>OY992536.1:85182013-85333711 GCA_963921195.1 Pegoplata infirma | reverse complement strand
AATTTCTTTAAACTTGGTATATATACTCTCAAGGACTGTAAAAATAATATCACAAAAAAAGGGGGCGGTCAGACAACTGTCACGCCCACTTTTTAAAAAAATGTTTAAAAAATATGTAAAAACAAGGATTACATATCGCCCCACTGTAGTCGGCGTCGCAGACGGTCGCAAAAGTTAGCCGTTGAAATAAGTACTATGGATATTAGTCAATATGTCTGAAAAAGTCCGGCGACCAATAGAGACCAAACACAAAAGTTCTATTCCATCAAAAAAAAATAAATATATAATTTTCTTTTCAAAAATTTTTATTATGTTAAAATTTAATAAAAATAGAAAAAAATTTTTAAAAAAAGAAGAAAAGATATGACCTTAAGCCTTTAAATATCCTTTAAAATTACCAAAAAAGAGTGTATAAATATCTTTTTTGTTAAAAAGTTACAACAGTTTAAAATCGACTTAATTAATGCGAAATAATGAACACTACTTTCAGGATTTTACAAGATGCAACTTTATGCACCCACATCTTAATAACGAATAGACTTATAGTTCTAATATGAGTATTTCCGTCTTATTAGGAATGTTTTATAATACATACAATCAAATCATAAAAATCGGGGAACTTTTTTTTTTTGATTTTTGTCGTGCTAGATTGGCCAAATGTGGCACTGTGCCCCGGTTGCAAAGTGGGAATACATGTCGTATGAGTGCTATGAATATATATTGTCTAATTATAATATTGCTCATACGTCTAAGTGTAAATAAATTGTTGATTCTCATTTAAATGAAATTAATTGAACAAACATTCCTATAAAAAATTTTATGGGACTAGAAAACAAATTTTAGGAAATTTCGCTTACATTTTGGTATATTAACCCTTCCGGTTGTAGTTGTTTCACCCGCCATTCATTATTTTAAAAAATATAACACTTTGTTTCGTTTCAACTAAATATCATAATATTTTTGCATAATTTAATACTGGGAAAATACTTTAAAAAATAAGCATTATTTCAATTATTGATTTACGCATTTGCACCCCAGCAAGCACTTATGCTAAATTATGCATAAGTCTATAGTAGTGATTATAAATGTGTGAACATTAGCAGATGCAATTGAAATATAAATATGTAGTGAACCGAATATAAATGAGTATTTAGAAATTTGTTATTATGTATAGAGAAACTAATGTTTAGTATTTAGTATTAAAATGGCATATTGAAAACATGTCGATGTTAGAAATTCTGGGTTGATTTCATTTTACCACTGATATTGTGGATAAATTATATTTACTGAATATAAATTGATACACATACGGGGGATTCCGCAGCTAGAATTTCTTTCAAGAGGCCCAATATTAGCATTAAACTAAAAAATAAATAAAGATATGCTGTGTTTTTTAATAAGTTGATTTATTTACTAATTAATCTTATTTTGTTTAAAAAAAATATTTTACCATACCAAAACAAATTTGGAATATTTTTTCCGTAATCTACGATAAATTTGCAATTTTAATCCGAAAAATAATAAAAAAAAATTGGAAAATGAAAAAAGTTATAAATGAATCAAAATTAATCCAAAATGGATTTATTAAATCCTAAAATTTAGTTGGATTAATTTTGATTTATTTATAGCTTTTTTCATTTTCCAGATTTTTTTATTATTTTTTCGGATTATAAATGTTAATTTAACGCAGATTACGGAAAAAAATATTCCGAATTTGTTTTGGCATGTTAAAATATTTATTTTGAACTATTTAAGATTAATCCAAAAATCAATCCACTTATTGAAAAACACAGCAATAGATTCAAACACGTAAAAGTGTTAAATTCGGCTGGCCGAATATTTTTTCCCTCCAACAGGGCGACAATATTTACTTATTTATTGTGCTTTTTGCACTAAAGTTATGCAATTTTATAATTATTTAAACTATTTTCAAGCAGCCACGCCCGAAACAGAGGGCAGATGGAAAAAAATCACTTCCAATCCCCTGGGTCGAAGTGCAGGACTTTTAACTTCTTTAAGCATAAATATGTTTTATTTGTTTAACAAAAACAAAAAATAACTGTAAAAAATGGAATTATCCTAACAGAGTTATTTGCGGCGTCAACACACATTTCACCTGTTTCACCTGTAGTGCGATTCAGTAACTTTTTTAACGAAATTATCGATATCGTTAACTACCCAGCAAAAAAAATTCGAAGTAGTTCAAAAGGAAGTAGACTTAAACTACATAAAAAGTAGCAATTAGTGAATATTTTTTGTTGCAAAAAAAGTAGTTTAAAATAACATCCAAATATGTCAATAAGAAGGAAAATAATATGGATTCCACTACTTTAGAACACTATAGTCGGAATGAGTTTTTTTTTTAAATATTTTTAAACGTAATGAAAAGAACATATAATTTAAATTTATTTAATAGAGTTTTAGTCTAAACTATAGTTTTATATATAATTGAAAGGCAAAAAGTTAATATTTGATAGGTTACAATTCCAGGAATAAAAACATTTTTTTATTTTTAATTTGTTTAATCTTAAATTTGGTGTAAACTGATTTTGTTTTTATACCTTTTAACTACAGTATAGGGGGTACACTCACTTTGTCATTCCCCATAAAGACAATCGTTGCCTAAAATGCAAAACAAAGTGACAACACTTTTTTTTTAAATCAAGTTATTAAATGTGATGCATTGTCCCCCTATAAAATTATCAAAATGTGATTTGCTAGTTGTGATACAATTCATTAACTGGAACCATTTCCAAAAATTCAGACCTATCCGGTGAAAAATGACGGACTTATGAACACAACTAAAAAAATGTTTCACAACGTTTTTCGCTGCTACTTTAAAAAAGCAAAATGTGTTGGATTTTTGGTGACGATATATTATATTGATCAGTGATCGATTCTGAGAAGTTCTATGAACATCAAGTTTTTGGGAAAATTGATGTCAAAGTTAAAAAAAATCGCCGTTTTGTTAATTTTTGCCAAATCATAGAGGATGAACCCGATATGATAGCGACTTACTTAAAAATAAGTCGAGGCTAAAGCTTAAACATTGCTCTTAAGGATTCTGAACTCTTTTGGTCAGTCGCCTTAGCCCCTAGGGCACCAATTGTCTCTCAATGATGTCTTGTTCCCAAAAAAACGATTTTTGCCGCTACAAATCATATGAAAAAATTAAGGCTTATAAACATGATTACAATTATTCTCCTGGTCACAAATCCGGTCTCCATACATTTTAAGGGTAAAGCTCAAACAGTGCTCTTAAAGACGTATAACTCAATTCATCAGTCGCTTCAACCTTTGGAGCACCAATTGTCTTTTAATAAAGTGTTTTCCCCCAAAAACTTTTTTTGATATGACAGCATTGAAATACAATTGGTGCCCAAAAAGTTAAGGCGACTGACCAAATGAGTTCTGCATCTTAAAGAGGAAAGTTTTAGCTTAACCATCGACTTAGTTTGAAGTCGCCATCACATCGGGTTCATCCGCTGTGAGTTTCCAAAAATGACCAAAACGGCGATTTTTTTGAAAATTGACCACAATTTTCTCAAAAACCAGATGTGATGGAAAAGTGTGGAGACCGGATTTTTGACCAGCAGAACTAATGTAATCAAGTGTATAAGGTCGCGTCCCAGTCGCATTTTCGATGTTTAGTAATGTTATTAGAACATTGGCATCGTCAGAATCGCTTACTAAATCTACTTCCTAATGAATTCTAAAAATACACTTTTTAAGTAGTGCAAAAATGCTCTTAAATAGTGATCTTAAAGATGTAATTAAACTTTACATACAAAAACTTAAACTATGACAACAGTATGAGTACTACTTTATATGTACTTAAAAAATGTAAAAAAAACTACTTATTTTGCGCGACACCGCCATGTTAAATTCACTAGAGTTTCAGCAAAGTTAGAACTACTTTAGCAGCAGTTGAACTACTTTTTATTAACATTTTAGTATGTTCTTTTTTTGCTGGGTAACGAGAATTGTCGGTTGTATTAACGAATATGTGATTCTATAAATTTTTCAATTAACGCCAAGAATTAACGACAAAAATAATTAATTTGAAATTTGTTTATTTTGAAATTGTATTGAGAACCGAAAAATTTCGTTAACTTTAACTTGAAAAAAATTTTTGTTGATAAGTTAACGATTTTCAATAACGACAAAATTCGGTAGAAAAATGTTATAGAATCGCTTTTAAAGACAATTGTCGATAATTTACGATTTTTGACAATATAACTACCGATTTTTGTGGTTAAAAAGTTAGTGAATTGCGCTACTGTTCTTAAATATGAACAAGGAAAATTTCCAAAATATATTTTTTCAACAGGGATGGAAAATTTTAAATTTAGAGACAATCGGATAACGTGCCGAAAATCGGTAAGACGTTTTATTATAAAAAAAAAAAAAACTTTTTTTAATTTTTACAAAAAAAAAATATTTTAATCTATCATATTCTGAGGATGTTTATTCTGGCTCGAGGTCATTATTTTCTTTACTAATTAAAACTATGATATTCTCTTAGCATAATTCTCAAGAAAATTATTTTTTGTTTTAAATTTATTTATGTTGGTCATTTTTGCAAGACTTAATCGACACGTGTTTCGGAATTTGTTAAATTCCAAGGTAACAAACGAGTCTAATGACAAATCGTTTGTGCACAAACTAAAATATCTATCTATATATGGGGCATTCCATGCCAAATCATTCACTTTTAGGCCCGACCCCCTTCGATTAATTTTATTTTTGGATATGTTTTAGTACGTATTAAATGCAACTTGCAGCCAAATTTTCAGCTTTTTATACCAAGGTGGTGTTGAGTAATCAATTTTTCAAAATGGCGATTTTTTCCAAAAAATGAAAAAATTTAAATTTTCAATCAATTTTGACCAGTAAAAAATATAGATATATTAAAAAAAGATGGACAACATTTTGTTGGTAGTTAAATGTAGTTTTAGAAAAAAAATATGAAAAATTATTCGAAGTAATTATCACTTGTTTTTTATCGTATAAAAATTAAAATCTACTTTTTGAAAAAGTCCGAAACCTTCGATTTTTTTTTAAAAATGTCAAAAAATTCTACTCTAAATTACGCAACTTTTAAGTCATAATTCGAGATGTGATCGTAATTCGTTCTATTTTTATTCAAATTTTGAAAATTGCACTTTTTTTTTTTGACTCTGGTTTATTTTATATGGTGTTCCAAAAAAAATAATTTGGTAAATATTGACCGTAACTTCCCCTAGATATATTAACTTGGGTGTAAAAATACGTCTCAGAAAATTTTAGGATGATCGGAAATGGGTAAGGCGTGCCGCATCGGCTTTGAAGTTTGAAAATCGGATTACAAGGGAAAATATGCATTTTTTTCTGTTTTCTTAATTTTTTTGGTATTTTAAGTTAATTTTGAATTCAAATGGTTACAGAATTGAAATGTAGAGTAAAATGTCTCTCTATTAAGGTCATAAAAACCGAAATCGGTTTAAAATCAGCCAAGTTATTACAACTTCCCCAGGCATCTAACGTGTGGCAGACAACTTGATTAATCAATACAATCCGATTTTTGAAATTCATTGAAATTTTCTACTGTAATAACATTTTTTTATTCTTCAAGTTCAAATGTTATTAGATGACAAGTATTTTTCATATTGTGTTTTGCTAACATTTTTTAAATTAGTGCTAAAAATGCCTGCATTTTCCACACCCTTTTGAAATCTCTATTTTAAAAAAAAAAAATTTTTTTTGTTTTAAAATTTGGAAAAGTCAAAAAAATATTACACTGAAACATGAATAATGAAAAAATGTTATTACAGTAGAAAATTTCAATAAATTTAAAAAAAGGGCCTCGTATTTTTTAATCAAGTTGTATGGCACACGCTAGATGCCTGGGGAAGTTGTAATAACTTGGCTGATTTTCAACCGATTTTAGTTTTTAGTACCTTATTAGAAAGGCATTTTACTCCACATCATAATTCTGTAATCACTTGAATTAAAACTTAACTTAAAATACCAAAGAAATTGCGAAAACAGAAAAAAATTCATATTTTTCCTTGTAATCCGTTTTTTAAACTTCAAGGACCATGCTAAGCGCCTTACACATGTCCGATCGTCCCAAATTTTTGTGAGACGTATATCTACCTCCAAATGAACATATTTAGGGTAAGTTAGGGTCAGTATCTACCATTTTTTTTTTTTTTTTGGTGCTCCATATAAAATAAATCAGAGCCAAAACATAAAAGGTGCAATTTTAAAAATTAAAAAAAAAATAGAAAGAATTGTGATCACATCTCGAGTTATGGCTTAAAAGTTGCATAATTTAGAGTAGAATTCTTATAGTTTTTTACAAAAAAATCGAAGGTTTCGGACTTTTTCAAAAAGTCGATTTTAATTATTAAACGTCAAAAAATAAGTGATAATTACTTCGAATAATTTTTTCACATTTTTTTTCTAAAACTAGATTTAAATACCAACAAAACGTTGTCCAACTTTTTTTAAAATATCTATATTTTTTACTGGTCAAAATTGATTGAAAATTTAAATTTTTTCATTTTTTGGAAAAAATCGCCATTTTGAAAAATTGATTACTCAACACCATCTTGGTATAAAAGGCTGAAAATTTGGCTGCAAGTTGCATTTAATACGTACTAAAACATATCCAAAAATAAAATTAATCGAAGGGGGTCGGGCCTAAAAGTGAGTGATTTGGCATGGAATGCCCCATATATAAAAGAGTAACGTGACTGACTGACTGACTGACTGACTCATCATCGCCCAGCCCAAACCGCTGAAGCTAGAGACTTGAAATTTGGGCTGTAGGTTCACCTCCCGGAATATAGATCCACTAAGGCTGGATTTTTGCCAGTGTTGATTCTAAGGGGGTAAAAAGGTAAAAAACTGTACTTTTGGTACTTTTTATATCTCCTGAAATAATGGTCATAGAGACTTGAAATTTGGACTGTATGTTCACCTCCCGGAACATATTTACACTAAGGCCGGATTTTTGCCAGTGTTGATTCTAAGGGGGTAAAAAGGGTAAAAAACTGTACTTTGGTACTTTTAATATCTCATGAAATAATGGTCATAGAGACTTCAAATTTGGACTGTATGTTCACCTCCCGGAATGTAGATCCTGTAAGGCTGGACTTTTGCCAATGTTGATTCTAAGGGGGTAAAAAGGGTAAAAAACTGTACTTTTGGTACCTTTTATATTTTCTCAAATAATTGTCACAGAGACTTGAAATTTGGACAGTATGTTCACCTCCCGGACTATAGATTCACTAAGGCTGGATTTTCGCCAATGATGATTCTAAGGGGTAAAAAGGGTAAAAAACTGTACTTTTGGTACCTTTTTAATTTCCTTAAATATTGGTATTAGAAACTTGAAATTTGCAATGTAGGTTTACCTCCCGGAAAAAAATCACTAAGGCTGGGTTTTTGCCAATGTTGATTCTACGGGGGTAAAATGGGTTAAAAAGTGTACTTTGGTACTTTTTATATCTCCTGAAGTAATAGTCATAGAGACTTGAAAATTGGACTGTATGTCCACCTCTCGGAATAAAGATCCATTTAGGCTGGATTTTTTGCCAATGATGATTCTAAAGGGGTAAAAAGGGTGAAAAACTGTACTTTTGGTACCTTTTACATTTACTTAAATAATGGTACTAGAAACTTGAAATTTGTAATGTAGGTTCACCTTCCGCAAAAAGATTCAATAAGGCTGGGTTTTTGCCAATGTTGTCTCTACGGGGGTAAAAAGGGTAAAAAAGTACGTTTTATAAAAAGTACCTTTTATAAAAAGTACATTTTATAAAAAGTACCTTTTATAAAAAGTACCTTTTATAAAAAGTACCTTTTATAAAAAGTACATTTTATAAAAAGTACCTTTTATAAAAAGTACCTTTTATAAAAAGTACCTTTTATAAAAAGTACCTTTTATAAAAAGTACCTTTTATAAAAAGTACCTTTTATAAAAAGTACCTTTTATAAAAAGTACCTTTTATAAAAAGTACCTTTTATAAAAAGTACCTTTTATAAAAAGCACCTTTTATAAAAAGTACCTTTTATAAAAAGTACCTTTTATAAAAAGTACCTTTTATAAAAAGTACCTTTTATAAAAAGTACCTTTTATAAAAAGTACCTTTTATAAAAAGTACCTTTTATAAAAAGTACCTTTTATAAAAAGTACCTTTTATAAAAAGTACCTTTTATAAAAAGTACCTTTTATAAAAAGTACCTTTTATAAAAAGTACCTTTTATAAAAAGTACCTTTTATAAAAAGTACCTTTTATAAAAAGTACCTTTTATAAAAAGTACCTTTTATAAAAAGTACCTTTTATAAAAAGTACCTTTTATAAAAAGTACCTTTTATAAAAAGTACCTTTTATAAAAAGTACCTTTTATAAAAAGTACCTTTTATAAAAAGTACCTTTTATAAAAAGTACCTTCTATAAAAAGTACCTTTTATAAAAAGTACCTTTTATAAAAATACCTTTTATAAAAAGTACCTTTTATAAAAAGTGCCTTTTATAAAAGTACCTTTTATAAAAAGTACCTTTTGTAAAAAGTACCTTTTATAAAAAGTACCTTTTAAAAAAGTACCTTTTATAAAAAGTACCTTTTATAAAAAGTACCATTTATAAAAAGTACCTTTTATTAAAAGTACCTTTTATAAAAAGAACCTTTTGTAAAAAGGAATGTTGGATTTTTCGGTGAAGAAAAAAACCTTCTGGAAAAGGTACTTTTTGGAAATTTCGTTTCTAACGGGGGTAAGAAAGTGTACTATGGTACTTTTTTTTGGTTTCTATAATAATGACCGTTGAAGCTTGAATATAGGGGACTTTGGTGAAAAAAACATTCTGCTAAAGTATTTTCAAAAAATTTTGTTTCTAGAGCTGTAAAAAAGTGTTTTTTGATACTTTTTATATTTCATGAAGTACATAATTATCCTAGGCACTGAAATTTTGAATGCTTTAAAAAGTTATTTTTTGGAAATTCTGTTTCTAAGGGTCGCGACCGATCGTAAAGGGGATAAAAAGTGCAAATTTGGTTATTCTTATATTTCTTGAAATAATGGTTCAGAAACTTGATGTTTTAAATAAAAGATCACCTAGCACAAAAAAACAGTTTTTGGAAAATATAATTTTACGGGGAAAAGGGGGCAAATGGTTATTTTGAGATATCTTACTATTGAACTAAAAGCCGCAGAAATAACACCCAAGACAAGGACATATTTTAAAATTTTAGGGTAAAAAGGTGTACCTGGTAACAGTGGTGTAAAATGGTACTTTTCATATCTACAATATAAAGACAATAGAACTTTTTATTTTTTTTAACGCATATTATACGGAGAGCAATGAAACTTACATGGAACGAAAGGAGATAGACTTGGAAGTGAAATGGAATAGAACGGGGAACGAAGTGGAATAGAGCTGGGAACAATATGGAATGATACTTTTTACTAAAATTTTACATATTTAACTTTTTTGACTCCATATTTTTTCTCTCTATATGTTTTTCCACTCAAACTTATTTTTATTCCAATTTTTTTTTTTTCACTGAAATATTTATTCACTCAAAATCTTAAAACCCGATATAAGGACTCGAAAATTGTCAATATATTTTTTCACCGAAACGAGCATGATGACGTACCAGCGAAGTTATACAAATTTTATTGTTTTAATTATTTATTAAAATATTATTTTATGAAAGACTTAAACGTTCACAAGTAAATAAAACAAAAACTATGTAGAGGATTTTTTTAAATCGATAGAGTAATCCTGATCCTTTAATTATCCGGTATTCAATACAACCGGTAACGAAGTACCGGGATGGTAAGCTAGTTAATACATATTCGCCTCTATTCACAATGAGAATTAGAAAGACGAAGAAATTGTACCATACTAATAAGTAGGGATGAGATTTCCATGCAAATGCATGTTTTTTGTCGATAGTCTAAAATCGATATCGACCAACTATCTTTGCGAATTAAGAAATTTGAGTAAAAATGGCATCGATTTGTTATTGTATATTTTTGTATATTTTGGTGAAAATGCATATTTTTGCATATTTTTGTTTTAGATGCATATTTTTTGCATATTCCCAACTTTTAAGTGCATATTTTTGCATATTTTGGCAAAAATGAGCAAAACACAAATTTAAATTATTTGTTTCAAAAACTATTTAAAATTTTAAAAATTTATTTTGAAAAAAAGAAAAATTATTTTTTTCTTTAATTTTTTTTTTTTTTCAGATGGTCCTAATTTCTAAAAAATCTTGTTTACATAAAGTTTTAAATGTTGATATTTAAACTCGTCTTTATTTTTTGTTTTTTTAATAAGTTTTTCGTATGAAAACAAGATTTTTATTGCACGTATTTTATTTTTATACCCTCCACTCTAGTGATAGAGGGTATATATAAGTTTGTCATTCCGTTTGTAACACCTCGAAATATTTGTCTAGGACCCCATAAAGTATATATATTTATGATCCTCGATCGATTTTAAGTCGATCTAGCGATGTCCGTCCGTCCGTCCGTCCGTCCGTCCGTCCGTCCGTCTGTCTGTCTGTCCGTAGAAAACACGCTAACTTTTGAAAGACTTTACAGAGGCTACTGAAGTTTGGCATATATGTTTGTCATTTACCTGGTCAGGTTGGTATTGCAATCCAGCCAAATCGGTGCAGTGGTTCAAAAGTTATGAGCAAAAGAGTAAATTTCGGCAAGGGTGTTTCGCGAATTTACGAGGTAAAAAACACGATAACTTTCGAAAAACAATAATGATACTACTGAAGCTTGGCATGTATCTTTGTCGTTCCCTGGGTCTATTTGGTATCAAATTTCAGCTCAATCGGTCCAGTGGTTCAAAAGTTATAAGCAAAACCCTGAATTTCAGATTAGGTTCATCTAAAATGCCACGTGTTTTAACAATTTTTAAAAGCATTGGTGGTAACTAAACAATGCTTTTCAAACTTGTTTAATTTTAAAGCAATGCTTTTTAAACTTGTTTAGTTTTAAAAGCATTGGTAACTTAAAAATTACACTCGAAAAAAATTTTACACTCAAAAAAAATTTTACACTCAAAAAAAATTTTACACTCAAAAAAAAAATTTCCACAAAAAAAATTTAGTTTTTTTTTACAAAAATGACAATATTTTGTGTACATACGTACGTGCATTCACTCAGAAATATTTTTACAGTAAAAAAAACATTACACTCGAAAAAAATTTTACACTCAAAAAGAAAAAAATAGTAATTTTATTTTTTTTTTTTTAAATGACTAAAAAAGAGTTTTTTACTCAAAATAAAATATTTCTAATCAAAATTGTTAATTTTCTCACGTTAACAAATGTACTACCCTTTAAAAAAATGCATTGTGGAGGGTATTCATAGATTCGGCAAAGTCGAATTTAACTTTTCTACTTGTTTAATGCATATTTTTAAATTTTTTATTGCATATTTTGAATTTTTTAGTGCATATTTTAAGCGCATATTTTCGATTTTTTAGTGCATGAAATCTCATCCCTACTAATAAGGCAACTATTATCAATAACCAACAAAAATATTAAAAACAATTTTACATATGATAGTCCATTGGACTACAACAATATGTTATTTGTGTTGTTGTGAGTTTAATAATCCATATTAGGGTTATTCATTCACTAAAGGTCGAATAAAACAATTTTTATTTTTTAATGAAAATTAATCAGAATTTTAATCTTTCTTTTTCAAAGAAATTAAAAACACATAACTTTTTTATACACAATTGTCTTACTAACCTGCCAAAAGATGCTGAAATCGGATAAATAATAACAAAAAGTTAAAAATACTTTCTCAGAACATAAGACCGTATTTTTTTTGGATAAAAAATAATTTTTGTTTCCACGTCAGTTGTAGACTTTATGGAAAAATAATAAATCAACTGAAAATCAGAAAAAAAGGATATATAAATAACTTTTGTTTTACAGAACCGATTTCAGCGAAATTTGGCACACACATCACTTATTAAAATTTTTACAAAAAAAATTTCAAGGGTATCGATTAATTTTTAGCGATTTACAATTTTTTAAGAAAAAGGATATATGGCAGCCACACGAGTCTTTGCACATAAAATACTATATCAAAATTGGTAACATTGACAAAGTTTATCACATATTTAAATTTCAGGATATATGGGGGGTAGGCGTGTCCTTGCTCCGATTTTTCCAAAAACTCGTTTTTTTCTTGATTAGATAATTAAATGCTTGTGTACCAAATTTCAGAAATCTGCGACCATTTTCTATTTTTGTCCACTCGATATATGGGAACGAATCACTGTGCGCCTTCTCAAAACATATTAACTACCGTGAGCAGGCGCGGATCCACGGAGAAAAAAAAAGGTAATTTGCCTTCCCCCCCAAACCAAATAAAAACGAAAAAGAAAAAAAAACCAAAAAGTTAAAAAAATAATGATTGGAAAGAAGAGGAAAGGAAGGGGGAAAAAGGAAAGTGAAAAAGAAAGGGAAATAATCTGAGAATTTTTTCCTGTGAAAAATATCCAAGAATCTTAAAATTTTGCTAAAGGAAAAATCTTTTGGTATGTCAGAATTTATCTACATATATGATAAAAGACAAAAATTTTTGTCGATGAAATTGGAATTGTTATAGACGAAAACTCGGAAAAAAAAAATTAATTCGAAAAATTTGTGAATTTTTCTATAGGAAAAATTTTAGAACGTTTTTATAGGAATAATTTGGGAATTTTTCCTAAGATTTTTTTTTTTTTAACAAAGGAAGAATTATAAGATGGTTAAAAAGAAAAGAGAACTAGAAAAGAAAATTATGTGAAAATTTTCTTTTAGTAAAAATGTCTAAGAAACTCATTTTTTTAAAAGAATAATGTTTTTGAAATTTAGAATTTTTTACAGGAAAAAGTTTCGGAATCTTTAAATTAAATTTCTATTGGAAAAATAAGAATATTTTCTGCAGGGAGACTTTTTCTTTAGGAAAAAAATTACAAAGAATTTGTTACCTTTTTATAAGAAAAATATCTGGGAAACTGAGATATTTTCTATAAAAAACATTTATAAACAATGTTTTAGAATCTAAAAATATTTGAGAAAAATATCTCAGATTCTAAGATAATGTCTTAGCAACTGAGATTATTTCTGTTCGAAAAATGTCTCAAAATCTAAGACTGTTTAATAAGAAATGCTGGAACTTTTATATACACTCCAAAAAAAACCTTGTAAAATAACAAGAAAATATTGTAACTTGTATTTTTGCTTTTCTGTAGGAAAATGTCTGAGACTCAGAATCTGAGATAAAATGTCTCATTAGTTGAGACCTTTTCTATAGGAAAAATGTTTCAGAATCTAAGAATTTTTTGTTGAAAAAAATTCATTGATTCTCAGAATTTTCAACAGCAAATGTGTCTTAAAAACACTGTGCTACACCAAAAATATGCAGGGGTTCTCATATAAAAATTCGGGTTGGTTCGAGTCCATAGAGTACTGAGTTACTCATAGTTTTTCTGGATCACTTCGTAAAGTACGTTTTTTATTGGCAAATGTGTTGAAAAACGGCAATTCTTAAATTACAATTTTAAAAAATTATTACTTTGTTAGTTTACAACCGATTTTCGATTTTATGGATTTTTTTGAAAGGTATAGGTCATACCTTTAAAACAAAAGAAAAATATTAAAAATCGCTCAAAAATTGGCTGAGCTACGATCGCTTAAGTAAAAAAAACTGAATTTTTTGAAAAAATTTTCATATTCTTTACACTCTAAGTTGAAAGTGCATCATTAAACAATTTTTTTTTAATTTTTTGTACAAAAGTATAGTAAAGTAGCTTTCCAAAACACCAAAAACATAACAGTCGGGTAAAAAATGAATGAGTTATGCTAAGTTTTGTGATAGGAATTTTTTATTTTTTTTTTCAGAAACGCTTGTAATTCAAGCATTAGTAATTTTATGTGCATATGCATATAAACTAGAATTGGGAACGTAATATTTGTGCGTGATTCACACATGATCACGAGTGAGCGTGATAAAAAATTATTTTACTCACGTGGTTGTGAGTGAGTGTCAGTGTGAGTGGAATAAAAAAATGGGCGTGTCAGTTACTTCCAAATCCTATTTATAATTTTTTGGGTTTGTTTATATTTTTCATACAGATACTCTATGGAGCCAATTTCAAATTTCATCCATCAGATCGAAAATATTCGAAAAACTCGCGATTTTATTCACGATTTTCGTTTTTAAAAAAATCAAAAAAATGCAAAATCTGTGTAACTTTGAGCAGCTGTATTTTCTAAACTACTTATTGCATTTTAACAATCCATAGGGCATACGAATGGTTTGTAAGTCTATTTTGATATCTTATAAACTGAAAAAATGTCGGTGGTTTAAAAGTGCATTTTATATGCAAATGCAGTTTTGAAGTGCATTTTGCGAAACTTTTACCCCATTTAATTTTTTTTTAATTAGCATATTTGGAAAACTTAGAATTTTTGCTACAGAAGAATGTTTTCATTACAATGGACCGAGCATGTGTGATATTTTTAATATTTTTTTTTAAAAAATACTTCCTTAAGTTTCCCTTATAAAAATTTTTATTTTTTAAATTATACCAAAATCATGTAAAAAGACATGTTTTTAAACCGTTATATTTTCAAAAGTACTAATCGCATCTCATTGTTTTTATGCACATTAGAAAGGTATTTTTGTATATTTTTTGCATTTAATGACCGCAAATATGTTGGCGTTTCAGAAATGCATTTTAAATGCAAATGCAGTTTTGAAGTGCATTTTTCAAAACTTTTACCCCTTTGAATTTTTTTTAGTTATCATATTCGAAAAGTTTACAATTTTACTACAAAATAATGTCCTCCTAATAATGGACCCACTGTGTGTGATATTTTTTTAGAATTTTTTAAAAAATCATGTTATTTCAGATTTTTTGGTTTTATTTAAAATATTGAAATTGTTTTAAGGAAATTTAAAAAAAAATTTAAAATAGCACACACGGTGGGTCCATTATTAGCAGGACATTATTTTGTAGTAAAAATTGTAAACTTTTCGAATATGATAACTAACAAAAAATAAAAAAAAAGTTTTGAAAAATGCACTTCAAAACTGCATTTGCATTTAATATGCAATTCTGAAACACCAACATATTTGCGGTCATTAAATGCAAAAAATAGACAAAAATACCTTTCTAATGTGCATAAAAACAATGAGATACGATTAGTACTTTTGAAAATATAACGGTTTAAAAACATGTCTTTTTACATGATTTTGGTATAATTTAAAAAATAAAAATTTTTATAAGGGAAACTTAAGGAAGTATTTTTTTAAAAAAAATATTCAAAATATCACACATGCTCGGTCCATTGTAATGAAAACATTTTTCTGTAGCAAAAATTCTAAATTTTCCAAATATGCTAATTAAAAAAAAAATTAAAAGGGGTAAAAGTTTTGCAAAATGCACTTCAAAACTGCATTTGCATATAAAATGCACTTTTAAACCACCGACATTTTTTCAGTTTATAAGATATCAAAATAGACTTACAAACCATTCGTATGCGCTATGGATTGTTAAAATGCGATAAGTAGTTTAGAAATTACAGCTGCTCAAAGTTACACAGATTTTGCATTTTTTTGACTTTTTTAAAAACGAAAATCGTGAATAAAATCGCGAGTTTTTAAAATATTTTCGATCTGATGGATGAAATTTTTAATTGGCTCCATAGAGTATCTGTATGAAAAAAATAACAAAAATCGGAAGACCCTCGGTCAAAAAATGCCTAAAATTACCAAATGTCTGGTGGAATGGACGATATATGTTTTTAAACAAGGCAACTCGACACAAATTTGACAATTTTTCCAATATTTGACCACGCCTCCTAAGCCCAGTTTTTTAAAAATTGAAAAACCAAAAACGGAATTTTCTTAGCTCCATATATGGCTATCCATACAGCCCGTTCGAAAATTTACGGTTCACATGTTTTATTTTCGCTGAACATTTGGTGTGGAATGGCTCATACGTATATTTATAAATAGGTAAATTTTACATCAAATGATCCCACAATTTTACCAATTTCGTTTCAAAAATGTCAAATGTTTTTTGTCATAAAAATGTTGCAGGTATAATTCTTCAAAAAAGGGTTTTTACTTAAACGAGCGCACCTTAGCCTATATTCAACCGATTCTCAATATTTTTGTGTTTAAGAGTAACAGTCATACTATTCAAACAAAACCAAAAAATTATAAATAGGATTTGGAAGTAACTGACACGCCCATTTTTTTATTCCACTCACACTGACACTCACTCACAACCACGTGAGTAAAATTAATTTTCAATCACTCTCACTTGTGATCATGTGTGAATCACGCACAAATCTAATTACGTTCCCATTTCTAGTTTATATGCATATTAGGGATATAACCATTTGCGTTTTTTTGCAAATATCGAAAAGGACCTATCATATTGAGAATGTAGATGAAAAATCAAGAAGAAATGTGTGTTCTTTTTTTCGCGAATGTTAAAAAAGGTTCGGCACCGATCGCGATGAAGTTTTCGCTAATATTTTTTTTAATTATTCGGAAAACCCGTATTGGTAGTGTCGAAAACCATTTTATAAATTTGTTATTGTTTTATTTTTGTTGTAAAACGACAAAAAGCCAAAAAACGGTGGATGGGAAGGAATCCCACCATTAAACATAAAAAAATGTAAATTTATGGTGTTTTAGAAATTGCAATCGGTGCCGAAGGTTTTTGGACCAAAATGGCACCGGATAACGTTTTTTGTTATCAGTATAAAATTGCCTATACGATTATGATAGGTTCCTATTTTGGTTATATCCCTAATGCATATGCACATAAAATTACTACTAGTAATAAGATTTATGAATAATGCTTGAATTACAAGCGTTTCTGAAAAAAATTAAAAATTTCATATCACAAAACTTAGCATAACTCATTCATTTTTTACCCGATTGTTATGTTTTTTGGTGTTTTAGAAAGCTACTTTACTATACTTTTGTACAAAAAATTAAAAAAAATTGTTTAATGATGCACTTTCAACTTAGAGTGTAAAGAATATGACAAATTTTTCAAAAATTCAGTTTTTTTTACTTAAGCGATCGTAGCTCAGCCAATTCTTGAGCGATTTTTAATAGTTTTGTTCTGTTTAAAAGGTATGACTTATACCTTTCAAAAAAATCCATAAAATCGAAAATCGGTTGCAAACTAACAAAGTAATAATTTTTTAAAATTGTAATTTAAGAATTGCCGTTTTTCAACACATTTGCCAATAAAAAACGTACTTAACGAAGTAATCCAGAAAAACTATGAGTATATCAGTACTCTATGGACTCGAACCAATCCGAATTTTCATATGAGAATCCCTGCATATTTTATTTTTGGTCTTTTGTAGCACAGTGAAATTATTTGAGGATCTAAAACTTTTTCTGAAAAAAATTTTCTCAAAAATCTTTACTTTTTCTTTAGACAAATTTCTCAGAATCTAGAAAATATCCTAAAAAATGTTAAAAGGCATAATTTTGGTGTAGAAAGGTCGTTTCGATATCTTACAATTAGAGTTTTTCTATAGAAAAATAGGATAAAAAAAATATTTCAGAACCAAAGAAGCTTTTGATGGGGGAAAATTCGCTAATTTTTTTTAATATAAGTTTCTGAGAATTTTCTATATAAAAGTATATACACAGAAGAAAATAAAAAAAAAATAATTAAAAAATTCGCAGATTTAATTAAAAAATTAATTAAGTCCGGACCAATCACTAAAATGCGCATATAAATTAAAAATATTTTTGTGTCATTAATTAAAAATAAATGAATATTTCTTTAATTAAAAACTTAATACTATAAATTAAAAAATTTAATTAAAATTAAAAAAAATAAATAAAGTTTTAATTATATAAATTAAAAATAACTGAATTTTTATTTATTTCGGTTCAAGTCCATATTAATTATTTCTGAGAAATAATAACACTGTGCTACACCAAAAATATGCAGGGGTTCTCATATAAAAATTCGGGTTGGTTGGAGTCCATAGAGTACTGATATACTCATAGTTTTTCTGGATCACTTCGTTAAGTACGTTTTTTATTGGCAAATGTGTTGGAAAACGGAAATTCTTAAATTACAATTTTAAAAAATTATTACTTTGTTAGTTTGCAACCGATTTTCGATTTTATGGATTTGTTTTAAAGGTATAGGTCTTACCTTTCAAACAAAACAAAAATATTAAAAATCGATCAAGAATTGGCTGAGCTACGATCGCTTAAGTAAAAGAAAACCGAATTTTTTGAAAAATTTGTCATATTCTTTACACTCTAAGTTGAAAGTGAATCATTAAACAATTTTTTTGAATTTTTTGTAAAAAAGTATAGTAAAATGGCTTTTCAAAACACTAAAAAACATAACAATCGGTTAAAAAATGAATGAGTTATGCTAAGTTTTGTGATAGGACATTTTTAATTTTTTTCAGAAACGCTTGTAATTCAAGCATTATTCATAAATCTTGTTACTAGTAGTAATTTTATGCGCATATGCATATAAACTAGAGATGGGAACGTAATTAAATTTGTGCGTGATTCACACATGATCAGAAGTGAGCGTGATTGAAAATTAATTTTACTCACGTGGTTGTTAGTGAGTGTCAGTGTGAGTGGAATAAAAAAAAATGGGCGTGTCAGTTACTTTCAAATCCTATTTATAATTTTTTGGGTTTGTTTAAAAAATATCAGTGTTACTTCTTAAACAAAAAAATATTTAGAATAGGTTAAAAACAGGCTAAGGTGCGCTTGTTTAAGTAAAAAACCTTTTTTGAAGAGTTATACCTGCAACATTTTTATGACAGAAAAAGCTGTGCGTTTGCAAACATGTTTTTTTAAAACGAAATTGCTAAAATTGTGGGATCATTTGATGGAAATTTTACCTGTTTATAAATATACATGTGAGGCATTCCACACCAAATGTTCAGTGAGAAAAAAATTGTGTACCAAAATTTTTCAATGGGTCCCGGGTAAAAAAGTTTTTTATATAACTAGGGTGAGATTTCCATGCAAATGCATGTTTTTTGTCGAAAGCCTAAAAACGATATCGACCAATTATCTTTCCGAATCAAGAGATTTGCATTAAATGGCATCGATTTGTTTTCGCATATTTTGCATATTTTGGTGAAAATACATATTTTTGCATATTTTGATTTAAATGCATATATTGTGCATATTTCGAACTCTTAAGTGCATATTATTGCATATTTTGGCATAAATTAGCAAAAACACAAATTGAAATTAATTTTTTTCAAAAACTATTTTAAATTTTTAAAATTTATTTTGAAAATCAGAAAAATTACTTTTTTTTTCTTCTTAATTTTTTTTTTATAGATTTTCTTAATTTTTAAAAAAATCTTGCTAGACAAACATCTAATCTTTAAAAAAAAAAATTACAAAAAAAAACAAAAGTGGCCGGATTTTTTATAAATTGACTTTTTTAAAAAATGGAAAATTTCAGAACGGGTTCTGAAAATTTTCCAAAAAAATTTTAATCGATAGCCGATACAAAACTATACAAGAATGTAAATTTTTGAGATTTTGTTTTTATTTGATATATATTTAAACAAGGCAACTTGACCATTTTTCCAATATTTGACCACGCCTCCTAAGCCCAGTTTTTGAAAAATTGAACAACCAAAAACGTAACTTTCTTAGCTCCATATATGAGGCATTCCACACCAAATGTTCAGCAAAAAAAAAAAGTTGTGTCGTGTCAATATGAAATCATTTTCAAAGTATTCGCTCTTAGGGTACTTTTAAATAACAAAAATAAAATTTAAGTTTTTTCAAAAAGTGGGCCTTGTAGGCGTGGTCAAAAATTGAAAATATCTAACTTTTTTGCCTGTGCATCTTTACTTCAATATTTATGCAAATTAAATGAAACACAGTAAAGTCTTAAAGACAAAAGCTGTTTATAGATTTTTGAATGGGCTATCAATTAAATGGGCTATCAATAAAAGCTGAATGGGCTAACAATAAAAGCTAAGAAAATGAAAATTGGAACATTTTCAGAAGAAGTTCTGAATTTTTTAAATTTAAACTTAAACTTTATTTATCAAAAAACATGCCACAATTTTATTTGTTTTTTATTTTTTTAAAAAAAGTTAAAGGAATTTTCTATCTGAAATTTTTAGAGATGTGTTTTGCCTTGTTTTCGAAAAATCAAAATTCAAAAATTGCAACACGCTTATTTTATACAATAATGGTATTTAAAACGTGTGATAATATCAATACTTAAAAAATATTTTAAGAGGCGATGGTAGCGTGAGTGAGTTTTTAATAACGATTACGCACGCTTATGAAAGAAAAAATTTAGTCACGCACGATATTTTATTTTGCTCACGCTCATTCACGCACACGTGAGTAGAAAAAAAATAAGTTACGGTCACGATGTTCACGTGAGTAAAATAAAATATCGTGCTTGAATATTTTTTTTCTTTCATTAGCGTGCGTGATCGTGAATAAATACTCAGGCAAAAAAGTTTGATATTTTTAATATTTGACCACGCCTACAAGGCCCACTTTTTGAAAAAACTTAAATTTTATTTTTGTTATTTATTAGTACCCTAAGAGCGAATACTTTACAGATGATATCCCATTGAAACCACTATGGTTTTTCTGTAGTGGAACAGTTGGTGTGGAATGCCTCACATGGCTATCCATACAACGCATTTAAAAATTTACGGTTCACATGTTTTTTTTTTCGCTGAACATTTGGTGTGGAATCAACGACGTATTCAGGGGGGGGCCCAACAACAACAACAAAAATATTTTTTTTTTATATGTATTGGAAAACACAAATCTCACGAAAAGAACAACAAATTTTTTTTTGTTGTTGTTGTTGGGCCCTGAAAAAACAATCCTGCATACGCCTATGTGTGGAATGCCTCATACGTATATTTATAAACAGGTAAAATTTCCATCAAATGATCCCACAATTTTACCAATTTCGTTTCAAAAATGTCAAATGTTTTTTGTCATAAAAATGTTGCAGGTATAACTCTTCAAAAAAGGTTTTTTACTTAAACAAGCGCACCTTAGCCAGTTTTCAACCGATTCACAATTTTTTTTTGTTTAAGAAGTAACACTGATATTTTTTAAACAAACCCAAAAAATTATAAATAGGATTTGGAAGTAACTGACACGCCCATTTTTTTATTCCACTCACACTGACACTCACTAACAACCACGTGAGTAAAATTAATTTTCAATTACGCTCACTTCTGATCATGTGTGAATCACGCACAAATTTAATTACGTTCCCATCTCTAGTTTATATGCATATGCGCATAAAATTACTACTAGTAATAAGATTTATGAATAATGCTTGGATTACAAGCGTTTCTGAAAAAAATTAAAAATGCCCTATCACAAAACTTAGCATAACTCATTCATTTTTTAACCGATTGTTATGTTTTTTGGTGTTTTGGAAAGCTACTTTACTATACTTTTTTACAAAAAATTCAAAAAAATTGTTTAATGATGCACTTTCAACTTAGAGTGTAAAGAATATGACAAATTTTTCAAAAAATACGTTTTTCTTTTACTTAAGCGATCGTAGCTCAGCCAATTCTTGATCGATTTTTAATATTTTTGTTTTTTTTTGAAAGGTAAGACCTATACCTTTAAAACAAATCCATAAAATCGAAAATCGGTTGTAAACTAACAAAGTAATAATTTTTTAAAATTGTAATTTAAGAATTTCCGTTTTTCAACACATTTGCCAATAAAAAACGTACTTAACGAAGTGATCCAGAAAAACTATGAGTATATCAGTACTCTATGGACTCCAACCAACCCGAATTATCATATGAGAACCCCTGCATAAATTATTTTTGGTCTTTTGTAGCACAGTGTAATTGTTGTACAATAGGGTGGCTCGTTTTTGGGCTTTTCTCTCTGATCAAATTCTAATACCCGCCAAAAGTGTCGGTCCCCTAAGGGTAACTCACATGCAAAATATCACTCCGATCGGAGTTTATCTTCTGTCTCCACTTTGAGCCTCAAAATTGGGGTTTTTGGAAAAAAGGACTTTTTAAAAAAAAAAAAAAAAATTTAAGTTTTTTTATTAAAATAATGAAAAAATTTTTTTTGTATAACATTTGATCATAAATACTTAAATATGAAATTTAAAGATTTTACGGTATCATTAACCCGTTCAAACTTGCTACCAAAAAAATGGCATGATTTTGGGGGCGTTCTCAAAACACCTTTTTTCAAAATTTGAAAATTTTATTAAAAAAAAATTTTAAATATACCATTTTTTATTTCTGAATTCATTAAGAACACTTTGGAGAAGAAAAATGTGAAATATGGCGGTTATCCGTCGAGCCACTTTTTGGGAATCGCGGGGGGAAGTTAGCGGATTTCAAGGAAATGTTGGTTTTATCAATAATTTGGATTAATAAAATCTTATAAATTTCATTTTTGGGCAAATTAACTGTTTTTTGGTGTCGTGGCATTTAATTAGATAACTTTAAGTCTGTCATAAAATCTTACCGATCTAGGACGTCTTTAACCCACATTGGCGGGGGGTCAAAAATGACCCCCGCAGGAAATTTGAAGTTTAGAGCTTAAATTTTGTGCTATTAACAAGTATAAAACGGCTTTTGTGTTTTCTACCCTAACTATTATTTTGTATTAATATATTATCTTTAAAAAAATCGTTAACCCTTCTTGGTAGGGGGTCAAAAATGGCCCATTCCATAAAAAGTATATATTTTTTACAGAAAATTAATTTGTGGCAGTCTATTAGATAACTTTAAATCAGCCCTGAAATTTCACCTGTTTAAGATATCTTTAACCCACATTGGCCAGGGGTCAAAAATGACCCCGGCAAAAACTTTTCGGCATAGTGCTTGAATTTTTTGATATCAACAAAATTTATATTTTTTATTGAATGGGTCATTTTTGACCCCCTACAAAGAAGGGTTAACGATTTTTTTAAAGATAATATATTAATATGATATAATAGTTGAGGTAAAACACACAAAAGCCGTTTTATACTTGTTTATAGCACAAAATTTAAGCTCTAAACTTCAAATTTCTTTTGGGGGTCATTTTTGACCCCCAGCCAATGTGGGTTAAAGACGTCCTAGATCGGTAAGATTTCATGACAGACTTAAAGTTATCTAATAGAATGCTACGACACCAAAAAACAGTTAATTTGCCCAAAAATGAAATTTATAAGATTTTATTAATCCAAATTATTGATAAAACCAACATTTCCTTGAAATCCGCTAACTTCCCCCCGCGATTCCCAAAAAGTGGCTCGACGGATATCCACCATATTTCACATTTTTCTTCTCCAAGGTGTTCTTAATGAATTCAGAAAGAAAAAATGGTATATTTAAAATTTTTTTTTAATAAAATTTTCAAATTTTGAAAAAAGGTGTTTTGAGAACGCCCCCAAAATCATGCCTTTTTTTTGGTATCAAGTTTGAACGGGTTAATGATACCGTAAAATCTTTATATTTCATATTTGAGTATTTATGATCAAATATTATACAAAAAATTTTTTTCATTATTTTAATAAAAAAACTTAATTTTTTTTTTTTTTTTTAAAAAAAGTCCTTTTTTCCAAAAACCCCAATTTTGAGGCTCAAAGTGGAGACAGAAGATAAACTCCGATCGGAGTGATATTTTGCACGTGAGTTACCCTTAGGGGACCGACACTTTTGGCGGGTATTAGAATTTGATCAGAGAGAAAAATCCAGAAACGAGCCACCCTATTGTACAATGAGAAAATCTGAAAAAAAACAAGTGACAACACAGGCTAAGTGGCATCATCAGCACTCCTTAAGTGCCACACATTTAATGTGTGTCAGATTAAAATTAGCCATTACTCCTCTTTGTATTGAATAACCCGTATTCACCATCATTCGTGTTCTATTCATTTGGCAGAAACTTAATCAATCTTAACTTTTTATATGAGTTGTATTTTTTCCATTGTTAACCCTTAATAGGACTTTTCAAGTCTTGAAAAACGTCCGTTAGGTTTGAATTTTTGTTTTATATTTCTAATTCTTAGAAATATTACTAAATTGCAATGTACCTTATGAGTTGTGTAGTAATTGTGTTTATAAATTGTTGGACTGTAAATTTTATAACTGAATTTTTATTTAGTTCGGTTTGAGTCCATATTAATTATTTCTGAGAAATAATAATTGTTGTACAATTAGAAAATCTAAAAAAAATTAAGTGACAATTAAAAATTTAATTAAAAAAAAATGTTTAAAAACAATTAAAAATTTTAATTCTATAAATTAAAAAATAAAACAATACATTTTTTTAAAAATAAATAATTTAAAAAACACTTTTTTTTTAAATAAAATAGTATAAAAAATGTTTCTTCAAACTTTACAAAATATATTTATGCCGCAAAGACAAAGTCACTAAGACAATTTTATAAAGTTGATTATAAACCTTTTATATACATTAGGGTGGCAGCTATTGTGCAAAACTTCGAATTTCAAGGAGTGCACCCTTTTTACATTTGGCCTAAAAATGCTATGCTAAAAATTTCAGCCAAATCGGATAAAGTTAACACGAGGCGCATCGAGGTCAAAGGTCAAACACACGAAAATTGCCATATTTTGATGAAAAACATTGAATAAATGGTGTTGTTTTTTTGAATATATTGTTAAAAAGCGGTACACGAGTTGTTTTTAGTATAAGAAGATATATTAAACATTTTTGGGTTTTCAAAAATTAACCCTTGTAAGCCTTTCGGGGTCAAAATGACCCAATTTTTACAAAATGACCCCTAAAACACGAAAATCAGCCCCAATTTTATAATTTTATTGAAATAAACCAATGGAAAACGATATTTATACTCTATTCTATCATAAATACTCAGATATGAAATACTGTATTTCTAGGATGTCACTAACCTGTTTCATGGTAAGGCCAAAAATATGCATTATATTTGACGTGGTTCTCAAAACTGATATTTTGATTTTTTAAAAATTTTCTTAAACAAAATTAAGAAAAATGCTAAAAAAAAAACACAGAATCTTATAAAATATATGTTAGCATATAAAATAAAAATTTTTGGGGGGATATCCGTCGGATAGTTTGATGGGGGCATCGATTTAAACTCAGCGGATTTTGAGGAAAATGCCTTTTTTGCCCACAATTTACTCAATATGGAAAAATTTTGTAAATATTTTAAAATTTCACAAAGTAAGGGCCATAAATTATTAAAAACAATAATAGACTTTAACCCTAAACGTTTTAGGAAAATGGACTAATATTAACCAGGATTTTATTCGGGTCAAAGGTCAAATTTTGGAATATTTAGAGTTTTTTTAGAAAAAGGCACCTAAATACGAAATATTTATTGCGATTTTTTATAAAACTTGGTAAAATTATTGTACGAGTTCAGAAAAAAATTTATTTGATTTTTTTAATTTAACCCATAAATGAACATGGGGTCAAAATAGCCCAGCACGTTAAAATTTAATAAAATAGTTTTTTATTTTTTTCGATTTCTAATAAACTTGTTATAATTAATGTGCGAGGTCAGAAAAATAATTATTTGATTTTTTTAATTAACCCATAAATGAAAAGTCGAAAAAAAAAAATATTTTATGCAAAGATTTTTTTTCATGCTGGGTCATTTTAACCCGTTGTTCATTTATAGGTTAATTAAAAAAAAAATATCTGACCCAGCACAATGGTTATACCAAGTTTTACAGAAATCGAAAAAAAAATATATTAAGAATTTTTAATGTGCTGGGCCATTTTGATCCCATGTTCATTTATGGCTTAATTAAAAAAACTCAAAAAATTATTTTTCTGACCTCGCACAATAATTACAACAAGTTTTATAGAAATCAAAAAAATAAAATAAAAGCAGGGCCGTTTTGACCACATGTTCATTTATGGGTTAATTAAAAAATTAAATAATAATTTTTCTGAAACCGTACAATAATTATACCAAGTTCTATAAAAAATCGCACTAAACATTTCATATTTAGGTGCCTTGTTCTAGAAAAACTCTAAATATCCCAAAATGGGACATTTGACCCGAATAAAAACCGGGTTAATATTATTCCATTTTCCTTAAATGTTTAGGGTAAAAGTCTAATATTGCTTTTTATAATTTATGGCCCTTACTTTGTAAAATTTTAAAATATTTAGCAATTTTTTTCCACATTGAGTAAATTGTGGGCAAAAAAGGCATTTTCCTCGAAATCCGCTGAGTTTAAATCGATGCCCCCACAAAACTATCCGAGGGATGTCCCTCAAAAATTTTTTTTTTATATGTTAACATATATTTTATAAGATTCTGTGGTTTTTTCAGCATTTTTCTTAATTTTGATTAAGAAAATTTTTAAAAACTTAAAATATCAGTTTTGAGAACCACGCGAAATATAATGCATATTTTTGGCCTTACCATGAAACGGGTTTATGACATCCTAGAAAGACAGTATTTCATATAGGAGTATTTATGATAGAAAAGAATATAAATATCGTTTTCCATTGGTTTATTTCAATAAAATTAGAAAATTGAGGCTGATTTTCGTGTTTTAGGGGTCATTTTGTAAAAATTGGGTAAATTTGACCCGAAAGGCTCACAAGGGTTAATTTTGAAAACCAAAAAATTTTTAATATATCTTCTTATACTAAAAACAACTCGTGTACCACTTTTTAACAATATATTCAAAAAACAACACCATTTATTCAATGTTTTTCATCAAAATTATGGCAATTTTCGTGTGTTTGAGCTTTGACCTCGATGCGCCTCGTGTTAACGTTGTCCGATTTGGCTGAAATTTTTAGCATAGCATTTTTAGGCCAAATGTAAAAAAACTTAGGAGTGCACTCCTTGAAATTCGAAATATTGCAAAATAGCTGCCACCCTAATATATATATTTGCTCATAACTTTTGAACCACAGCTGTAGAAAAAGACTGAATTTCGGCAAGGGTTTTTCGTGAATTTACGAGATAAAAACACGCTTACTCTCGAAAGGCATATGGCATATGTAATTGTCAGCCAAATTGGTTCAGTGGTTCAAAAAATATTAGCAAAACCGTGAATTTCAGATTATTCTCACTATAAGTTTACGTGTGGACAACCCGTTAAACATGTTTTAAAAACATTGGTAAGTCAAAAAATATTTTACAACGTATTTTTTGTGACTCAAAAATATTTTAACACTAAAAAAAAATACACTCGAAAAAAAAATTTACACTCAAAAAAAATTTTGTATTTTTTTTTTTCCAAAATTACTTCAATCTACTAATCAAAAATGTTATTTTTAAAATTTGGAAATGTTTCTTTCGAAATAAACAAATAAACAGGAGGTAACTAATAATAACCTGAGGTATCCTGCAAAAAAAAAAAAAATAGTAAAAAACAAGTGAGAGTGTTAAATTCGGCTGTGCCGAATCTTTTATACCCTCCAAAATGTAAAAAAAAAATTTGTCAGGGGCGATTTTTTTTGGGTGGTGGGGTCAGTATCGCGATAAATAGTATACCAAATGTTTCATTTATTTAACAAAAATACAAAAAAACATGTAAAAAAAGTGTATTTTTTCAGAGGTTGGTACAGTACTTCAATGGGGAACTTTTTTTCCCCTGGCGTGATTTGCCCATTCACGAACTTAACCTGCCTATTAGCATGAGACATATTTTTGCCAAATTGCAGGAGGCTAGCTCTTTTATTTTGGACTGTATCGTGCCATCTACAGACGGGCGGACGGACATTCACAGAATGTCTTAGAATCGATCATGGATCAATAATATATATACTTTATGGGGTCCCCGACCGATATTTCGATGCGTTACAAACAGAATGACAAAGTGAGTATACCCCCATACTGTGGTTGGAGGGTATAAGAAAACAAAACTGAGTAAAGCTAAAAATTTAATTAAAAAATTTTAAATTTAAAAACAAATAAAATGCTATTTAAAAATTTAATTCAACAATTATTTATATTAATTAACAATTTAATTAATATTAAATTAAAAAACAATTAAAATTTTAATTAAAATAAAATATACGATATTAATATATAATAATTTGATCCAATGATCGGTTTTTTATTTATTTTTCCATTTTAATTACACATCATTTTAAATAATTTAAACCTAAACGAGAACTGGTAACAATGACCGTCGTCTCGTTGTAACGAAATCGACCAAGGGCTTTTGTGGGAATCGAACCCACGACCCCCTGTTTCATAGGCTAGCACGCTACCAACTAACCTACAGGGGTTCCCTATACGATATTATTTTCTGTGTAAGAATCTGAAATTTTTTCAATAGCAAGAATATAATAAATTCTAAAAGCTTTTCTGTAGCAAAATTCCTCCGACCCTCATAATTTTTTATTGAGATAATGTGTCAGAATCATATTTTTTCTTTAAGTAAATTACTCACAAAAATTTTAAAATTAGGAAACTTTTTTCGTAATAAACATGTCTGAAATCTGATTTATTTTTAATTGGAAAACTATTTTAGAGTCTGGTTTTTTGCAGGAATAAATTTTTAAAATTTGGAAATGGTTCTTTAGAAAAAATCAAAATAAACAAGTGGTAACCAATAAAAAAAACTTTAACCTGAGGTCCCCCAACAAAAAATGTACGCCAAACCAAACCCAAGAGCTGGATCCGCGCCTGACCGTGAGTCAGTCAAGGCTGATTTTCCAAGGAAGGATTTGAAGTTTTTCTGATAGTAAAATACGTTTTACGATTAGGGGAGATACAAAATTAGCAACTGCTAGGTTTTTATAAAAACTTTAAAATATATATTAAACTATATGAACATTACCGTTAACTTTTTTTATCATCTTAATTAAAACACAATTAAATTAATAAATATTTAGTTTAAATGCATTTTTTTATATTCAATTACTTTTTAAATGTATTTTTTCTTTTTATTTTTTTATTTATGCCTATCAATTACATTTATTGTTTATAGTTTCTAAAATTTATGAAAAATATATTCAGAATATTCAGGGGGGTCTTACTTCACTTTTCTTCGTTCTAGTATTCCTCAAAGTCGTATCTACTTTTATATTTATTGTTTCTTCACATGACCTAACGGCTTTAGTTGGCATAATCATCGATAAATGTATCGATTATATAACGTTTAACTTCATTTATCGATGTACGTTTATCGGAACACTGATAGCGTTCTTGATGTTCGGGTAATATAAGTAATTGTTGTAGTTCACCCTGGAAGTAAAGGAAAGAAGATTGGAAAGAATGGGAATTAGTTAGTTAATTTTTGAAATAGTTAACAAATTGCAAATTTAGAGATATTAAGTGCTAAGAAAGGGGTTGCTATTGTTATTCCTAAAATATTTTATATTCTGACAATCCAACCCAGTTGGAAAATGTGTCACTGAGGAGGTCACAGGGATTCCTTGAGGAAATATCTTCAGGTTCTGACAAATCATAGGTAATCCTTGATGACATGTCCTAACATTGTCATCACTGAGTGTTTGCTTTAAGAGTGTTGACAATTCCTCTAAGACGTCTAAAAGGAAATGTCTTCAGAATAGCAGTATATTAAATTAGAATTTTAAATCTGGGCAACTCTTCAATTTCCAAGAAAAAGATGGCAATATTATCGATTTATTAAAAATAAAATCAAAATCTTACAAGGATAATTAAAGTAATAAATAGACAAACAATTTTCAAAATAAAGTTTGGAACAAGTAGTTAGGTGTGGGACTAATAAACTGGAGGTTCCAGGTTCAAATCCAGTTGGGACTAAAAAAGGCGAAAAGTTTTTTCTAAATATGAGAAAGATAATTTATAAAGGAAAATGGATAAAAGTAAAAACTAAAGGAAATACGAAAATTTTTTGTATTTTCGCATGACATATGTCAGACATTTCCCCAATGAAGTCTTAGGTGACATGTCCCCAGAAGGTCAGCCCCGACCACTGCTGACTTTGAGTGAGGACATTTTGAAAATTTGAATGAAAATGTCCTCAACCCAGTACATAGAGATGTCTTGTGGATGTCAGGTATGACTCTGACATGTCACCGCTCCGTTACTGAGGATGGCGCGAGGACGTTGCCAACTGGGAATTTGAAATCAGAATCTTTCAATCGAAATAAAGTGATTATGTATTTGTATTTTAATACAAACATTGTTTTTTTTAAATGTCGTAAAATACATTTTATAAATTTTAAAATTTTTTGGTTTTGGAAAAATTTTGCAAAATTTAACACTTTCATCGTAAATCTGCTAGGGTTTAAATAATCTAAATTGGCTCAAATTACATTCAAATGAAATTTTTTTGAAAATAAAATTCAAATAAAATTTTTTTTTTGAAAACTTACGATATTAAGAAAATCCTTCGTAACATTTTATTTCGTAGAATTCACGAAAGTTTCGTTTATTTCACGAATATTTTTTTTTTTAATTTACAAATAAAATTTTAAAATTAAACGAAATTACGATTTTTTTTTAATTTAAATGGAATGTAATGGTTCCAGACAGTAAATTAATGTTGAAACATAAAAAATATTTCACATTTTTTTATTGTTTGAATTGTAAAAGTAACTTCGTCTTTTCTCAAGTTTTTTTTTTTTCAAATGTCCTCTTTTCATATTTATAAATGTCAATATACGTGATATTTTCCAAATTCATTCTCTTCTTGTTTTGTTATCATTTTACTTAAAGCCACTAAATAGAAAGTGTTTTTCTGTTATCATAACTATAATGTATTATTGTTTACTTACTTGAAAACCTCTACCAATTTCAACATCCGCTTCAACGGGCAATGAAAATAAACGTTTCGAAACAACGAAACTATTTGTCCAGGAACAATCAACATAGATTGATATAAAATCACCATTTTGTATGCTATCAACAGAAAAATAAAAGAGAAATGTGGAAAAAAAATTATTATTACTAAACAAATAATACAAAAGTTTTTTAAAAAGAAAAAAGAGAAAGCAATTATGATAATAAGTACTGGTAATAGTAAAACTTTGTAATAAAACAGAACTAAAAAACATTTTAAACTAATAAAAATGTAAATTTAAGTGGTTAAAAATACAGAAACATTCAAACAAAGTAAATATTTAAATCATAAAATAAACATTAGAGTGGACTGAAAAATATGGAAACAGTAGATCTATTTCTATTTTTCGTATAAAAAAAGTCATTTTTCTTACAGAAAAAGTCTCATACTCTGAGACTTTTCCTATATGAAAAATGCCTCAGAGTATGAGACTTTTTCTACGAAAAATGCCTCAGAATCTGTGAATTTTTCTAAACGAAAAATGTCTCATATTCCAAGGCAGTTTCTATACGAGAAAAAGCTCAGAATATGAGACTTTTTTTAAAAGAAAATTATCTAAGAATGTGAAAAGTTTTCTATGCCGAAAATGTATCAGAATCTGAGACTTTTTCCAAACTAAAAATGTTTTAGATTCTGAGACTTTTTCTGTAGGAAAAATGTTACAGACTCTAAGACTTTCCCTATAGGAAAAATGTCTCAGAATCTGAAACTTTTCCTATATGTAAAATGTCTCAGATCTGAGACTTTTTCTATATGTACAATGTGTCAGATTCTGACACTTTTTCTATTTGTAAATTGTCTAATATTCTAAGACTTTTTCTTTACGAAAAATGCCTCAGAAAATAAGACTATTTCTATAAGAAAAATAAATTAGAATCTGAGATTGTTTCTGCACGAAAAATTTCTCAGAGTCTTTGAATTTTTATGTACGAAAAATGTTTCACATTCCGAGACTTTTTCTATACGAGAACTATCTCAGAATATGAGACTTTTCTACACGAAAATGTCTAAGAATCTTAAACTTTTTTTGAGCAAAAAATATCACAGCATCTGAAACTTTTTCTAAAAAAAATATCTCAGAATCTGAAACTTTTTCTATACGGAAAATGTATCAGAATCTGAAACTTTTTTTATGCGAAAAATGTCTCAGAATCTGAAACTTTAACTATACGAAAAATGTCTCAAAAACTCAGACTTTTTCTACAAGAAAAATGTCTCAGAATCTGAGACTTTTTCTATACGAAAAATGTTTCTGAATCTAAAACTTTTTCTAAACGAAAATGTCTTAGAGTGTGAGACTTTTTTATTACAAAAAATGTCTCAGAATCTTAGAATTTTTCTATACGAAAAATGTCTCATAATCTGACACATTTTCAATATGAAAAATATATCGGAATCTGATACCGTTTTCTACACGAAAAATATATTAGAATCTTAAAAAAATGTCTCAGAATCTGAAAATTTAACTATACCAAAAATGTCTCAAAATCTGAGACTTTTTCTATACGAAAAATTTCACAGAATCTGAGAAGTTTTCTATACGACAAATGTCTTAGAATTTGAAAATTTTCTATACGGGAAATGCCTCAAAATCTAAAACATTTTCTATTCGAAAAATGTCTCAGAATCTGAGATTTTTTTTATACGAAAAATATCTTAGAATCTGAGATTTTTCTAAACGAAAAAAGTTTCTTATTTTGAAAAAGACGAAAAATGTCTACGAACCTGAGACTTTTTTTTCAAGGGTCTTTCTCGTGATGTCGAGACCTGGGCACTTGTCCCGTATGCCCTAATGGTTAAAACGGTACTGGTGCACCCAAAAAAAAAAAAACGTGGGTATTCAATACTAAATATTTTAGTCCAAAAGGACCTAGTGCAGGAACTGGTAACCAATACTAACATTTTTTACTAATATTATTCAAAACTAGTAAAAATTACTAATTTTAGTACTTTGAAGGTACTAAAATTAGCAACTTATTAGTAGATTTTGGTACAAAATCTCTTACTAAACCTATTACTGTAGAATTACTTTGAGTGTGGGAGCAATATATTTTTTTATTAAATTTAATTTCTTCTTAGTTTTTTGCGGATTTTTTACCATTTCTTCAAAAGAAACTGTATGAACATTTTACGCAGGTCGAAAGGTTTTTTGAAGGCCTATCCAAAGGTGTGTCCGAATTCGGCTTCATTAAGTACATTATTTTCAAAAATGTATAATCGTTGGCCAAAATCATGTATAATAATCCCTATCAAAATTAAGCTGACCCGTATTTTTTCGTTTGGCGAAATTCCTGGTAGTTTGGCTTTTATATGGATTTTACCGAAAGCCCTTATTTTTCCAAAAGGTGGCAACTCTTTTTTAAATTTGAGATTGGGCAGCTAAAAAAAAAACAGTTAACTCTTATTTTTTCCTCCTCATTCCCATATTCAAGTTTTAGGACAATCGGTGGTTGCCCTGTGAAAGACCTTCCTTGTAAGGCAATTGTATGCCGCGGCCCCCAATATTTTTTTAACTCCAACATTTTTTGAAGGTGACATGACATAATCCCCACGGACATAATCCCCATTTCCGTTATGGGAATTATGACCAAATTCATTTCGGTCATAATCTCCATAATGGTAGTGGGGCCTATGACCGAAAATTATTTGGACATAGTCCCAGAAAAAAACGGACATTATTTCCAGATTTATGGGGATAATGACCACGTAACAAATGGCCATAATCCCCATTATTGGTATTATATCTTCTATACTAGTTGGTCATAATCCCCAAAATTAAAAGAATTTCTTTCTTTTACTTAAAAGCTTTTCTGCGTAGCCAACCCACATTGGTTGAAGAGTGTCCGAAATTAATTTTTTTCATGTTCGCCGATTTGGATAATTTTTTGATATTTTGTTGTCAGATATCTGAATATTATGATTCCGTAATATTAGGCTGATATATTTATTATTTGTTTGGACAGACACGCTCAAAGTTCATATATGTTCGCTTGTTTAAAATGGCATGCAAATTTACTGTATGTTCAATCTTTTGTTACAATCATAGTAAAATTATCATTTGACTTTGTTGTATATTTTCGTAAATGACAATTGTCATGGATGAGATTTGCATTAAAAAAGTTGTAAAAAGTGCCATATAAAAAATTTCGTAGAACAAAATATAAACAACATCAAAATTTCAATCTTCATCAACTTCAGTGGACTGCAACTTTTTAGCGCTGTGGAGGGCTGTTTAACGAATGATGTCAAATTACAGCTTGAAGCCTCAGCTAAAAGTTAAAAAAAAAATTCAGCTGCTCCTAACTGCTCCTTTCTAAAAAAAACAGTAAAAACTATAAAATAATAAAGTAACAAAACATGAATTTTCGTTCATGCTTCAGAAACTCTGATTTTTATACCCTCCAACCACAGTATGGGGGTATACTCACTTTGTCATTCCGTGTGTAACACATCGAAATATCGGTCGGGGACCCCACAAAGTATATATAATATTGATCCATGATAGAATCTAAGACATTCTAGCGATGTCCGTCCGTCCGTCTGTAGAAAAAACGATGCAGTCCAAACAAAAAGAGCTAGACCCCTGAAATTAGGCAAGAATATCTCTTTTGTTACTGGTAAGGTTAAGTTCGAAGATGGGAAAAATCGGAACAGGGGGAAAAAAGTTCCCCCTTGAAGAACTAAAACGACCCCTGAAAAATACGATATTTTTACAAGTTTTTTTTTAATTTTTGCTCAACAAATGTAATATTTGTATGTCATATTAAGTTCATAGACCTGCGCTTGGGCCAAGGGGGTTAGAAAATTCGATTTTTTTGGGGCCGTCCCCTTTTGGGGGCGTGGTTATAGAAATTAATTAAAAATAACGATAAAAATTTATTATTTAAGCGTAAATGTCATAAACAAATAATTTGTAAACATATATAGCGGGGAAATAGGTGTCCCCAACAAATCCGCCGACCCCCCCCCCCCCCCCCCTGAAAAAAAGGACAACCCTGCGATTTATTTTTTTATTTTAAACGTGTTGGAGGGTATAAAAGATTCGGCCCAGCCGAATTTAACACTCTTACTTGTTTCTATTTGTTTTTTCTATGGGAGGTGGGCGTAAAAGTGGGCGGATCAGGTATATATTTTCAGGAGCCCATTCTACAATTACAATATTTATTTTTTGTGAAAATTGAGTTGATGCATTAAAAATCAAGGGAGTTATGCCACTTTTTCAATACAAGTTGTATGGGAAGTGGGCGTAAAAGTGGGCGGATATTTTTGATTTTTGCATTTTTTTCTTGATTCAAACAGAAAATGCCTATGTGCCAAGTTTCATTTTCCTTCGACAACTTCTTCTATTTTTAGCCGCTCGTTCTATGAACATCAACCAATGTGCGGCCTTCGGACGGGCTTAGGAATTACAAACTCCATGCCTTAAACCCACCCTCTCTGCAGAAAACGGGGATTATGACCAAAATTGCTTTGGACTTACTCCCCATAATGTGAATGGGTGTTATGACCGAAAAAAGTTCGGTCGTAATCCCAACAAAGAACGGACATAATATTTATTTGCAATATGTTTTTTTATAAATGTTTAACTGCAACTTTGTATGAAAATAACTCGAAAAGGAAGCGAGATAACAAGAAATGACTCATGACCAAAATTATTTCTTACAAAAAATGCAATAATCGCTCACTTAAATTTGTACACAGAGGCCTGCTATAGGATGAAGTACAATATTTTTAGTTATTTTCAAAAAAAAAATATTTCCGATATTAAACAAATTATGTTTTCTTTTACAAACCCATTGAAATAAAAAATGTGAGCAAGCGATCTTATTTCATAATAATAATTTTGGTCATTAGTAATTTTTTGATATCTAGCTTCCTTTTCGAGTTATTAACACACAAAGTTGCGGTGAAACATTTATAAAAATATATTGCAAAAATATTGTTTTTGCAACAAACCCGTTTAAATAAAGTAAATAAAGAAGTCGCGGTATTAACAATTCGTTATTTATTTACAGAAAACGCGAAGTTTTTAGCTCGGAATTTAAAAGTGAAATTTTTGGCAACAAAAATATTGAAAATGCAAAATGTGAATTTGCAATTTTATTTTCGAGGAATAATTTTTGCCTATTCAAATTTTTTCATATCTCTCATCATTTTTTGACGTTTAAACGCGATTTATTTAAAAATAACAAATGGACCGATTTTGCTTGAATTTCACACCAACCTGACCAAGCTTCAGCTGCCTTAAAGCTTACTTTCAAAACACACAAATAATTATTAGCTAAAAATTTTGAATTAAATCTATTGATCAACAAAATTTAAATGAGTCAATCAATGTTTTGATTCAAATTTTTGTTATTTTCTTTAACTGTCAGATTACAAATTTTGAACATACCAGATTTTTTTTTGCTTTAATTTATTTGAATAGATTAATTCAAAAATATACAAAATAATCGGGTTATTGTTGGCAACATATTAGAAAGCATAAAAGATTAATTTTTTGATAATTTTGTCATAAGCTTACAATTCATTTGTTAAATCAATCATTATTTTGATTGACTATAAAAAAAAAATTGATAAAATTTTTGATCATAATCGAAAAAATTTTTTATTGAAAAAATTTTTAATCAATCACCTACAATTTGATGATTGGTATAACAACTTTTTTAAGTCGAGGAATTTTAATAAAAAAATTGATTAAATCCGCGTTTTTGTTGATTGAAATCCGTTACAATTTTTTTCTGTGAAGATATCGGGATTCCAACAGACAGGCAGATGGACGAACGGAAATCACTAGATCGACTTAAAATCTATCAGAAATCCTGAATATATTTACCCCATATTATATTTACTTATATTTATATTCAACTTCTTTTATTGGAGTGGAGGGTTAAAAAAGTGGTCTCCAAAAAATAAAATCTGTACGTAGGTAGGCTTTAATTTTAATTTTGTGTACTTAAATTTGAACAATATTATTTTTCTTACTTAATATTTTTTATCTATTTAAACTTTTAGTCCACTTCAATATACACAAAGATTTTCCAAACAAACATTCACAATGATAGCAAAAGTAGACTGGCACACATTGGATCCTAGACGCGCATTTGAGAGCCAAACAAATGTCTGGTTATTTACAAAAATTGCTCATATTCGCTAAGTAGACACCCTAGGAGAAAGAAAACCGTTTATAGAAAGAAAATCCATCGCTTAGTTTAGTCAGGACATAAATTCAAAGTAAGGACTTTTTCCAAAAATTTTAAAAAAATATTTTTTTTTGAAGACCATTTTTATTTTATTTTTTAAAACTACTTCCAATGATGCGATTTTCCTGAAATTAAGTGAAGATTGTAGCTATAACTAGTACCTTTGTTACCCATTTTATTGTTTTTAATATTGCTCTTTGTAAGTAGGAAATACAGGCCATCAAAAAGTGTCAATTTTTAAAAAGTTAGAAAAAAACAATTTATATTATGGATTGCAACTTTTGTGGGGAATGAAAGGGAATGGCGATTCTTTTTGTACAATAAACTAGAAGTATTACTTAATACTCCTGGGGTAGAAACTAGTGCAGCCATTTGCAGCTGCGGCCTGGAATGAGGTTTAAAGTGGGGTCTATTAACGAAAAAAAATATTTTTAAAGTGATTATTTTTTAAAATGCGTTACTATTAATCGTTTTATTATAAAAATTTACTTAAATGATATATATTGTTTACAGTTAACCGCGGTTTCCAATGATTACTGATTGAATACCCTACTATACTTTACTAAGGCAAACGGAGTTTCACCTAATGCTTGTAACTAACAGGCTTTCTTGACCGATTTACGACCAAAATAACTGGAATAGAAGAAGATATTATAAAACGGGTTGATATAAGTAATAATTCTGTGTATCAACGTAAATGAAAAAATCAATTGAGTTAAGTTAAGAAAATACATCCATGAAACTACAAAATTATTAGTTGAAAAGTATGGTTGGTGTACCATGAGTCCCACTATGCATACAATTCTAGCTCATGACATTATTTATACAAGATTTTTGATTGCCCGCTGGCATTAGAATTAACCTTAACTAATTAAGTAATATTTAAAAAATATTTGTATTGTTTCATGACAATTATCGGGGGATGCTCTGAAAAGATCACATAGGCACTTTAAAAATTATTAAAGAAACATTAACAGACAAAACTCTAAAACAAACAACTTGCAAGATGTTTTTAATAAGTTTATGATTGAGTCCAATCCAGATATAGCCCTAGTAAGGCAGACAGAAATGTTGGAAGTACTGATTATAGAGTAGTGTTTTTATAATATTTTTTTTTTACCAAATGTCTTAACAATTATTGCAAAAAAATTATTTATTTGAAATAATGCTTATTTACCGCGTGTTGCTTCTTTGTTTGATATTTTTCCGCATTATTTTTGTTTAAAAAATCGAAAATGATAATAGATAAATAACAGTTAATTTTTCAGGTTATTTTAGTGTAGGTTGTAGATTGCACCAAAATATGAAAGAAACACTTCGTATTGAATGGTAAGCTGTTATATTGTCACTTTAAATCAAAAAGTTTTTTAAATAATTGAGCTCCAATTTAATTTTTTTGTATGAATATATTAACCAACTTTACCTTAAATTTACAAGTAGGGTACAAATGCGAAAAATTTCCAATCCACATGCGTGAGTTCCTTAAGGTCTCCAGTTTTTATAATGGTAAAGAATGTCGTGAAATTCCTATCCCTTCAAGAGTTATGACAAAAAAACTTCGATGCGCGCCTTTTTCACACAAAGTTCCCAATGTGTGGCACTTCTTTGTTAAAAATCATAACTTAGAAGTAGTATGTATCATTAGAGTGGCATTTTTTCGTTAACTTTTGATTTTTCCAATTTTTCGGTGAATGTTTTATTCTACTAGACCTAAAAATTATGGTGTACACATTTGAGGCGAAACTTATTAACGAACTTGAAACTTATTAACAAACTTGAATATCGCATGATTTTTGAAAGCGATTGAACGGTTTTGTAGATATCGCTATTTGAAATTCGCAAAAAAAATATTTTTTTTTTCCTACGGTCAAGAAATGAATTTTAACGTTAAAAAGGTCAAGAAAAAATCTCAAGGATTTTTTTTCTTTGATCCTTTCATAGAGCTTGATACAAACTTTCATTAAAATTAACTTGAGCCAAATGCGATCATTTTAACCCGTGACCGCCGTCGATCAAAGTTTAGCTTTTTTAGAAAATTTTTACCAAAAACTTTAAACATTAGAGCTAAAACACCTCAATTCAACCGAGGAGTTGACCGCACCCCCTCCAAATTTAATGAAATTTAGTACTGGGGTTTACTTTTACAAAAAAGAGATTTTTCCAATTTTTCAGGCTTCTGGTCATTCCAGTATTCGAGATATGCGGTGTTGAAAATTAACAAAATCGTATATATTTGGCAAAAGTGTTCTGAGATAAATAAAGATAACTCGAAAAGTAATAACAATACAGGTCTCAGTCAGGTTGCAAATAATAGGTAATGAGACATCCTTTAAAACGGCATTCCTCAGGATTTTTTTTGAAAAAGGTCAAAGGTCATTGGTTTTAACCTTAATTTTTGGAGAGCTATATCTCAAAAAACGATATTTTTAAAATTTTGGAAAAAATATATGTTGTTAAGAATCACCCATACTACTTAAGTTTAAATTTTCAGACTGGAGACTTCATTGGAACTTTTTATATTAATAGAAACATTGTGACAGGAAAGAAAAATCGGTGTAATTTCCCTTACAAAAAAAAACATTTTTTTTGTCTGCGAAATTCTGGTACCAGAATTTATTTTTCTGAATGTTCTTGACGTGCTGAGTCCAAATATGACCTTTGAACTGGCCTATCGCTATTACTTTTCAAGATATAAGCACCTAAATGTTCAAAAAAACACAGCAATAGCATTTTAGCAATTTTCACACATTAATGTGCAGATATCTCGAAAACTAATTGCGATAGGCCAGTTCAAAGGTCATATTTGGACTCAGCACGTCAAAAACATTCAGAAAAGTGAAATTTGGTACCAGAATTTCAAAGACCAAATAAATTGTTTTTTTCTGTAAGGGGAAAAACACCACTTTTTCTTCCCTGTCATTATGTTTCTATTAATATTAAAAGTTCCAATGAAGTCTCCATCCTGAAAATTTAAACTTAAGTAGTATAGGTGATCCTTAATAACATATATTTTTTCCAAAATTTTAAAAATATCGTTTTTTGAGATATAGCTCTCCAAAAATTAAGGTTAAAACCAATGACCTTTGACCTTTTTCAAAAAAAATGTTTGGGAACACCATTTTAAAGGCTGTCTCATTACCTATTATGTGCAACCTGACTGAGGCCTGTATTGTTATTACTTTTCGAGTTATCTTTATTTATCTCAGAACACTTTTGTCAAATATATACGATTTTGCCAATTTTCAAGACCCCATGTCTCGGGAAGAAAACTACCAGAAGTCCAAAATTTTGGCACTATGATTTTTTTGTAAGGGACCAACTATATTCCAAGTTTCATCAAATTCGAAAGAGGTAAGGTCAAAAATGCTACTTTTTTTCGGTTGAATTGAGGTGTTTTAACTCATTAATCGAAAGCTTAAATGAAAGTTTGTCTCAAGCTCTTAAAAATATTCAATGAAAAAAAAATTTTAGATTTTTCTAAAAAAATTTCTAGAACATAGGATTTTTTCCCCCTTTAGAAATTTTATTACAAATTTTAAATGACCATATCTCAAAAATCATGTTTACAGAATGCCAAAATTAGAAAAAGTTTAATAAAAAAATTCAAAAATTGTTTTCTTTATCCTTTCATAGGGCTTGATACAAACAGTAAGAAAGTTATAGTCGGTCAAGGCCGACTATATGATACCCAACACCAGTGTTTTCCGGGAAATGGATCACAAGTGTGAACATGGACCGATTGGATTTGTCTTTTGTTAGATCTTTATTAAATAAGTGTAGAAAACACACACAAATCAAATTTTAGTAAAATTCGTTTATTTTTTTTTTGCCAATAAACCGATTTAACTGAATATCGGTCGAAATTTTTATATGGAAACTAAGTCCAAAAATGATCCAATTATATTCCGATTTGGTTACTAAAGTACACGTTTAACACCTAAAAATTAAATTTTTATTAAATATTTCCATTTTTATGAATTTTGATGGAATTATGTGAACATCGGAAGGGTGGTTTGTAAGGGGACTACCAGAAGGACTGAACTGATTCCTTTGAAATTTGGAATGATCATTCGTGCATACAAAATTTGATTACCTGTTAAATTTCAAAGTGATATGTATTAAAATACGGTTATTACACTTAAAATTATACATTAGAAGATTTACTAATTTTTTTTTGCTAATGCTAGTAAGCTAATCTTTAGCAAATTTTTAGCTGAGATTAGCATGTTAGCAAAAATATCTTGTAAACTTCATTTAGCTCATTAGCAATTTTAAACAAAATTTGAATTTTTTATTTTTGCTAAATTTAAAAATGAGTTGACCAAATTTTTACAAGCTTTTTTGCTAATATTAGCAAAAATAAAGTGAATTTTTTTTTTTAAAGAAAACTTAAAATGGCGCTATCTCGGAAACAAAGCCAGATAGAGCAAAATGGAGGCCATTTTTGTTTCTCGGGCTCTCCATAGTATCGCCCTCTTCATATGTCAGGACCCAATGGGTCCTAACTTTGGATCCAAAACGGTTAGCATTCCCGAAAATTTTAAAATGCTCATATCTCGGTAAATATTGCCGACACGATAAAAAGTCCTAAAGCATTTTTGTAGCTCTCAGCACGTAGAACCAAAAGCTCTGCGAGTAATATTTAATAAGTTATCGAGTTTTTTAATTCTCAAAACCCCAGTGGTCCCCTAAAATCACTTATCTCAAAAACTAAGCAAGGTAGAGCGAAACGGACAAAAATGTTGGAACAAAAACTATGACGATTTTTAAGGAACCCAACTCGGTCTAGGCTCATCGGGGTCTGGACCTATCGGGTCCGAACCCAATGGGGTCCTCAAATGTGTATAACCTAAGTCGAAATAAAAAAATTTCAGTTAACTAATTTTTGGCAAAACATCTTTGCTTACTTTCCCAAAAAAATTGTGGGTTCAAAATCAGCAAATTTTCTTGTAGGTTTACAAGCTTTTTTTTGCTAACATTACAGTTTTTTTTTTTTTTAGTGTAGAGTCATTTAAGCATAATCCAAAGGGGGGTGTGTGTATGGGGGCCGATTTTCTCTAATTTCAACCGATTTTCTCTAATTTCAATAGGCTTCGTCCAAATGATAGGTTAGGTTAGGTTATAACTGGCTGCTGACGTTTTACGTCAACACACGTAGACTCTGAGGTCCATTGTGATACCACGGGACCGTAATACGTTTCCCTACTAGTCCCTGCCGTTAAACCATTTTGAGCTTTTTATGAAACTCCTTAGATGTTGAATTTTGACATCCGACAAATCAGAAAGATCATACAGCTCCCTAGATCTCAGTGAAGCAAGTCTCTGACCAGAAAGTGCCGGGCAATGGCAAATAAAGTGTTCGATAGTTTCCAACTCCTCTTCATCCATGCAACTTCGGCAAAAGTCATTTGACGGCACATTTAACCGCTCTGCGTGCTTCTCTATAAGACAGTGTCCGGTAATTATAGAAACCACCGTCGAAATGTCTCGTCTTGGAAGCGATATCAGCTTACTTGTGCGCCCCTGATTAAGAGAAGGCCAAATCAGTCGTGTTGTCTCACACGTCCATCCATTTGCCCATCTTTGATTAGTCTCCATCGCAGAACAAAGCCGTAGGTTTTCTTGCAAGTTTCTAGAGGCATACCAACACATTCTAGAGGCATACCAACACAGAGGCATACCGACACATTCCTAGTCTTGCAAGCTCATCGCCTTTGCAATTCCATGGAATGTATCTGTGCCCTTGGACCCATATGAGTCGTATGTTAAACTGCTTGGCCATCTCATTTAAAGACGTTCGGCAGTTAAGGGCAGATCTTTTTTTCAGAAACATTGAATCCAGGGACTTGACCGCGGCTTGACTGTCAGTATAGATGTTGACTGCGGTTGTAGACAAGACATTGCAGCTCAACCAGTCAGCCACTTCCTTTATTGCCAGCATCTCTGCCTGGTAAACACTGCAATGATCTGGCAATCTTCGAGCCAGGCTCAACCCAAGCTCTTCCGAATAGACTCCAAAGCCCACTTGTTCGTGCAGCCTCGATCCATCTGTGTAAAAATTTATGGTAGCTCCACTACCCGGAGTATCCCCCATACAAGACTCCCTGGATGGGATCATAGTGGTTAAGTGGCGCTTAAAGAGGCTCAAAGAGGGAGCACAGTCCACATTTCGTGGTATTGTTATCTTCTTCAAGATCGCGTTATGGCCACAATCGCTGCTCCTCCATTGCAGCGTGCTATTAAGCCGAATTGCCGACGCAGCCTACCCAATATGTCCAATGGTATCAGGTGAAGGAGGATTTCTAATGCAGCCGTAGGTGTAGTACGAAGAGTAGTACCAGTGATGCACATCGACGCCATTCTCTGTACCTTCGTGATAAAGACACAGGTCGCTTTTGTTTCTTAATCACGCCACTAGACAATGATTCCATACAGCAAAATTTGACGCACCACTGCTGTATAGATCCAATGAACGACTTGAGGGCTAAAACCCCATCGTTTTCCAATGTCCCTTTTACAGGAATATAAAGCAATCGTTGCTTTTCTCACCCGTTCCTCAATGTTACGCCTAAAATTCAACTGCCTATCTAAAAATACTCCAAGATACTTGACTCCATCTGAGAATGTGATTTCAGTGCCGTCCAGAGAAATAGGATCAAAAGCAGGAATCTTATTTTTCCTTGTAAACAATTGTTTTGTTCTGATTTACTTGGATTAACTCCTAGACCACAGTCTCTTGCCCATTTAGACAGATCTTCAGAAAACCCTGAAGAATGTCCCTCAATGTTGGTAGATGCTTCCCCTCTACCGCTATCGCGACATCGTCAGCATATGCGACAACATGACAACCACGTGCTTCTAGAGATAGCAGCATTGAATTCAGTGCCAGGTTCCAAAGAAGCGGCGAAAGAACACCTCCTTGTGGTGTGCCCCTATTAACAAATCGAGATATGACGGACGCTCCCAATTCAGACGTCATACGTCTATTGGCAAGTAGGTTTTCCATCATTAAAACGATTCTACGCTTTACTCCTAGAGTAAAAACTCAGCAATGATCTAAGAAGGAATGGTCTTCCAAAACTCTCCAGTCATCAATTTTATCAGACAATGTATCTGATACAAATGTTACGTCAAGAACCTCTTCCCGCGTACTTGTAACTAAAGTTGGTTCACTACCCTTGTTACAAATATACAGGTTAGTGCTGGTCCAAAAGATGCTTAAGTTTCAAATTTCAAGCCAATTGATTGAAAATTGCGACCTGTATAGTGCTTAAACCGATAGATGGACGGACGGACGGACATCGCTAAATCGACTCAAAAAGTTATTCTGAGTCGATCGGTATATTTAAAGGTAGCTCTAAGACCAATATTTCGGGTAGTTACAAACATCAGCACAAACTCATTATACCCTGTACACACAGGGAAAAACTTATTTGGAACTCAGTCGAAGCTCCTCAAATTTGGTTTGGGATTATAAGTTTTAGTTACAACTACTTAAATTCAATTATCATGATTTAAAAAATAAATTTTAAACCAAATATCTGAACAAATTACCAATAAACAATCACATTTTGAAAAAATATTGGTTGCATTTATCAATTTGAAAATAATATTTGTTCGAAAACTTCCATAATAGTCCAAACCATTCATATATATTTTGTTTTTTAATGCAATACATTTTTGATAACAAGCACAGGATATTAGTTCAGTTATATTAAAAATCAGTTACAGCAACTGATACTTGGTATAAATTTTGATAATTTTGAAAAATTCCAAATAAATTTGAAATTAAAAATTTTAATGTAATACTATCTAAGAACAATTAAGTATTGGTAAACACAATCATATTTTAATTTTGTAAAAACGTTACTGCAACTAATTGTATGTTGCTTACACAAAAACTTAGTTAAATTACTAAAACGTCATCAAAAAACAAAATAATTTTCCAGCTAATATTTTTTTAAAAATATTTTCTGCAAAGATAAACCAAAATATCAATTTAATATGCTGTTAACAAAAAGGATAATAAACCACAAAACGTAAGTATGTTTAAAACTGTGCAAAAAACATGTGTACTATTTTAATAAAGATTTATTTCATTTGCAGAGAAAAAATTACCACAAAAAGATCAAACAAGAAATTTGGATCCATATTACGTGCGGATTTACCAATTCAGTATCTAAACATACGATGAATATCAACCCTCGAACTTTAAAGGAAAACATAAGTTTAAGATATATAAGAGGTAACCTGTTTGCATAAAAAATATCACATAAAAAATATCACTGAATATCAGATTTTTTTTTTCTATTGCAAAATGTTTGAGAGTCTGGGACTGTTTCTATAGGATAAATACGCAGATTCTGAGACATTTTTCCTATAGAAAAATTCCATAATTTTGAGACTTTTCCTATAGATAAAATTTCTCAGAATCTCAGGAAAAATGCATCAGAATTAAAGAATTATTCTATAGGAAAACATTCTCAGAATCTGAGAATTTTTCTATAGGAAAAATGTCTTAAATTCTGTAAATTTTCTATAGGCAAAATGTCTCAGAACCTGACACATTTTCTTTAGGAAAAATGTCTCGGAATCTGAGACTTTTATCATAAGAAAAATCTCTAAGAATCAGAGACTTTTTCTTTAGGAAAAATATCTTAGAATCAGAGAAATTTTTTTAGGAAAAATATCTTAGAATCTGAGACTTTTTTCTATAGAAAAATATTTCAGAATCTGAGACTTTTCTATAGAAAATATCTAAGAATCAGAGACTTTTTCTTAAGGAAAAAAATCACAAAATCTAAGACTTTTTCTAAAGGAAAAATGTTTCAGAATCTAAGACTTTTTCTATAGGAAAATTGTCTAAGAATCTGAGACTTTTTCTAAGGGAAAAATGTCTAAGAATCTGAAACTTTTTCTATAGGACAAATGTCTCAGAATCTGAGACTTTCTCTTAAGAAAAATGAATCAGAATCTGACACTTTTAATATTAAAAAATATTTCAGAATCTGAGACTTTTTCTATAGAAAAAATTTTTAGAATTTGAGATTTTTTCTATAGAAAAAATGTTTCAGAATCTGAGACTTTTTCTATAGAAAAAATGTCTCAGAATCTGAGACTTTTTATATAGAAAAAATAATTTAGAATCTGAGACATTTTCTTTAGAAAAATTTTTTCAGAATCTGAGACTTTCTATAGAAAAAATTTCTCAGAATCCGAAAGTTTTTCTATAGAAAAAATGTTTCAGAATCTAAGACTTTTTCTATAGAAAAAATGTTTTAGAATCTGAGACTTTTTCTATTAAAAAAATGTTTCAGAATCTGAGACTTTTGCTATAGAAAAAATTTCTCAGAATCTGAAATTTTTTCTACAGAAAAAATGTTTCAGAATCTGAGATTTTTTCGATAGAAAAAATGTCTCAGAATCTGAGACTTTTTTTTATAGAAAAAATGTCTCAGAATTTGAGACTTTTTCTATAGAAAAAATGTCTCAGAATCTAAGACTTTTTCTATAAAAAAAATGTCTCAGAATCTGAGACTTTTTCTATAGAAAAAATGTCTCAGAATCTGAGACTTTTTCGATAGAAAGAATGTCTCAGAATATGAGACTTTTTCTATAGAAAACATGTCTAAGAATCTGAGAGTTTTTCTATAAAAAAAAATGTCTCAGAATTCTATAGAAAAATTGTCTCAGAATCTGAGACTTTTTCTATAAAAAAAATGTCTCAGAATCTGAGACTTTTTCTATAAAAAAATGTATCAGAATCAGACACTTTTAATATTAAAAAATATTTCAGAATCTGAGACTTTTTCTATAGAAAAAATTTTTAGAATCTGAGATTTTTTCTATAGAAAAAATGTTTCAGAATCTGAGACATTTTGTATAGAAAAAATGTCACAAAATCTGAGACTTTTTGTATAGAAAAAATGTCACAAAATCTGAGACTTTTACTATAGAAAAAATGTCTCAGAATCCGAGACTTTTTTTATAGAAAAAATGTCTTAAAATCTGAGACTTTTTCTATAGAAAAAATGTCTCAGAATCTGAGACTTTTTCTATAGAAAAAATGTCTCAGAATCTGAGACTTTTTCTATAGAAAAAATGTCTGAGAATCTGAGACTTTTTCTATAGAAATAATGTCTCAGAATCTGAGACTTTTTCTATTGGAAAGTTTTTTTCTATAGAAAAAATGCATCAGAATCTGAGGCTTTTTCTAAAGAAAAAATGCCTCAGAATCTGAGACTTTTTCTATAGAAAAAATGTCTCAGAATCTGAGACATTTTCTATAGAAAAAATGTCTTAGACTTTTTCTATAGAAAAAATGTCTCAGAATCTGAGATTTTTTCTATAGAATAAATGTCTCAGAGTCTGAGTCTTTTTCTATAGAAAAAATGTCTCAGAATCCGAGTCTTTTCTATAGAAAAAATGTCTTAGAATTTAAGACTTTTTCAATAGAAAAAATGTCTCGGAATATGAGACTTTTTCAATAGAAAAAATTTCTCAAAATCTGAAACCATCCTATAAAAAAAATTGCTTAAATTCTAAGAATTTTTCTATAGAAAACGTTTCAGATTTTTTGACATTTTTTCTATAGAATAAGCCTTAGATTCTGAGACATTATTTTCATAGAAAAAGTCTCAGATTCCTAGACATTGAGATTCTGAAACAAATTTTCTCCAAAAAAAAATCTCTGATTCTGAGACGTTTTTTCTATAGAAAAGTCTCAAATTCTGATACGTTTTTTCTATAGAAATAGTCCCGATTCTAAAACGTATTTTCTATTGGAAAAGTCTCAGATTCTGGGACATGTTTCTATAGAAAATGTCACAAATTTTAAGACATATATTCTATAGAAAAAGTCTCTGGTGCTGTGACATTTTTCTCAGATTCTGAGAATTTTTCGTAAAAAAAAACTATTTTTAAAAATTGTATTAAATATCAACTTAACTTATTTAATAAATATGTATATTTCAAAAAAAAAAAAAAACATTATTTTTGCCTTTTATTTAACGGTTGAATGGCCCCATTAATAAAATACTTTAGTTGTGGTGGTATTATATCGGTCACAACAACCATTTTGTTCCTATAATTTTTCGTTGTTTCAACAGATATATTCAGTTGCTCTTACTGAAATTCGATATAAATACCAATTGACTTAATCGAAATTATTAGTAATCACAACTGATAAAAGTGATAGTTGGCTGGACTACAAAAAGTTGGTTGGTTCTAAATTTGGTTGGCACAACGAATCCGTTTTCTGTGTGTACCACAGAGTGGAGTAGGGTATAATTAACTTGAGCCTAATCATTTTATCATTTTAACTCTTATCGCCCTTCGATCAAAGTTTTTTTTTTTTTTAATTCTTACCAAAACTCGTAATTTTGATCGTAAACTTAAATTAAATTTTGTCTCAAGCTCTATAAAATAGTCTATAAAAACAAATTTTGAAATTTTTTTTAAAAATTTCTTTAACGTGGGAAAATCCATCATCATTGAATTTTTTACAAATTTCAAGTGGTGATATCTCGAAAGCCACTTTACTAATTTAGAATTTTTTTGATATTCGCATTCAGCATGGCAAAATCCAAAAAAAATAATAATGTATCGCAAGATATTTTTTTTTATTATTAATTTTATAAAAATTATTAATTTTTTTGTAAATTTTTCGAAAATTCTAAACTTTGACGGGTTAAAATTATCGTATTTGGTTCATATTAAATTGAAAGATTATCTCATGCTCTATGAATAGATGAAGGCAAAGACATTTTGAGTTTTTTTTTTTTTTTTATTTTTTAAATCTCAACATTTTGTAATTTTTTTTTTAATTATCAAAAATTTAAAACTTTGATCAACGAATTTAATTAATCCGTTTGGCAACAAATTTATACCATACAAGTTTTAAGCCGAGGAGAATAAAAATTTTCCCAGACGTTCAAAATCGGTTGAAAATGGTTTTTGCAATACAAAAAAAAACCGGGCTAATGTATCATGATGTATTATTTCAAAGTCACTAATCCTCTCAATTAATTACCACCCTTTTAAAAATCATATAGCAAAAATGCACTTACCTTACAGCCACTTGATGCCAATGGTAATCGTATAAATTTAATTTAATGGGTAACATTTCGGTGGTTTTATCTCGTTCTAAATATAAACGTAAACCATCTTTACATGATTCCAAATAGAGATTGTGTGTGGAATTGCGTATGGAAAATATTGTCGCTGTTGTACAACTATCATTCTGTTATGTTGTTGTCGGTTCATATTTATAGTTATGGCAACATCCAACCAACCAGTAGTAACCAAAGGCAATTGGAAGATTTAACCATAAGAAATAACATAAAATGGAGATAATAAAATTAAAATTATTAAAATGGAAATGTCATAAGAGATAAAGGATTATTTAAATGAATTTTGTGATTGTGTGTCCCAGTTAGTAAGAATTTTGTGGAAGTTTTCTTACTTACCTTAACTCTTATAGTTAACATTATAGTAAAATTTAATGAATTGTGCCATTTTTGTATAAAACCCATATTACTGGGTGTTGTTAATATATTGAAATTTTGATTATTTGTTTCTGTTAAGGTAGTTCCACTACCATATTCATTAGTCATTGTAGAAGATGCTATTGTAGCTGTAGCACCCGTTATTGATGATGATGAGACGACTGCTGCATTTGAGTCCAACATCATTGCTTGTGTGGAGGCAGTATTTATTTCATCAGATGTGGGATATTTTCGATAGAATTTTAATAAATCATTAATATCATCTGGAAATAATAAAATAATATTAATTACATAACAGTTTTATATGGTTTTCCAATAGTTGGTAATATTTGACATAGAAAGGATTCGTAGAATATTTTGCACACTTCAAATAATTAGAAAAAGTGAATTATAAAATTTTACTAAAGACATTTTAACTTATTGTGCTCGATTCTGGAATACGATTTCACCATTCACCTAATTTTTAAAAATTTGATATTCTTTCGAATTTTAAGATTTTTAGATTTCTTTTTGAAATAGTTAAAGATTGGCATTACTAGTAATGGGTTTTGTAATCCGAATCAGATGTTAATCAGTAGTTACTTATTGAATGAAACACAAATTATTTTAACAAGGGCGTGAGACAAAAATAAGTAGTGAAGAATATGGAGACAAATAAGTAGTTATTGACTCGGATTACTAATAAGGAGTAAAAACCCATTACCAATAAGAAGTAAAATAATTAGTTATAGTTTAAAATGTTTTAATTATAATTAAATCATTTTAAATTTAACTTGTTTTTACTAAAACTTAAAAATTGCGTAATTTTTATTAAATTTTTAAGTACTTTTTAAGTTAATTCAATTGTAAAGGTTAAAAACTGCAAGTTCGAGGAGATATTATTACTTAGAAGTGCTTTTAAAACATATTACTGAAAAGTAGTTACTTTTGGGCTTAAAATAATGTTAATGGTAATGGGTACTCATTATAAATGTACTTGGTACTTGGTAATGATTACTTTTCACAACTCATTACCATATTTTTTCTGGATATTAACTAGATATTTAATTGTTACAAGAACAGAAATTTAAAATCATAAAATTCGAAAGAATATCAAATTTTTAAAAATTAGGTGAATGATGAAATCATGTTCCAGAATCGAGCACATTATTTAGCTCAAAAGTATATCGGTCAAAATAACGATACCAAACCACAAATCTGGAGTTGGGTCATCGGCTTAGATTTGTATTATGAACACAGATACTCTATGGAGCCATTTAGACATTTCCATTTACATTTTAATTAAATTCCAAAAAATTGCGATTTTATTCGCGACTTTAATTTTGTAAATATCAGATTTTTATAATCAAAATTGAAATTAAAAGCTAAAGTCCTCTACTTTAATCGTAAGACTTTAAATAAAAATTGTGTCATTAAAAAAAATGCATTTTAAATGCATATTTATTTTTTGAGTGCATTTCGCCAACTTTGACCCTTTTGATATAAGGGTTCAAGTTGAAAATATGCAGAAGAAAAATTGAATTTCTAAAAATTATAGACATTTCTGGTATTTCCTATACCGGTTTCAAACACCCCAGTTAGTGTCATCTTCAGTAGGATTTTAAATGTCGGTTTGTCTTGTTAATGAAAACTGTTTTTCATATATGTGAATATTTATAGTTTCTACAGAATAAATTTTGACAGTTTCCAACACTACAATTCTATTTCTAGCAATCTCAACCTCACTTCAAACTTTCTTTCAACTTTTTTGTCTCTTACTTTATTTCGCAAGGGTTACCAAAATGATCTGGAATTGCAGACACAAATGAAGGAATTTGCATTTTCTGTTTCGGAGACGTGCCTAATGGCGACATATTTTGTCAGGAATTTTATTTGATTTTTTCTGTAAGTACAGATCGAGCACGGGCTCTAATTATATTTGTTATAAGGGTTCAAGTTGAAAAAATGCAGAAGAAAAATTGAATTTCTAAAAATTATAGATATTTCTGGTTTTGATTTTTTTTTAAATAAACATATGTAAATATGGGGCATTCCCCATATTTACATATGGACACTTTAAATATTTTTTTTTTTTGAGATTTTCCCAATTTTTTGACCGTTTTTAGTATCCTTCGAAAACTCTATCGTGGTAAATTTTCAGATTTTTTTAATGAAAAAAATATCGAATTTTTAAAAATTGGCAGTTTGTTCCTTTACTCAAACTTATTTTACTCATACTTCTTCAATAATGGCCCAAATTGCAAATTTTTTTTCGTAAAAATTTTTGTTTTTTACTTACTTAAAAAAAAAATCAAAAAAAATCTTAAAAGTCCTCTAGTATGCGATTTTTAGGTTTTAAAATTAAATCTCATTTTTGAAAATGTTTATGGGGCTTTCCAGGCCAAATCACTCACCTTTAGACTCTATTTTATTTTTGGATATGTTTTAGCACTTATTAAATGCAACTTTCACTCAAATTTTCAGCCTTTATACCAAGTTGGTGTTAAGTAATCAATTCTTCAAAATTAATTTTGACCACAAAAAAAATATAGAAATCTTAAAAAAAGTTGGACAACGTTTTGTTGGTATTTAATTTTAGTTTTAGAAAAAAAATATGAAAAAATTATTCGAAATAACTATCACTTATTTTTTGACGTTTAAAAATAAAAATTGACTTTTTGAAAAAGTCCGAAACCTTCGATTTTTTGGTAAAAAACTACAAAAATTCTACTCTAAAATACGCAACTTTTAAGCTATAATTCGAGATGTGATCACAATTCTTACTATTTTTTTTCAAATTTTTAAAATTGCACCTCTATTTTTTTGGCTCTGATTTATTTTATATGGTGCTCCAAAAAAAATAAATTGGTAGATACTGACCCTAACTTACCCTATATATATTCATTTGGAGGTAAAAATATGTCTCACAAAAATTAAGGACGATCAGACATGGGTAAGGCGTTCAGCATGGTCCCTAAAATTTAAAAAACGGATTACAAGGAAAAATTTGATTTTTTTCTGTTTTCGCAATTTTTTTGGTATTTTAAGTTAAGTTTTAATTCAAGTGGTTACAGAATTATGATGTGGAGTAAAATGCCTTTGTAATAAGGTACTAAAAGCTAAAATCGGCTAAAAATCAGCCAAGTTATTACAACTTCCCCAGGCATCTAGCGTGTGTCATACCACTTGATTCAAGAATACGAGACCCATTTTTTAAATTTATTGAAATTATCTACTGTAATAACATTTTTTTATAATTCATGTTTCAGTGCAATATTTTTTTGGTTTTTCCAAATTTTAGAACAAAAAAAAAAAAAAGTGAGAGTGTTACATTCGGCTGTGACGAATCTTTTATACCTCCAAAATGTAAAAAAACAATATAAAAAAAAATCCAGGGGCGTATTTTTTTTGGGGGTGGGGGGTTGATGGGAGACGTTAGGGGCACTTTCCCCTTGCGATTTTGAACTTCTTTTGAGATAAGAATGTTGCATTTGCTTAGCAAAAGTACAAAAAACCCTTCAAAAAATGAGGTTTTTCTTAGGTTGGTTTAGTTCTCCAAGGGGGAAATTTTTTCCCCTTGGTCCGATTTTGCCCATTTCCGAACACAACCTGACTAGATATATAATACATATTCGTGCCAAACCTCGGAAGTCTTGCTCTTTTATTTTGCACTGTATCGTGTCTTCTACAGACGGACAGACGGACGGACGGACATCGCTAGAATGTCTTAGAATCGATCACTGATCAATAGAATATATACTTTATGGGGTCCTAGACCAATATTTCGATGCTTTACACACGGAATGACAAAGTGAGTATACCCCCATACTGTAGTTGGAGGGTATAAAAAAAAAAAAAAATTAAAATAGATATTTCAAAAGGGTTTTGAAAATGCAGGCATTTTTAGCATTAATTTAAAACATGTTACCAAAACACAATATGAAAAATACTTGTCATCTAATTACACTTGAACTTGGAGAATAAAAAAATGTTATAACAATAGAAAATTTCAATGAATTTCAAATTTTGGATTGTATTGCTTAATCCAGTGGTCTGCCACAAGTTAGATGCCTGGGGAAGTTGTAATAACTTGGCTGATTTTCAACCGATTTTAGTTTTTGGTACCTTATTAGAGAGGCATTTTACTCCGTATTATAGGTCTGTTACCACTTGAATTTAAACTTAACTTACAATACCAAAAAAAAAATGAGAAAGCAGAAAAAAAAATCATAATTTTCCTTGTAATCCGTTTTCTAAACTTCAAGGCCCATGCGGAACGCCTTACCCATGTCCGATTGTTCTTAATTTTTGTGAGACGTATTTTTACTTCGAAATGAATATATCTAGGTCGGAATCTACCAATTTAATTTTTTTGGAGCACCATATAAAATAAATCAGAGTCAAAAAATAAAAGGTGCAATTTTCAAAATTTGAAAAAAATTAGAACGAATTGCGATCACATCTCGAATTATGGCTTAAAAGTTGCGTAATTAGAGTAGAACTTTTGGACTTTTTTTTTTAAATCGAAGGTTTCGGACTTTTTCAAAAAGTCGATTTTAATTTTTAAACGTTAAAAAATAAGTGATAGTTACTTTGAATATTTTTTTAATATTTTTTTTCTAAAACTACATTTAAATACCAACAAAACGTTGTCCAACTTTTTTAAGATATCTATATTTTTAACTGGTCAAAATTAATTTAAAATTTAATTTTTTTTTTAAGTCGCCATTTTAGGGGGCCCCTGTAGGTTAGTTGGTAGCGTGCTAGCCTATGAAACAGGGGGTCGTGGGTTCGATTCCCACAAAAAAACCCTTGGTCGATTTCGCTACAACGAGACGACGGTCATTGTTACCAGTTCTCGTTTAGGTTTAAAATTATTAAAAAAATGATTTGTAATTGAATTGGAAAAATAAATAAAAACTGATCATTGGATCAAATTATTATTATATATTTATTATTAAGTCGCCATTTTGAAAAATTGATTACTCAATACCATCTTGGAATAAAAGGCTGAAAATTGGTGTTCAAGTTACATATAATAAGTACAATATATCCAAAAATAAAATAAATCGAAAGGGGTCTGGTCTAAAAGTGAGTGATTTGGCCTGGAATGCCCCATATATATTACACTGTGCAACAAATTTGGGGTCTTCGAGTGTATTTTCGGCGGGACCAAAAAAAAACTATAGTATACCATTAGAAGACAAAAACCTCAGAAGGGTTTTGAAAACTTAGCTCTTTTTTTATGGCCCACTGAAATTTTTAAATTTTTTCAAAGGCGTTTTGAATAAGTCAAATAAAAAGTATTAAATCTACTTCTGAGGTAAATAAAGTTAAGACATGTCTTCAATAAAATTTGATGGTGGTTATTTTCTCAGAATATATTAACACTCTATCTCCCATTTTTAGCGGTCATTTTGGCCCTTTCTTTAAATATCCTCTTAGATCAAGACTATGGCATGCGTTTATAGGGTTAAAGTATTTCACAAACATTTTCTGAATCAAGTTTACATTTTTACTTTTTAAAGCATTCTGAACTTTTCCCACGATTTGTTGGCCCTTGACAACCGCTAGTGAAATATGCAGAAAATGTTTGTAAAACATTTTAACTCTTTAAACGCACGCCTTAGTCGTGTTCTAATAGGCTATTTGAAAAAAGAGCAAAAATGACCCCATAATTGGGAGATTGAGGGCTAATTTGTTCTAAGAAAAGAATCGCCAATAAATTTCAGCAGATTTATAACATTTTTTCTACTCATTTCACACGACTTTGTTGAAATACAATTTAAAAGTATGTGATAATTTACACGAACTTTTGATATTCGACAACCCCTAGTGAAATTTGATGCAGAAAATTGTTGTAGAACATATTAATCCTTTGAACGCACGTTTAATTTGTGTTCTATGAGGATATTTGAAAAAAGTACAAAACTTATCCTTAAAAATGGGAGATAGAGGGTTAATATATTCTGAGAAAAGACCCGCCATCAAATTTCACTTAAGACATGTCTTAACATAATTAACCTCAAACTAGATTTAATACTTTTTTTTGAGTTATTTAAAACGCCTTTGGAAAAAATTGAAAAACTTCTGTGGGTCATAAAAAAAGAACTCAAGCTAAGTTTGCAAAACCCATCGGCGGTTTTGTTCTACTGTTGGTATACTTTCATTTTTTTTTGTCACATCCAAGATACAAAATCGTATTGCACAGTGTAATTAGCCGCCTGCATTTGGACCAAGATTGTAAGAAAATGCTTTTTAATCGGCCCGCCCCCATTTAAGGGCGTGGTTATATAAAATAATAAAAAATATTGATAATAGTGTTTTTTTTTTACTTAAATAACGTAAAAATGAATTTTTAAACACTTTTGAAGGGAAATCGTTCCCCCAACGTCCTCCAAAGACTTATACTAGCCTAAAACCTAAAATAATACAAATTTTAAGTTTTTTATGCATTTTTTACATTAAAAGTAAATATAATTATTCAATTTATAAGTTTTTTACTTATTTTTTGTTAATAAAATATCACGAAATCCACCAGAGATTTTATAAAATCTGACCGAAGCACAGTGGGAAAAATTGCCAATCTAGCGGGAAATAATTCAAAATATAACTAACAGATTTTAACAAAGTTTTAATGCTATTTTAAAGCGGGATAGTGACTGCACTTAAAACCGTAAAGAACTTAAAATTTTGTTAACCCATTAGGGAAATACACACTATCAAATGTTGACAATTTATTGGGCCATCACTGTTAATTTTTTATAATAGTAAATAGTCATTGCCGTGTATCGGAAAGGGTAAGCCGTTACCTACCAAGTGTTTGATTTCTTTTAGAGGGTGCTATTAGGTATATTATGTATAAATTTCCATACGTTATATGTTTTTCGAAGGCTTCCTCGTAACGAATTACATAAACAATGTTTTTTTTTTAACTTGTTTAAATTCTTATGAAGCTACAAAAAAAACGCTGTCAGATGCTGCTTAATCTTTAATTATAGATTATTCTACATATAATGAAGTATTACTATTCAAAAAATTAGCTGCGGAGGCCTGCGTAGCGATTTTTTAAAATTATTTTTGTAATTTTGGTCTTTCAATAATTATAATTCTAAACCTAGGCAGCGATGAACGCGACTCACGTATATGTTGAGAATCGCGAAGGATTGTTAGTAATTTGTTTTTAACATAGTAGAGCGTCGAAATCTTGAAAAAAGTTCGTGCTGAATTAAGATTATTTTTGATTTTATGATTTTTAAATAACCGATTTAATTCGCATTCAGTTGGTGAAAAAATTCTTAATAAAAATATTGTTATAAATAATAATAAATTTAATACTATCATTTGAATTGGTTAATAAAGTCTTTAGTTTTTTTAAATTTGTTTGACATGTCATTTCAACGGAGAGATATATTTGAAGTTTGGCGTAAATGCGACAGTGCTTCTGATCGGAACTCAACAGTTATCAATTATATCTTGCCAAACTTGGAAATAACATCTGCAACGAGAATGATAGCTATAAAAAACTAACTGTTAATGTGCGAGATTTATGTAGTAAATTCAAATGTAGATGGGCCAGTATTTCTAGCAATTTATATAGTTATGAAAATCATTACAATATATGGTTGAATGAAAATATAGATTTTCTAGTAGAAGACGAAGAAACAGAACCTTCACAACCTCGAGGGCGTCCTTTGAAGACTTTTTTGAAGACGACAAAAAAATCCAAGAGGAGTCGTGTTTTGGATCTTGTACAAAATAACATCAAGGAATAATTATTGGTCGCTACGAAAGTAAGTCTGTACAAATCTGGAAAGAGAGATGCAGCCCAATTATTAGATGAAATTAAAAAAAACACCAAAAAGGGCTACAAAGATGAAAAAAACCGTATTTTCCACTCTGAAGCACCGACATAATACACACCAGAAGAGGCAATGGCACTATACATTGACAAAAGGTTAACTAAAAATTCCTATATGATTATGCAATCAGGTGCTAAGACTCCTATTTTAGTTATATGCTGGATGTAGGGTATATGTCCAAATAATATCAGATTTCACTTACAATATTTGATAACCCCATTTACTTTTCAAAAAGTATAAAATTCTTATTTAAGGCCGCTGTTCCAAAAAAAGTAATTCACAGAAAAAATGTGAAAATAAAAATTTCCGAATTTTTTTGGTGTTCTAGATTTCACATCCGAATTTCTTTTTCGTTTTGTTTCACATAAACAAAATTTGGTGAAAGTAAAACGAATGCATTTTTTCCTTATAATTTTTTAAATTTAAATTATTTGATTTTAGCTTTGAATGAAAAATTGATCAACAAAACACTAAACTTGATTTCATGTGATTCGGAAATTTTCATGTGAATTGAAAAGTTGTGAAAGACAGAACAGAGGCCTTAAACATAATTTTCCACAGCTAACAGGTACTAAAAAAATACTCCTGCGGTAGTCGTATATAACACCTTATGGGGCACCCTGTATTGAAAAACAGTTTCTTATTATTCATTATACAAAAAGCTCATATCATTAGCTATAAAATCTCCAAGTATTGTTATCGGATCAGACCAATAGTTTAGAAGATATGATTTTTTTCCTGCCAGATTGGTGTTTTTTCCCACTGTGATACGCTCTGTTGAAACAAGAAAATACAAGCAAATTTCTTAATTGTTATGAAATTTAAAATTCAAATGCGGTTTTCTCGAAAAAAAACGAAAAACGCGTTTCTGAGTTTTTTGTGTGGATGGACAAACATCTTAACTTTAAAAAAAAAAAATAAAAAAAAAGTGGCCGGATTTTTAATAAATTTAGTTTTTTAAAAAATGAAAAATTTCAGAACGGGTTTCAGAAAAATCTAAGGGGGATAAAGTTTTAAAAAATGCATCTAAAAATTGCATTTGCATCAAAATCGTACTTAAAAAAATATATATTTTTTTTTGAGTTCATTGGTATAAAAAAGGACGATTGTAAGAGTCGAATGCTTTTTGAATGGTAGAATTTGGATTAACACTTTCGAAGACATGGCTCTTCAAAGTACCATACTTTTTCTGATTTTTTCAATTTTTGAAGAAAAAAAAATTCTTGAAAAAATCGCGATTATTTTAAAATTTAAAAAACTTAAAATGGATATGGTTAGTTGGCTTTAAAAAAAATGCATTCTGTTAATACACAGAAAAAAATATGGAGGAAACAAATATGAGTAATCACTTGTTTAAATTTAAAAACAAAAATTGAGTAATTTTTTAATTGATGCAATTAAAAATTTACCTAAACATTTTAAAAACAATTTAAGTAAATTACACTGTGCTACAGTGAAAAAATACTTCTAAGGTGACATGGTAAAGGTTGTTGGTTTTGTCCAGTAGATCACAAAAATGCCCATTAAACTTACCAGACACCCTCAAATTTTTGAGTTATTGTCAAAAAACGTTTTTTTTTGGGACTTTGCTCACTAAACCTTGTGTAATTCAGAAAAATTTCAACCGATTTTAAATTTTTTAACTGTTTTGGATAGAAGAAGGATAGGACTTTCCATATGTGTGGAATGGTCTACACATACAAGAAAGATATCTATTGATTTTTTCTATAATATCTAATTTTTTGCTATTTTTTGAAAAATTTTTGAGTTTATCGAATTTTTTCTGCTATAGTTCGTTTAACAACCTTTATATTTATGAACGTATATTTTTTTTTTTTTCATATTTTATTTATTGAATCTTCACTTCCCAGCAGAAATTTTGCTGAACTAGCAGCAGCTTTTGGAAAGGAATCCCGAGTCAAGTAGCGCTTCCAAACGTGCTGAATTCATGCATGATTCTCTAAGGCGATGTCCCACTTTAGAGCGCTAGTTGGATACACAGAAAAAGCGCTCTTAAGATGCACTGAAGTCACGTGTCTTTAGAGCGCTGATTAAAGCATACTTTTATAGCGCTGATTAAGCGCTATAAAGATGCAGTGAATTCATGTATCTTTTCAGAGCTGATTTAAGCAGAATAAAAAAAAATTTTGAAAATTTTTTAATCAAAATGGAAATTTTTAAAATACAAATGGAATTTTCTGAAAAGTAATTAGAAAATTTTGGAAATACAAATGTAAATTTCTTAAATACAATTGGAAATTTTTGTAATATAAATGGAAATTTCTGAAATATAAGTTGAAGTTTCTGAAATAGAAATTTAGGAAAAATAATTGGAAAATTTTTGAAATATAATTGTAAATTTTTGAGTTATAAATGAAAATTTCTGAAAAATAATTGGAAATTTTTGAAATATAATTGGAAATTTTATAAATATAATTTAAGTTTCTAAAATATGATTGTAAGTTTTTCGCAATATAATTTGTATTATTTGAAATTAAAGTGGAAATTGTGTAGTCACAAATTGTTTTTAAAAATACTGAAAAATATTTTAAAATCTGCAAACATTTTTTTGAAATACATATGTATTTGTAAAAATTTTAGCAACATTTTTTTGATTTAAAAAAAAAATAATAATCTAGTAAAAATTAGATAAAAAACATACCAATAAATGAAAAAATATGCAAAAAAAGTTAAAACAAATGAAGGGCTTACTGCAAAAACTTGATAGGCAACATTTTATTTTTTGCTATTTTTGCCTTCTACTGATGTTCCATTGACAGATTTTTGGCAGAATTTTTACTTAAATCCTTTGTACAAGTATCTTGAGTATGAAAGTTCTTCAAAAGATCTAATCTCTACATAATTTCAAAAGTTTTAAGGAAAAAACCACAATAAAATGTTGCTTATCGAGTTTTTACAATAAGCCCTTCAAATGTATTTTAATTTTTGTGTTTTTTCGTTATCAGACTGTGATTAATCCAAATCGGTTAATTCTTTGAAATAACAAAAAAGCATTTACTGTTTTTTGGTTAGCCTATTTATCATCATTCAAAATGTGTTAAAGATGTTATGATTGAAGCACTCTTTGCAGCGCTGATAAATGCTGATAAATGCAGTGAAATCATCTATCTTCGTCCAAAACTGAAACTTTTTTATTCAAAAAGTGTTAAAAATTTTAAAAAGGAAAGCAAGTGTGAAATTTTATCAAAAGATAATTTTAAATTGTAAGTTTTATATAAAAAATCTTAAACTTTTTTCCCCTTACTTTTACTGCATCCTTAAGAGCGCTCTTTGGATGCGCTTCAGTATGCTATAAATAGATGCTGTGTCGCCAAAATCTCGATTTATTTCTGCTGGGTTTAATTCCGTGAACTAACAATAAGTGTTCATATCTTATATCTAAATATTCTTAATATTAAGTCCAGCCAGTGCCAGACAAAATTTCATTTTCTCATATATTTCTTAAAATTATTTGTTTATAAATGTTCTCAAATCCATCTCTCCTTCCAGTTAGTTAGCTAGATCAGCAGTCACCCTCCTTCTAAGGCGTTGGTGGCCACGATTATTAAATAGATTTCTTGCTAGATAGTTTGGATGCGTTTCCAGTTTCCTTAGGTAATTTTGGGGATGTTTTACAATTACCTCTTTAACATAAGCAACATTTAAATCGTTGTGTATGTTGGAATTTCTAACATACCAAGGGGCGCATGTTATCATTCGTAAAATGTTGTTCTGTTTTCTTTGAACGTATATTTAAAGAAATTTTAATTCTGAATACGATGAGCATTATCCTGAAAAAATCAAATAAGAATTGACAGAGTTGTGATAATTTTTATATAAAAAAAATTAAGATTTTGCAGGAAATCGCCGTTCAGATAACCCAGGCAAAAAAAAATATATTTATCATAAGAGGTCATGTACAATATTTTTAAAGGTTTTTGGCGCGCTGAATCCGAATCTAGGCTTTAAATTGCTCTATCGCGTCAGGTTTTTGGGATATTTAATATAAATTGATATATCAAAAACTTAATAAGATAGCGCAAATTCAAGGTCAAATTCGAATTCAGGGGGTCAAAAACCTTTAAAATAATGATACGCGACCTCTCATTATGTTCGTTTATTTTTTTATTTTTTTGCCTGGGTTGTCTGAACGCCAATTTCATGCAAATTTTTAATTTTCTTTTTTAGAAAAATTATCACAACTCTTTCAATTGTTATTCGATTTTTTCAGCATAGAGCTCATCGTATTCACAATTAAATTTTCTTTAAGAAAACGTTTATAAATATAAATATTGTTGAACGAACTATAGCAGAAAAAAATCGATAAACTCAAAAAATTTTCAAAAAATAACAAAAAAATTAGATATTGTTGAAAAAATCAATACATATCTTTCTTATATGTATGGACCAATTCACATACATAAAAAACCCTATCCTTCTCTTATCCAAAACAGTTAAAAAATTGAAAATCGGTTGAAAACTTTTTAAGTTACACGTGGTTTAGTAAGAAAAGTAAAAAAAAAAAACGTTTTTTGACAATAACTTTAAAATTTGAGGGTGTCTGGCAAGTTTGATGACAATTTTTATGATATTTTCGACGAGACCTACAACCTTAACTGCCTCGATTCAAAAGTATATTCGATTTTGTGTTTTTTGTAGCACAGTGTTATTTAATAAAAATTTAAAAGTTTTTTTATTTTTTTTAAACTTTAATAGTTTTTTGAATTCTCGTTTAGTTTATAGTTTTTTTTTATATATGTATGAAAGTTTGTAATCGTCTTTGTAAAATGTTCCTATGTTTTTGAGACACAAATATGTTTGGCAAAGTTTGAAAAAACAAGTTCTTTGTTTTTTTTTTTTGTAAAAAAATTAAAACTATTTTAAACTTTTAAAAAAAATAAATAGATCAATTTTTAGTAAATTTTTAATTGTGTCAATTAAAAATTTACCCAATTTTTTTTTCAAACATTTAAATAATTATTATTAAAAATTTACTTAATACTATTAAATCGTTTACTGGTGCTAAATTGAGTAATTTTTTACTCAATAATATTAAAAATTTACTCAAATTTTTTTTTATTTTTTTCTGTGTATAAAGAAAATTAAAAGGCCTACGGTCAGAAAATTATTTTTTTTTGTGTTCTTTAATGGAATTCATGATATCAATTATTTTATTTTTAAGTTTTTTGTATGAATTGTTTACTTTTTGTTGATAAAAATATTATTTAATAGCACTTTTTTATTCGTTTTTCTTATCGATTAGACGAATATTTTTTTCGATTTATTCGTTTAATTGAATGAACAAAAACAATTATTTGATTTAATCAAATAAAGTAGAAAGGCGAATAATTGGCAACTCTACTATTTACCTAACCTAACCTAATTTTATAAGATATTGACCCCTTCTACACCATTTTCAATTGTTTTTCAGAAAAAATCAATTGTATTTCAGAAATAATCAATTGTATTTCAGAATTTATAAATTGTATTTCAGAAAATTATCAATTGTATTTCAGAAATTATCAATTGTATTTCAGAATTTATAAATTCTATTTCAGAAATTATCAATTGTATTTCAGAAACTAACCTTTGTAAAACAATTGAAAATTTCTGAAATTCCATTGATAATTTCTGAAACTTAATTGATAATTTCTGAAATACAATTGATAACTTCTGAAATACAATTGATAATTTCTGAAATACAATTGATAATTTCTGAAATACAATTGATAATTTCTGAAATACAATTGGAAATGGTGTAGCAAACAACCCAATTATCATTAAATTTAAATTTAAACAAACTTCTAACAAACAAAATTTGTCCACCATATTGGTCACCTGAAACCAACTTTTTAAAGTGTTTAAAGCAAAAAAAAAAGAAAAACATACTGTTAAACTTACCACTACATTCGAAGCTATTGCAGTTTCTCTGTTCAATGTTGTAGCCCTCACAGAACATGGTTGAATATAATTTTGCTGATTTATGTTTTCTATGTTTGATTGTTTGTTTTCTACTATTTTTGATGTCCTTTTTGTCCTTTATTGAAGACGTGGAAGATGATGATGTTTTGGATGATGGCGATAATGATGAAACCGAAGATTGTTTTTTAAATACTTTTTCATTATTCATCGCAAAAGTGGCTGTCGTTCTTTCACTGTACGTATCATTGAAATGACCCTCATATATGCGCATTACTTCAGGTTCTTCTGTTGTCGTTGTAGAATTTTCTAATCTAATATCGGATTTTGCAGTTGTCACAAAATGCAACATGTTGCCGCCTGTTATTAACGTATCCCCTTCTGCTAGCACATTGTCATTTCTGGACTGAAGGCTATGATTAACATCCGTTGTAGTTGTTGTTAATGTAGTTGCAGTTGTTAACGTTTTTGCCAGTTGATATTTACTACCCACAGTTTCCGTTTTTTCAACACTTTCATTAACAATGCCGCCAACACTATTGTCATTGTCATCAGCATCAGCATCCTCCACATCGTCATCGACTTCATCAATTGTATTGTGTTGTTCACTTATGTTGTCGTCATCGTCCTCATCATCAACAATCATTGTGTCATTATCGTCCTCCTCAACTTCAGCATCGACATCATCGTCCTCTTCATTGAAATTCATGTTCAAATTAACCATTGGATTATCTAGCAGGCAACGGCGAAAACGTTGTTGTACACCTTTACCGCATGCTACACTGCATACTGTAAAATCACTCCAATCATCCCAACCTGGAAGTGGTTAAAAATACTTAGGTGGTTAGTGAAAGAGTGACAGACACTATTAAAGGTAGTTAATTTATTATTCAATAAAGGTTTATTGTAAAATAATATTGTAATTTTATTAATTACATGAAAATGCTATTAAACAGTTGTAAAGGATGTAAATAGAATTAAAATTTTAATTACTCGACAGTTAGAGTAACAATGGAAAAGAGCTTTAAGGCATGAATGTTTGAGTGTAAACGAAACTAACAAGTAAGGGGTTTAACAGGGCACCCACCGATTATCCTGAAACTTGCATACAGGAAAGAGGGGAGCAAAATGAGAGTTACCTGTTTTTTTATAGCTGACCAATCACACATTTAGCAGGTCAAAGGGGAGGGGGAAAATTTGATTCTTTTCGTTTTTGAGAATTTTTACCATTTCTTCAAAAGAAATTATATTAACACTTTATACGGGTCGAAAGGTTTTTTGAAGGCCTATCCAATGGTGTATCGGTCGTTATTGTCAAAAATGGATAATCGTTGGGGTAGTTTATATGGAGATGTATATATAATAAACTCTATCGAAATTAAGCCGACCTGTACTTTTTCGTTTGGCGAAATTCCTGCTAGTTCGGCTTTTATACGGATTTTCCTGAAAGCCCTTATTTTTTCGTAAGGTGGAAACTATTTTTAACATGATAATGTTTTTAGGCTAGTGTCTAATTTTAAAAAAGTTGCAGGACGCCATCTCAGTTTGACTATATAAGCTAACAATTAACGAAAAAGAAAACAAGAATTACTATTTTCATTTTCTTAAAACCAAAAATTTTAATAACTTGGGTTTGTAACTTGGATAATAATTCACCTCGTGGTGAATAAAACCGGTGAATAAAAGGTAACATAATTATTTTTAAACAAAAAAAATTTTTTTTTTCCATCAATTTTTTTTTTTTCATCAATTTTTTTTCCATCAATTTTTTTTTTCGATCAGAATTTTTTTTTTTTTCATCAATTTTTTTTTTTTCATACTTTTTTTTATATTTTTTTTATCAAATTTTTTTTCATCAATTATTTTTTATCAAATTTTTTATCATCAAATTTTTTTTTCATCAAATTTTTTTTTCCATAAATTTTTTTTTTCATCAATTTTTTTTTTTCATAATTTTTTTTTCATCAAATTTTTTTTTTTCCATAATTTTTTTTTTCATCAATTTTTTTTTTGCATATTTTTTTTTTTTTTCATATTTTTTTTTATCAATTTTTTTTTTCATCATTTTTTTTTTTATCAATTTTTTTTTTTTCATCATTTTTTTTTCATCAAATTTTTTTTTATCAAATTTTTTTTTTCATCAAATTTTTTTTTCATCAATTTTTTTTTTTCATTAATTTTTTTTTATCAAATTTTTTTTTTCATCAAAATTTTTTTTTTTCATAAATTTTTTTTATCATATTTTTTTCACCATTTTTTTTTCTCATAAAAAAAATTTTTTTTTCATCAATTTTTTTTTACATAAAAAAATTTTTCTTTTCATCAAAAACTTTTTTTCATCGAATTTTTTTTTCACCAAAAATTTTGGGTTCATTAAATTTTTTTTTTACATAATTTTGTTTTTCGCGAAAAAAAAATTATTTTTTTTTTACCAAAACTACTTTTTTACCAAGTCTTTGAGCCAGGGATTTAGCATTTCTTGGGTCTATACCACGTTTTAAAAGTGATGTTTTTACTGATTCGTCCCATGTCAAACGTCTTCTTCCTCTGGGCCTCGTACCGTTGCACTTAACTTCTAGCACCTTCCTCGGCAATCTTTCATGTGGCATTCGCATGACATGCCCGTACCATCTTAGTTTTTGCAGTTCTATATGGATGTTCAGGGGTTCTACTTCAAGTTCACGTCTTATATGTTCATTGCGTATTCGATCCCTTCTAGTTTTGTTGACCGTTCTTCTTAAGTATCTTATTTCGGAAGCTTGAATGCGTTTTTGTCTATTTTCGGTGTGTGTCCATGTTTGACATCCATATATTAGAGTAGGAATATATGTTGATTTGTATACTGCTAACTTTGTTTTTGAATTTTAAATTTCATAACAATTTTGTAATTTGTTTGTATTTTCTTGTATTAACGTTGCGACTGAGTAATATTCATGCAATTAATAATACTCATTCGCAACGTTATTGCAAGAAAATACAAGCAAATTACAAAATTGTGATGAAATTTAAAATTGAAATGCGATTTTCTCGAAAAAAACGAAAAACGTTTTTCTGATTTTTTTTGTGTGGATGGACAAACATCTAAACTTTAAAAAAAAATTAAAAAAAAAGAAAAAAAGTGGCCGGATTTTCGATAAATTGACTTTTTTAAAAAATAGAAAATTTCAGAACGGGTTCTGAAAATTTTCCAAAGTCCTACTGATGATAACACTAACTGGAGTGTTTGAAACCGGTATGGGAATACCAGAAATGTCTATAATTTTTAGAAATTAAATTTTTTCTTCTGCATTTTTTCAACTTGCACCCATAAAAGTCTTTTCGTTGACTCTTTTCTTTTTGATTTAAAACAAATTTGAGCCAAATCCGTTTATTTTAAGCCCTGGCGCCCTTCGTTCAAAGCTTTGGTTTTTTAGAAACATTTCACCAAAAATTTTAAATTTTGATCAATTGGCACCACGGGTTAAAACCATCGGATTTGGCTCAATTCAGGTTTAAATGAACGACTGTCTCTATCAAAGGCTCAAGAGAAAAAAATTTTGAGATTTTTTTTTTTTTAATTTCTTGAACATAGGAATAAGTTGTAATTTTTGGAAATTTTTAGATTAGTTTTAAAATGGCAATATCCCGAAAGCCGCTTGACGGATTTCAGATTTTTTTTTGATATTTGAATTCAGCTTGCCAAAATTAATAAAAATAAAGTATCACAAGATATTTTTAATTTTTTATTTTTTCAGTGTCCAAAAATTATCGGATTTGTCTCAAAATTATTTTAAATGAAAGATTGTCTCAAGCTGTACAATTGGGTCAAGAGAAATAAATTTTGAGATTTTTTTTTTAAAAATTCTTGAACGTAAGAAAAAACCTTAATTTTTTGAAAATTTCAAATAGCGATATCACGAAAAACCGTTGCACCGATTTTAGTTTTTTTTTGATATTCCTGTTCTGCGCATCAAAATTAACTAATATGATGTGTCGCGAGATATATATGGGGCATTCCATGTCAAATCGGACCTTTTGAATTTTTTTTTTAAATTTTACCAAATTTTGTACAGTTTTTTTTACCCTTCGAAAACTCATTCGTGGACAATTTTTAGATTTTTTCAAAATATATCGAATTTTTTTTAAATTGGTAGTTTGTTCTTTATTCAAACTTCTTTTAGTCAAAACTTCTTTAAAAGTGCTCCAAATTCCATTTTTTTAAGTACTTTAAATTTTTTTTTTAATTTTTGTTTTTTACGTACTTTAAAAAAAAGTATCGTAAACATTTCTTAAAAAGGCTCTAGTATGTGATTTTTAATTTTTAAAATTTAGTTTTTGCAAATATGTGTACTCTTTGATTTTTTTAAAATATTTTGTGGAAAACTTCTATCGCTTCTACAATTTTTTTCCCAGTGGGATAACGATTATTACCATTTTTTATTTTTTTAAATTTTATTGTAATTTTCCAATCTTAAAATCATTTCTACTGCTCCAATGACGCGTCGTAGAGTGCTCAATAGCAAGACGTACCTCAATAAATTTTTACGCCTCAGCATTTTTTCAGAACAAACTAATACTCTATCTCCAATTTCTAAGGGGGTTCAAATGCAAAATATTTTTTTTTTTTAAATTTGCTCCAACTGCTCCAACTGCCTTAAAAGTGCCCCCAAAACAGTCAAATATATAAACGAACCACAATATTTTTTTAATACAAGCATTTGCTCTAAAAATACTTAATAATTTTCTTCTTTAAACGATCGTCAAATTTCTGGAGTCAATCAAAATTATACACTAAGATAATTATGTCATTAACTGTTTGTAGGTTATTTTAAAAATTAATCAGTAAAGTTATTTTAAAAGAAAAATCATTAATTTTATAAAGGATTTCTGGTTTTCTACTATTTCTGTAGTTAAAAAAAAATAATTTACTGTCTTAAAACTGAATTTTCTGTTACATTCAATTTCGGCAGTAAAAAATTTCTTACAAGGAAGGTCTTTCACATGGCATCCACCGATTGTCCTAAAACTTTAATATAGGAATGAGGAGAAAAAATAAGAGTCACCTGTCTTTTTTTAGCTGCCCAATTTCAAGTATAAAAATGCCTGCAAATTTTGTATTCTTGCCCAAAACATTAAATCATGATAATGTTTTGCGGAAGATTTGTGTGTACTTGCCAAAGCAATTTTTTTTAGAAAAAAATTAAAAAACCAAAAGAGCTGTACATTTCGTAAGTGAGTGCAAAAATAAGTGCAAAAAAGTGTTTCTGCATTTGGAGAGTACAAAAGATTCGGCACCAAAGAATATAACACTCTCACTTGTTTTATGTACATTTGATAAACAAATGGAAAATTTTTATGCGAAAAGCTTAGACATTGTCAAAAAGTAGTTTTGGTAAAAATTTTTTTTTTTTTTCACGAAAAACAAAATATTGTTAAAAAAATTTAATGAACCCAAAACCTTTGGTGAAAAAAATGTTGATTAAAAAAAATTTGTGATGAATTTTTTTGATAAAAAGAAAAATTTTTTGATGTAAAAAAAAATTGATGAAAAAAATATGAAAAAAACATTTTTTCGGTGAGAAAAAAAATTTATAATAAAAAATTTGATAAAAAATAAAATGATGAAAAAAATATAATAAAAAAATTAAAAAAAAAAAATTTTCATGAAAAAAAAATTTGATGAAAAAAAATTAATGAAAAAAATTAATGAAAAAAAAAAAAATTATAAAAAAAAAAAAAATGGCGGAAAAAAAATTAATGAAAACAACATTTGATGAAAAAAAAAATTTGATGAAAAAAAAAATTGTATGTCCTTTATTATATATTTCCTTTATTTATTTAAATATCAATAGAAATACATTTCTGAAAACTACAAATACTTAAATAAAGTTCATAGTGAACATAGGGAAAAAAAATTAATGAAAAAAAAAAAATTTGATGAAAAAAAAAAAAATTGAAGAAAAAAAAAAATTTGATGAAAAAAAAATTAGATGAAAAAAAAAATTGATGAAATAAAATTTGATAAAAAAATAAAAAATTTGATAAAAAAATAAAAAATTTGATAAAAAAAAAATATGAAAAAAAAAATTTTGATGAAAAAAAATAAAATTTTGAAAAAAAAAATTGATGAAAAAAAAATTGAAAAAAAAATTTTTTGTTGAAAAATAATTTTGTTACTTTTTATTCACCATCTGGTGAAAAACAGATTTATTCACCACGAGGTGATTTATTATCCAAGTTACAAACCCAAGTTATTAAAATGTTTGGTTTTAAGAAAATGAAAATAGTAATTCTTGTTTTCTTTTTCGTTAATTGTTAGCTTATATAGTCAAACTGAGGTGGCGTCCTGCAACTTTTTTAAAATTAGACACCAGCCTAAAAACATTTTTTTCGCGAAAAAAAAATTATTTTTTTTTTTTACCAAAACTACTTTTTTACCAAGTCTTAGCTTTTCGCATAAAAATTTTCTATTTGTTTATCAAATGTACATAAAACAAGTGAGAGTGTTATATTCTTTGGTGCCGAATCTTTTATACTCTCCAAAATGAAAAAACACTTTTTTGCACTTATTTTTGCACTCACTTACGAAATGTAGAGCTCTTTTTGTTTTTAACATGATAATGTTTTTAGGCTGGTGTCTAATTTTAAAAAAGTTGCAGGACGCCACCTCAGTTTGACTATATAAGCTAACAATTAACGAAAAAGAAAACAAGAATTACTATTTTCATTTTCTTAAAACCAAACATTTTAATAACTTGGGTTTGTAACTTGGATAATAAATCACCTCGTGGTGAATAAATCTGTTTTTCACCAGATGGTGAATAAAAAGTAACAAAATTATTTTTCAACAAAAAATTTTTTTTTCAATTTTTTTTTCATCAATTTTTTTTTTCAAAATTTTATTTTTTTTCATCAAAATTTTTTTTTCATATTTTTTTTTTATCAAATTTTTTATTTTTTTATCAAATTTTTTATTTTTTTATCAAATTTTATTTCATCAATTTTTTTTTTCATCTAATTTTTTTTTCATCAAATTTTTTTTTTTCTTCAATTTTTTTTTTTTCATCAAATTTTTTTTTTTCATTAATTTTTTTTCCCTATGTTCACTATGAACTTTATTTAAGTATTTGTAGTTTTCAGAAATGTATTTCTATTGATATTTAAATAAATAAAGGAAATATATAATAAAGGACATACAATTTTTTTTTTCATCAAATTTTTTTTTCATCAAATGTTGTTTTCATTAATTTTTTTTCCGCCATTTTTTTTTTTTTTATAATTTTTTTTTTTTTCATTAATTTTTTTCATTAATTTTTTTTTCATCAAATTTTTTTTTCATGAAAATTTTTTTTTTTTAATTTTTTTATTATATTTTTTTCATCATTTTATTTTTTATCAAATTTTTTATTATAAATTTTTTTTCTCACCGAAAAAATGTTTTTTTCATATTTTTTTCATCAATTTTTTTTTACATCAAAAAATTTTTCTTTTTATCAAAAAAATTCATCACAAATTTTTTTTAATCAACATTTTTTTCACCAAAGGTTTTGGGTTCATTAAATTTTTTTAACAATATTTTGTTTTTCGTGAAAAAAAAAAAAAATTTTTACCAAAACTACTTTTTGACAATGTCTAAGCTTTTCGCATAAAAATTTTCCATTTGTTTATCAAATGTACATAAAACAAGTGAGAGTGTTATATTCTTTGGTGCCGAATCTTTTGTACTCTCCAAATGTAGAAACACTTTTTTGCACTTATTTTTGCACTCACTTACGAAATGTACAGCTCTTTTGGTTTTTTAATTTTTTTCTAAAAAAAATTGCTTTGGCAAGTACACACAAATCTTCCGCAAAACATTATCATGATTTAATGTTTTGGGCAAGAATACAAAATTTGCAGGCATTTTTATACTTGAAATTGGGCAGCTAAAAAAAGACAGGTGACTCTTATTTTTTCTCCTCATTCCTATATTAAAGTTTTAGGACAATCGGTGGATGCCATGTGAAAGACCTTCCTTGTAAGAAATTTTTTACTGCCGAAATTGAATGTAACAGAAAATTCAGTTTTAAGACAGTAAATTATTTTTTTTTAACTACAGAAATAGTAGAAAACAAGAAATCCTTTATAAAATTAATGATTTTTCTTTTAAAATAACTTTACTGATTAATTTTTAAAATAACCTACAAACAGTTAATGACATAATTATCTTAGTGTATAATTTTGATTGACTCCAGAAATTTGACGATCGTTTAAAGAAGAAAATTATTAAGTATTTTTAGAGCAAATGCTTGTATTAAAAAAATATTGTGGTTCGTTTATATATTTGACTGTTTTGGGGGCACTTTTAAGGCAGTTGGAGCAGTTGGAGCAAATTTAAAAAAAAAATATTTTGCATTTGAACCCCCTTAGAAATTGGAGATAGAGTATTAGTTTGTTCTGAAAAAATGCTGAGGCGTAAAAATTTATTGAGGTACGTCTTGCTATTGAGCACTCTACGACGCGTCATTGGAGCAGTAGAAATGATTTTAAGATTGGAAAATTACAATAAAATTTAAAAAAATAAAAAATGGTAATAATCGTTATCCCACTGGGAAAAAAATTGTAGAAGCGATAGAAGTTTTCCACAAAATATTTTAAAAAAATCAAAGAGTACACATATTTGCAAAAACTAAATTTTAAAAATTAAAAATCACATACTAGAGCCTTTTTAAGAAATGTTTACGATACTTTTTTTTAAAGTACGTAAAAAACAAAAATTAAAAAAAAAATTTAAAGTACTTAAAAAAATGGAATTTGGAGCACTTTTAAAGAAGTTTTGACTAAAAGAAGTTTGAATAAAGAACAAACTACCAATTTAAAAAAAATTCGATATATTTTGAAAAAATCTAAAAATTGTCCACGAATGAGTTTTCGAAGGGTAAAAAAAACTGTACAAAATTTGGTAAAATTTAAAAAAAAAATTCAAAAGGTCCGATTTGACATGGAATGCCCCATATATATCTCGCGACACATCATATTAGTTAATTTTGATGCGCAGAACAGGAATATCAAAAAAAAACTAAAATCGGTGCAACGGTTTTTCGTGATATCGCTATTTGAAATTTTCAAAAAATTAAGGTTTTTTCTTACGTTCAAGAATTTTTAAAAAAAAATCTCAAAATTTATTTCTCTTGACCCAATTGTACAGCTTGAGACAATCTTTCATTTAAAATAATTTTGAGACAAATCCGATAATTTTTGGACACTGAAAAAATAAAAAATTAAAAATATCTTGTGATACTTTATTTTTATTAATTTTGGCAAGCTGAATTCAAATATCAAAAAAAAATCTGAAATCCGTCAAGCGGCTTTCGGGATATTGCCATTTTAAAACTAATCTAAAAATTTCCAAAAATTACAACTTATTCCTATGTTCAAGAAATTAAAAAAAAAAAAAATCTCAAAATTTTTTTCTCTTGAGCCTTTGATAGAGACAGTCGTTCATTTAAACCTGAATTGAGCCAAATCCGATGGTTTTAACCCGTGGTGCCAATTGATCAAAATTTAAAATTTTTGGTGAAATGTTTCTAAAAAACCAAAGCTTTGAACGAAGGGCGCCAGGGCTTAAAATAAACGGATTTGGCTCAAATTTGTTTTAAATCAAAAAGAAAAGAGTCAACGAAAAGACTTTTATGGGTGCAAGTTGAAAAAATGCAGAAGAAAAAATTTAATTTCTAAAAGTTATAGACATTTCTGGTATTCCCATACCGGTTTCAAACACTCCAGTTAGTGTTATCATCAGTAGGACTTTGGAAAATTTTCAGAACCCGTTCTGAAATTTTCTATTTTTTAAAAAAGTCAATTTATCGAAAATCCGGCCACTTTTTTTCTTTTTTTTTAATTTTTTTTTAAAGTTTAGATGTTTGTCCATCCACACAAAAAAAATCAGAAAAACGTTTTTCGTTTTTTTCGAGAAAATCGCATTTCAATTTTAAATTTCATCACAATTTTGTAATTTGCTTGTATTTTCTTGCAATAACGTTGCGAATGAGTATTATTAATTGCATGAATATTACTCAGTCGCAACGTTAATACAAGAAAATACAAACAAATTACAAAATTGTTATGAAATTTAAAATTCAAAAACAAAGTTAGCAGTATACAAATCAACATATATTCCTACTCTAATATATGGATGTCAAACATGGACACACACCGAAAATAGACAAAAACGCATTCAAGCTTCCGAAATAAGATACTTAAGAAGAACGGTCAACAAAACTAGAAGGGATCGAATACGCAATGAACATATGAGGGGGTTAGAGCACAAGGGGTTCAAGTGCCTTATATTTGATAATGAGAAAAAAGAGGTTAAAGTTAAATTGCAATAAAAAATGTTAGATGCTATCTATAATATTATTTTTTAGTTAGTAGAGATCCTGAGATATATTTTAATCTAACAAGTTAAAAAAATACCGTCTTTTACACCCTTTTGCACCCAAAAATTGCATCTGAAGTAAGTAAGTCGCACTTATACCCCTTGTGCTCTAACTTTTTTTATAAATTTCTATTTAGAGCACAAGGGGTTCAAGTGCCTTATTTTTAATAATGAGAAAAAACGGGTTAAAGTAAAATTGCAATAAAAAATTTTAGGTGGTATCAAGTATATCGTGAACCTATATTCAAAATATGCCAACTCAAATTTGACGGAAATGAGTTTCCGATGGCAAATAGCTCCCCTATGTAATACCTATCTGTCATAAAAATTTCAGAGCAAAAAAATAATTTGTTGTCGTTTTACATCCATTTTTGTTATTCTGCTAACTCAAGGTACATATTTTTTTTTGGTGGAAATAAATGCCAACTCCCATTGTAAATTTCCAAAAATTTTTCAAAAATTTTTTAAAAAAAAATTAGACCACATATCTTGTTGCATTTGCCATGCTAAACACGAATCTTGTAAAGATTTTGATATCTAATGACTGGTTCTCGAGATATTGCCATTTTAAAAATATCGGTAAATAGTGTTTGCAAAAAAAAAATTTGCTTATATTTATGTAACTTTCAAACTATTTATCAGATTGAAACATTATGGATGGGGCAAATAAAGTCAATGATATAAGCTTTCAAAATAGCTGGTTTGGAGTGACCCTATTGCAATACAGCGTGAGTTACAGAGTGCCAAAGTTGACCACCCTGAGATTAAAAGGCTTTCGGAGCTAGTAACTTTTAAAAATATGCAAAGATTTTTAATTTTTTGTTTAGTTTTTGCAATTACCGTACTAAGGATAACAAAAACCAAAAAAAAAAAAAATTTTTAAATTTTTCCAAAAAAAATGTATTTTTATTTTCCGACAAAATATGCCAACTCTAAAAAAATATTTGTTTTTTGATATAGTAATAAATGGCATCTCTCAAAAATATGCAAACAAGTCCAAAATATGAAAATTTTTGCATAGGTAAAAATTGTTTAGAATATTTAAACCATCTTGTGGAAGGTACATTGTTTATTTTTGCAATAATACGCGAAATAACTAGTTTTTTAGCTCTCCTGAACAGTAAGCTTTTTCGAGTTGGCATTTATTGAATATAGTTCGACGATATTATTTTTAAGGTAATAGAGCTCCTGAGATATATTTTAATCTAACAAGTTAAAAAAATACCGTCTTTTACACCCTTTTGCACCCAAAAATTGCATCTGAAGTAAGTAAGTCGCACTTATACCCCTTGTGCTCTAACTTTTTTTATAAATTTGTAAATTCGTAAAAGGAAAACCACATTTTATTAAGAAAATCTGTAATGGTTCTTTGTTTAATTTTTTAGTCGTCATAATCAGATTCCATGACATCATTGGGATCATCTTCATCTTCATTAGGGCATGAACAATTTTTTAAAGTTATCTTCTGTGGCAACCAGCGGTCATAATTTGAAAAAATACGTTTTCGACCAAAATTCATCCTTATCTGGCACACAAATTAGGAATTTTTGGGAAAAATATTTAAAAATTCCAAAATAGCAATTTTGGTCCACAGATGCTGATTTACAAACATACAAAATATGTTTAACCAAATTCCTCTTAAAAGTAGAGAAATGTTGAGTATGTGAAAAATATAAAAATAAAAACACGATTGTGGGCCAAAAATGCTCATAAGCATCTGTGGACCAAAATCTCTGATCAATTTTTGTGGACCAAAATCGTGTTGTTATACTTTTTTTAATATTTTTTAGATAATATGATTTATATTTTACAACTTTTGGGACAAATTTGGATAAGAAAAAAAAATTGTGCAGAAAAATCAGCATCTGTGGACCAATATATTTTTTTTTTTTTTTAATGTGCTCGATTCGGGAGTACTCTTTCACCATTCACCTACTTTTTAAAAATTTGATATCCTTTCGAATTTTAAGATTTTTAAATTTTTCCTTGTAATTATTTAAGATATTACTATATTTTAACAAGAAAAAAAATTTAAAATCTTGAAATTCAAAAGAATATCAAATTTTTAAAATTTGGTGAATGGTTAAATAGTACTCCCGAATCGAGCACAATATTTTTCCTACGCATTTAGCAGTTGTACGCAAGAACTCCTAATTTTTGAGCCGGATTTGGTCAAAATATTCGGACATGAATTTTGGTCGAAAAGCGCCATTAAATTGCAATAAAAAATGTTAGATGATATCTAGTATATTATTTTTAAGTTAATACGAGTTCCTGAGATATATTTTAATCTAACAAGTTAAAAAAATACCGTGTTTTACACCCTTTTGCACCCAAAAATTGCATCTGAAGTAAGTAAGTGGTACTTATACCCCTTGTGCTCTAACTTTTTTTATAAATTTGTAAATTCGTAAAAGGAAAACCACATTTTATTAAGAAAATGTGTAATGGTTCTTTGTTTAATTTTTTAGTCGTCATAATCAGATTCCATGACATCATCCCGTCAAATCTAAAGTTTCGAATTTCGTATCATAATACCTGCCGAAAATTATTTAACCAAATCTGGCTCAAAAATTAGGAATTTTTGAGTACTTTATGGGAATTTTTTTTTTTAAAATTCCACTTTTGGTCCACAGATGCTGATTTTCAAACATAAAAATTATTTTTAACCAAATTGGTCTTAAAAGTTAAATTTTAATAATTGCTTGGAGCACAAGGGGTTTAAGTGCCTTAAATTTAATAATGGGAAAAAAGAGGTTATAGTTAAATTGCAGTAAAAAATGTTAGATGATATCTAGAATATTATTTTTTAGTTAATAGAGATCCTGAGATATATTTTAATCTAACAAGTTAAAAAAATACCATATTTCACAAATACAAGCACCCAAAAATTGCCTCTGAAATATGTAAGTGGCACTTATACCCCTTGTGCTCTAACTTTTTTTATAAATTTCTAAATTATGAAAAGAATGTTAGTTATTTGTAAAAGGAAAACCACATTTTATTACAAAAGTCTTTAATGGTTCTTTGTTTAATTTTTTAGTCGTCATAATCAGATTCCATGACATCATCGGGCTCATCTTCATCTTCATTAGGGCGTCCCTTGAAATCTAAACTTTCGAATTTCGTGCCGTGATACCTGCCGAACGATGGACATGGAGTAGCTAATTGTGGGAAAATTTATGAAAAATTTTTGCAAGGTCATTTTTAGTCTGCAACCAGCGGTCAAAGTTTAAAAAATTACGTTTTTGGACCAAAATTTATATCTGAAATATTTAACCAAATCTGGGTCAAAAATAAGGAACTTTTGCGCGTTTTATGGGAAAAATATTTCAAAAATTTCAAAATTGCGATTTTGGTCCACAGATGCTGATTTATAAACATAAAAAATATTTTTAACCAAATTTGTCTTAAAAGTCGAAAAATGTTGAGTATTTTATGTGAAAAATTTTAAAAATAAACCCAAGATTTTGGTCCAAAAAAGCTGATTAGCATCTGTGTATCAAAATCTTTGATCAGCATTTTTGAACGAAAATCGTGTTTTTTATATTTTTTTAATATTTTTTAGATAACTTGCTTTACATTTTCCAACTTTTGGGACCAATTTGGATAAAAAAAATAATATTTATGTTAAAAATCAGCATCTGTGGACCAATATTTTTTTCTGGGATTTTTTTTTATTTTTCCTATTATGTACGCAAAAATTCCTAATTTTTGAGCCCAATTTGGTCAAAAAATTCGGACATGAATTTTGGTCGGAAATCGCCATTTTTTCACACTTTAACCGCTGGTTACAGACTGAAGATGCTCTTGCAAAATTTGATTACTATTACTACAAGAACTTCTCGGAATTCAACCACTTGTCCAAGTGAAAAACTAAATTTTAATAATTGCTTGGAGCACAAGGGGTTGAAGTGCTCATATACCCCTTGTGCTCCAAGCAAAACAGGTATTTTAGTAACAAGAGCTAGAAATGGTCGCCATATCTCGCTAACGGATAAGAATTTCACATTCACCTCTTGTGCTCTGAACTTCTGTGAACTTCACCTACTAATTCCATATGTTAACTCAATTTTTTTTAAAAAGTCACTTGAACCCCTTGTGCTTTGAGCCCCTCAGAGGGGGTTAGAGCACAAGGGGTTCAAGTGCCTTATATTTGATAATGAGAAAAAAGAGGTTAAAGTTAAATTGCAATAAAAAATGTTAGATGCTATCTATAATATTATTTTTTAGTTAGTAGAGATCCTGAGATATATTTTAATCTAACAAGTTAAAAAAATACCGTCTTTTACACCCTTTTGCACCCAAAAATTGCATCTGAAGTAAGTAAGTCGCACTTATACCCCTTGTGCTCTAACTTTTTTTATAAATTTCTATTTAGAGCACAAGGGGTTCAAGTGCCTTATTTTTAATAATGAGAAAAAACGGGTTAAAGTAAAATTGCAATAAAAAATTTTAGGTGGTATCAAGTATATCGTGAACCTATATTCAAAATATGCCAACTCAAATTTGACGGAAATGAGTTTCCGATGGCAAATAGCTCCCCTATGTAATACCTATCTGTCATAAAAATTTCAGAGCAAAAAAATAATTTGTTGTCGTTTTACATCCATTTTTGTTATTCTGCTAACTCAAGGTACATATTTTTTTTTGGTGGAAATAAATGCCAACTCCCATTGTAAATTTCCAAAAATTTTTCAAAAATTTTTTAAAAAAAAATTAGACCACATATCTTGTTGCATTTGCCATGCTAAACACGAATCTTGTAAAGATTTTGATATCTAATGACTGGTTCTCGAGATATTGCCATTTTAAAAATATCGGTAAATAGTGTTTGCAAAAAAAAAATTTGCTTATATTTATGTAACTTTCAAACTATTTATCAGATTGAAACATTATGGATGGGGCAAATAAAGTCAATGATATAAGCTTTCAAAATAGCTGGTTTGGAGTGACCCTATTGCAATACAGCGTGAGTTACAGAGTGCCAAAGTTGACCACCCTGAGATTAAAAGGCTTTCGGAGCTAGTAACTTTTAAAAATATGCAAAGATTTTTAATTTTTTGTTTAGTTTTTGCAATTACCGTACTAAGGATAACAAAAACCAAAAAAAAAAAAATTTTTTAAATTTTTCCTAAAAAAATGTATTTTTATTTTCCGACAAAATATGCCAACTCTAAAAAAATATTTGTTTTTTGATATAGTAATAAATGGCATCTCTCAAAAATATGCAAACAAGTCCAAAATATGAAAATTTTTGCATAGGTAAAAATTGTTTAGAATATTTAAACCATCTTGTGGAAGGTACATTGTTTATTTTTGCAATAATACGCGAAATAACTAGTTTTTTAGCTCTCCTGAACAGTAAGCTTTTTCGAGTTGGCATTTATTGAATATAGTTCGACGATATTATTTTTAAGGTAATAGAGCTCCTGAGATATATTTTAATCTAACAAGTTAAAAAAATACCGTCTTTTACACCCTTTTGCACCCAAAAATTGCATCTGAAGTAAGTAAGTCGCACTTATACCCCTTGTGCTCTAACTTTTTTTATAAATTTGTAAATTCGTAAAAGGAAAACCACATTTTATTAAGAAAATCTGTAATGGTTCTTTGTTTAATTTTTTAGTCGTCATAATCAGATTCCATGACATCATTGGGATCATCTTCATCTTCATTAGGGCATGAACAATTTTTTAAAGTTATCTTCTGTGGCAACCAGCGGTCATAATTTGAAAAAATACGTTTTCGACCAAAATTCATCCTTATCTGGCACACAAATTAGGAATTTTTGGGAAAAATATTTAAAAATTCCAAAATAGCAATTTTGGTCCACAGATGCTGATTTACAAACATACAAAATATGTTTAACCAAATTCCTCTTAAAAGTAGAGAAATGTTGAGTATGTGAAAAATATAAAAATAAAAACACGATTGTGGGCCAAAAATGCTCATAAGCATCTGTGGACCAAAATCTCTGATCAATTTTTGTGGACCAAAATCGTGTTGTTATACTTTTTTTAATATTTTTTAGATAATATGATTTATATTTTACAACTTTTGGGACAAATTTGGATAAGAAAAAAAAATTGTGCAGAAAAATCAGCATCTGTGGACCAATATATTTTTTTTTTTTTTTAATGTGCTCGATTCGGGAGTACTCTTTCACCATTCACCTACTTTTTAAAAATTTGATATCCTTTCGAATTTTAAGATTTTTAAATTTTTCCTTGTAATTATTTAAGATATTACTATATTTTAACAAGAAAAAAAATTTAAAATCTTGAAATTCAAAAGAATATCAAATTTTTAAAAATTTGGTGAATGGTTAAATAGTACTCCCGAATCGAGCACAATATTTTTCCTACGCATTTAGCAGTTGTACGCAAGAACTCCTAATTTTTGAGCCGGATTTGGTCAAAATATTCGGACATGAATTTTGGTCGAAAAGCGCCATTAAATTGCAATAAAAAATGTTAGATGATATCTAGTATATTATTTTTAAGTTAATACGAGTTCCTGAGATATATTTTAATCTAACAAGTTAAAAAAATACCGTGTTTTACACCCTTTTGCACCCAAAAATTGCATCTGAAGTAAGTAAGTGGTACTTATACCCCTTGTGCTCTAACTTTTTTTATAAATTTGTAAATTCGTAAAAGGAAAACCACATTTTATTAAGAAAATGTGTAATGGTTCTTTGTTTAATTTTTTAGTCGTCATAATCAGATTCCATGACATCATCCCGTCAAATCTAAAGTTTCGAATTTCGTATCATAATACCTGCCGAAAATTATTTAACCAAATCTGGCTCAAAAATTAGGAATTTTTGAGTACTTTATGGGAATTTTTTTTTTTAAAATTCCACTTTTGGTCCACAGATGCTGATTTTCAAACATAAAAATTATTTTTAACCAAATTGGTCTTAAAAGTTAAATTTTAATAATTGCTTGGAGCACAAGGGGTTTAAGTGCCTTAAATTTAATAATGGGAAAAAAGAGGTTATAGTTAAATTGCAGTAAAAAATGTTAGATGATATCTAGAATATTATTTTTTAGTTAATAGAGATCCTGAGATATATTTTAATCTAACAAGTTAAAAAAATACCATATTTCACAAATACAAGCACCCAAAAATTGCCTCTGAAATATGTAAGTGGCACTTATACCCCTTGTGCTCTAACTTTTTTTATAAATTTCTAAATTATGAAAAGAATGTTAGTTATTTGTAAAAGGAAAACCACATTTTATTACAAAAGTCTTTAATGGTTCTTTGTTTAATTTTTTAGTCGTCATAATCAGATTCCATGACATCATCGGGCTCATCTTCATCTTCATTAGGGCGTCCCTTGAAATCTAAACTTTCGAATTTCGTGCCGTGATACCTGCCGAACGATGGACATGGAGTAGCTAATTGTGGGAAAATTTATGAAAAATTTTTGCAAGGTCATTTTTAGTCTGCAACCAGCGGTCAAAGTTTAAAAAATTACGTTTTTGGACCAAAATTTATATCTGAAATATTTAACCAAATCTGGGTCAAAAATAAGGAACTTTTGCGCGTTTTATGGGAAAAATATTTCAAAAATTTCAAAATTGCGATTTTGGTCCACAGATGCTGATTTATAAACATAAAAAATATTTTTAACCAAATTTGTCTTAAAAGTCGAAAAATGTTGAGTATTTTATGTGAAAAATTTTAAAAATAAACCCAAGATTTTGGTCCAAAAAAGCTGATTAGCATCTGTGTATCAAAATCTTTGATCAGCATTTTTGAACGAAAATCGTGTTTTTTATATTTTTTTAATATTTTTTAGATAACTTGCTTTACATTTTCCAACTTTTGGGACCAATTTGGATAAAAAAAATAATATTTATGTTAAAAATCAGCATCTGTGGACCAATATTTTTTTCTGGGATTTTTTTTTATTTTTCCTATTATGTACGCAAAAATTCCTAATTTTTGAGCCCAATTTGGTCAAAAAATTCGGACATGAATTTTGGTCGGAAATCGCCATTTTTTCACACTTTAACCGCTGGTTACAGACTGAAGATGCTCTTGCAAAATTTGATTACTATTACTACAAGAACTTCTCGGAATTCAACCACTTGTCCAAGTGAAAAACTAAATTTTAATAATTGCTTGGAGCACAAGGGGTTGAAGTGCTCATATACCCCTTGTGCTCCAAGCAAAACAGGTATTTTAGTAACAAGAGCTAGAAATGGTCGCCATATCTCGCTAACGGATAAGAATTTCACATTCACCTCTTGTGCTCTGAACTTCTGTGAACTTCACCTACTAATTCCATATGTTAACTCAATTTTTTTTAAAAAGTCACTTGAACCCCTTGTGCTTTGAGCCCCTCATATAAGACGTGAACTTGAAGTAGAACCCCTGAACATCCATATAGAACTGCAAAAACTAAGATGGTACGGGCATGTCATGCGAATGCCACATGAAAGATTGCCGAGGAAGGTGCTAGAAGTTAAGTGCAACGGTACGAGGCCCAGAGGAAGAAGACGTTTGACATGGGACGAATCAGTAAAAACATCACTTTTAAAACGTGGTATAGACCCAAGAAATGCTAAATCCCTGGCTCAAAACAGAACTGAATGGCGAAAACGTTGTAGACAACCCCACACTGAAAGGTAGAAGGGGATGGATTAAGTAAGTAAGTATATTTCCTGACAAAATGGTTCTCGAAACTTCAAATTTGAAATTCAGGATCCTTCAGTGAAAAAAAAAAAACATTATCGAAAAAGTACTTGATCGAAATTCCGTTGATTAGCGGGGTAAAACATGTACTTTTGGAACTTTTTATATTTCGTAAAAAAATTATCCAAGGCTCTTGTATGTATTTTAATATATCCTGATATGACCCCAGATACCGGAAAATTGAAATGTAGGGTCCTTCGGTGAATCCTTCCTTGAGAAATTCCATTTCTAAATGGGTAAAACAAGTTTACATTTGATACCTTTTATAAATCCTGGAATAGTGATCTTAGGTTGTAAGTGGCTGCTAACGCTTCACGTCAGCACACAAAGACTTTTAGGTCCATTGTAACGGCATAACGGAATAAGAAATTTTGAATTTTGGATTTTTCAGTGAAAAAACCTTTCTGAAAAAGTACTTTTTGGAAACTCCGTTTCTAACGAAGGTAATAAAGTGCATTGTGGTACTTTTTATAGTTCCTGAAATATTGGTCATAGAAGCTTAAAATTTGGAATGTACGATACTTAGTTGAAAAAAATCATTAAAGTGTTAAAAAGTGTACCTTTGGTACTTTTTATATTTCCTGAAATATTGATACTAGGCACTTGAAATATTGAATGAAGGATCCTTTAGCAAAAAACATCGAAAAAGTGCTTTTTGAAAATTTCGTTTCTTAGGGTCGTAAAAGGGGTAAAAAAGTGTCCATCTGGTAGTTTTTATATTTCATGAAATAATAATCCTAGAAACTTGATATTTTGAATATAGGACTATTCAGAAAAAAAACAGGTTTTGAAAAATTTTATTCTATGGCGATATAGAAGGGGAAAGGTGAAAACATGTTTATTTTTTTACCTATTGAACTAAAAACCCTAGAATCCCAGCAAAACTTAGATTACCAAATAAGGTATAAAATAAGGTATATGATCTCTTATTTTATACATTGCAGCATTGATGATTTTAACAGGCGATGAGACTCAAAGTAATGCATCCACATTATCACATAGAATACCAGTAAGGTATAAAATAAGTCATAAATTTATAACAAAGAATACCAGTAAGGTGTAAAATATATGATATTTTATAGGTTACGAGTAAGGTATATAATATAGCATACCAGAACGTAATATATAAGGTGTTACGAGTAGTGAAAAAGTAATTTTGTATTAAATATACGCACGTGATTGTAAGTGAGTGTAAGTAGATATAATATGCTAGTGAGTGTGTGTCGTTAGAAATTTCTTGTCGTGAGCCCATCTCTAGTTTAAACTTATGCATTTTTTATAAAATAATTATTTTTTATGTTATTGTAATGCATTATGCATTTAATTATAAATAATGCATTATTTCAAACTTTAAAATAATACATAATGTAACCAAATATAAATCATCCATGATATAATGTTTAGAAATAATAAATATGAAATACATTTTTCCAATAATCATGCATTACGTAGCAAATTATTAGTAATGCATTATTTTTTACTTTAAAATAATACGTTGTGGAACAAATGTTTGGTAAGACATCCTAAAATAATGCTACAAATAAGGTATATACATTACCTGGTAATGTGTTATATAATCACTACCCATTACCAAAGTTTTGCTGGGATGTCAAAATTTGGATCATCCAGCGAAAATAACACCGAAGATAAGGACATATTTTGAAATTTAAAATATTAAGGCTAAAACAGGTACCTAAATTGGTAAAAGTTGTGTAAAATGGTCATTTTTATATCTATAAAAAAACGTGTTTAGAGTGAAAGAGAACGAAGCTGGGAAGGAAATGGAAATAGAATGGGGAACGAAATGGACCTAGAATGGGGAACAAATGGAATGGATAATAATTTTTGATTTTATTCAAATTTCTTTTTTCACAGAAATGTTGTTTCACTCAAGATATTTTCCATTCAATTTCATATCTTTGTTCAAAATTTTTGAATATTTTTTTTTAATTAGAAAAAATTAGTATTACTTTAAGAAGGCTTGTGGATGATCCGGCCAAGTCGAATTTATCTTTTCCATTTGTTTTTCTTCTTTCTTCTTTCTTTGAAAATTTCTTTTTTCTGAATTTAATTATCGCTAAATTAAATGAAAGTGAATAATTTACAAAAGCCCCTTTAACGTGGTGTTAGTGTATATCTATTGTCATATTTTGACACCTTTAATCTAAAATCATTTTCGGCGAACAATTTTGTGATAAAAATACACCTTCAGTTTTCGAGAAATTTGCGTTTGAAAATAAAAAAAGGGATATCCCGTGAAGCGTCAATTGAGTGTCACCAGTAGTTAACCTTTTAAATCATCAACATTGTTTATATTGTACACTCAAAAGAAAAACTCTGTCAAAAAATCTGTAAAACGACTTTCAATTTGAATTAGCAATCTTTTAGCAGATTGTTCTGCTGAGAAGGATATTTTTACTAAAATCTCTGTCATTCAGTTTAAGAAAATAACAGACATTTTACTATGTTTATATTGATTTTGTTTGCTGAATTTCATTATTTTTTCAAGAAATTTTTTTATATAAAAAAAAAGCAGAACAGATTGTCAGCAGATTTCTCTGCTGAAATCAGCAGATTGCTCTGCTGAAATCAGCAGATTGTTCTGCTAAAATCAGCAGATTATTCTGCTGAAATCAGCAGATTGTTCTGCTAAAATCAGCAGATTTTTCTGCTAAAATCAGCAGAAATTTCTGCTAAAATCAGATTTCTCTGCTGTAGAACAACACACATGTTTAATAGCTAAAACGCCAGATAAAAGTATAAGCTTCCGTGGCGTAGTGGTTAAGAAGTGTACTTTCAAATCGGAAGGTGGCGAGTTCGATGCTGGCTGGTGGCGTATGGTTTTTTTTTTTCTTGTTATATTTATTCACCTCTTATGACAGATATTTAGCAAACCGTGTCTGCTAAAATCAGCAGATTTCTCATATGGCTCAAAATGGGTGTATTTTCAGCAGATTTTTCTGCTGATTGGACAGAGAATTTATTTTGAGTGTATAAATTGAATAGTTCATGCGAATAAGGACGAATAGACCACTTTTTCGCAAACACGTTTTTTTGCATAAATGCATTTTATTAGCAGAGCCCTACAATCCTATGCAGAAATTTTGGGGAAATTTTGACTTTTAAGGCTAAAAAAATGACTTTAAAAGTGCAATAATTCGTATATTTTTATATTTTCGTTTAAATTGGGAGTGAACTAACGCACAATTTTGATTAAATACAATACAAAAACATACAAAAATTTTACTTTCGGTAACAATGTGTTAAAAGAACATTACGAGGAACAAACCACACTTATTATATTGGCAAAAAATTTTACCGTTCTTGAGTTATAAGACTTTAAAGTGTGGAAAGCAAAAAGGGCGAATATCCATCCTTAACAAAATATTATATAAAAATTATTTAGCTGCGAGTTTAAAATTGATATTAGGTAAAATTTGAAATTGTACACAAAAAAAAAACAATCTTAGCACATACAAACTTTTAGTGTTAATACTGCATCCAATGTCAGGAATAAAAACCAAAAATTTTTTCATGTCCTTTTATGTTACGTCGTAATATGCAGTCAAGGGTTAATATTATAATTCCTAAAAATGTATTTAGTGTCATAAAGAATTACTACTGCATCAAAAGGCAGGAATATTAGAAAAAAAAATTAAAAAAAAATTTTTTTTTGCATGTCCTTGCAATCCTTAAATAGTGTATCCTCGAAGTCCTTAAAGTGTTACAAACAAATACCAGCCATAGTTCGTCAAGTTTTGCAAGTCTCGTGAAAATGTAGTCAAAATCTGCTGTAAAATAACACATTTTTATTCAAATTTCAATACATTTTTTTGGATATTCGCCCTTTTTCCATTTAAGCAAAAAATTGAAGTCCAATTTTTGGCAAGTTCTCCTTCGAATACCTTACTAAAATTTTGTATATAGGTAGATGTGACTTAAACCTTTAAGCTAATACCAAAAAGATGACAAAAATATTATTTTTTAACCGTTTCCTGCGTTTTTATTGTCCCCTGTAAAATTCTACAAATGGTCTATTCGTCTTTATTCGCATGAACTATTCAATTGTATATTCTAATAAAATTCCTCTGTATCCCTAATACGTACTCTGAATAAAGGGTTTGCTTATTTAAAAAAAAAAACACTTACCTAAATGTTTCCATATATAATTTTCAAATTGTGATGACCAACGATGCAAACCATTAATGCTGATTTTTAATATATCCTTGGGTTGCTGTTGATGGCGTTGTGATGACGATGCTGAGGAGGATGATGATGCTGCTATATAATCATTTTGCTGTTGTTGCTGCTGCTCTTGTATTGTTATCAATTTACCAAAAATAATTAAATCACTTGGTAACATTTTCAGCAAATTTTCATCAAAACACGATAATGGTTGAACAGTTGCATTTAATTGGCTAAAAGAAAAATAAACAAGGGAAAAAATTAAATGGGAATTTTAATTTAAAAAAATAGAACTAATTATTTTTAATTTAAGACTGAAATTTTATTCACATATGTACTTTCCAAAAAAATTAAAAACAATAAAAAATACATTTTTTTGCAGGGACTTATTTTGGGAGTTGAAGATTTAATTTATATCCATGCCCACAAAAGGGGACTGTCTAATCAGCAGAAAAATCTGATGAAAATACACCCATTTTGAGCCATATGAGAAATCTGCTGATTTTAGCAGACGCGGTTTGCTAAATTTCTGTAGTAATAACCTCGGTTGAATTAGCAGTTAAATCTGTCAAGACAACAGAAAAATCTGCTGATTTCGGCAGAAAAAACTGCTGATTTCAGCAGAAAAATCTGCTTGTTTCGTCTAATAAATTACTTAATTAAAATGTTATTAACCTAAAATGACTTATCAATGTGCCACGAAAAAAAAAAAAAAAATTTTTTTGTAAACAATAAAAGTTATTGACAATTGTCCATATATATATAGGAGTTATTCTATACCAAATGTTCCACTACAGAAAACCATGTTGGTTTCAATAAGATATCATTTGCAAAGTATTCATCCCTAGGGCACTATTAAATAACACAAAAAAAAATAAGATTTTTCAAAAAGTAGGCCTTGTAGGCATGGTCAAAAATTTAAAATGTCAGCATTTTTTGCCTAAGTATCTTTATTTCAATATTTATGCCAATAAAATGAAACACAGTGATGTCTTTAAAGTAAAAGTTTTTCATAGATTTTTGTATGGGCTATCGATTAAAAAAATAAAAATTTAATATTTTTCAGAAGAAGTTCTGAATTTTTTTTTAATTTTAAATTTAAACCTTATTTATCAAAAAAAATGCCATGCTTTCATTTTTTTTTACATGTTTCAAAAATAGTTAAGGTGCATTTCTATCTGTTCTGAAATTTTCAGAGATTTTTAACATGATAATGTTTTTTGGCTGGTATATAATTTAAAAAAAGTTGCAGGACGCTACTTCAGATTACCTATATAAGCTAACGATCAACAAAAAAGAAAATAAGAACTACAGTTTTAATTTTTTTTAAAACCAAAAATTTTAGTAACTTGGGTTTGTAACTTGTATAATAATTCAACTCGTGGTGAATTAATAAAAATTCACCGGCTGGTGAATAAATCGTAACATAATAATTTCTTTCATTAATTTCTTTTTCATCAATATTTTTTTAAAATGATAATGTTTTTAGGCTGGTGTTTAATTTTAAAAAAGTTGCAGGACGCACCCTCAGTTTTTCATTAAATTTTTTTCCCCATATAATTTTTTTCCCCATATAATTTTTTTCCATCAAATTTTTTTTACTAATTTTTTTTTCATAAATTTTTTTTTTTTTCATCAATTTTTTTTTTTTTTTCATAAAAATTTTTTTTCATCAATTTTGTTGTAAGTATATTCATCAATTTTTCATCAATTTTTTCCATCAAAGGAGAATTATTATCCAAGTAACAAACCCAAGTTACTTAAATTTTTGGTTTTAAAAAATGAAAATAGTAATTCTTATTTTCCTTTTTTAGTCAATTTTTTTATACCCTATACTCTAGTGATAGAGGGTATATGGACAATTGTCATTAACTTTTAATACTTGTGATATTCTCTTGATTTCGCAATAACTTTTTTATTTGTAAATTAGGTGGCACCTGTGAATGTAGATTAGTTAAGCGAACCTAAAAGAGTAATTGTGCAAAAGCACAGTGTTAAAGGTCTCATTAGTTCGTGGTAAGGAATGTTCAAAGTTGAAAAATGTAAAAAAAAATCGTTTGATACACTCACGAAATTTTTCGTCCAAAGTTTCATATTGTTGGGTGCGTTAAAGCTATTTCTACAAAATTATTATCGCTTAATCAGTAGACTTGGGCAATTATTTGGTATAGGTTCGGTGGATGTGCCATCAATAAGAAAAAAGTTAGATGGACTTAAATCTTTGTTGCAAATTTTTTTCAATTTCCAATTAGTCGAGGTTTTTTGATTGTAGCTTTTTGTGCAAACTGTAATTTCAAAATTCAAATACAAACGGTAAAAGCCGTTGTAAATACGCACAATCTGAGCTTGATTCGAGTGATGTGCTCGCAATGGTTACGCATGGGAAGAAAAAACGTGAATTTTTAAAAAAGTCTGTTTTTGCGAGACACTCTGCCAGTTTTATTCCGAATGGTTCCGAATGCATTGTGAACTTTATAATTTACCATTTCTCACTTGATTTACAAACGCACCCAAAAAATATTCAAAGATTTTTAAATTTTTTGCAAAATTACGATATTTTAGTATTGCATTATTTGACACCCAAATGTGCATGGCTGAAAGTTGAACATGTAGAAACAATGGTATGTGCAAATATAATAGATCAATGAAAGCAACATTGATCAAAAGTTAATATTGGCAAATTCCACGGTGTTTTTCAGTTTTCACTTTTTTGTAAGGCACATCCAGGCCGCTTATAAAAATTGATTGGCGAAAGGCGCGTTTGGTAGTATTTTTTATGCTCTATCTTCAATTAATTCGCACCCGAAAAAATTTAACGTTTAAGCGGTTTTTCGGTGGTTTTAAATTTTTGATACTTTTAAATTTTTTGGTTATATAAAATCCTATATTACTTAAAAAAAGTAGAAAAAATAGTATTTTGATAGATTTTGACATGTCTAATTCGAATAAGATTAAAAAAATTAGTCCATTGCTTTTTGCAGTCGCGAAAAACGCTAAAATTTGTTATAAACTTAATAAAATGTGTAATAACGTTAAAATATTTCGTAGTAACCTTAATGTTATCATTATTAATCAACCTTTGAATAGTTTCAATATTCAGTGAAGGACAACACTATAAAATCAGACTTTCAATATTAAAAAAAAAAAAATAAATCAAAAATTATTATTTTTTTTTGTCAAAAATGTTCAATTTAAACCACTGCTGTTTTTTACCTATTAGAGATAGAATAATAGTGTTAACTATGAATTTGTTGAGATTTTTTTAATGCATTTGGTAATATTTTTCTAAAAAAAATTAAACCGCTGGGAACATTTTAATTTTGAAAAAATTGAAAAATGTGCCGAAAATAAATTGGTTTAATGCAAATATCTCGATATTTAGCAAAGATTTTATGCATGTTTGATTGTGTATTTTAGCTCCAGGTAAGCATAATACAAAATGGTACGTTTGGTAAACTTCGGATAAAAAATGTAATTTTGACAATTTTTTTAAAAACTTTAAACCGCCATAGTTTTGGGTGCGATCGCTCAAATTAATGAACGCAAACGGATTTAAATTACTTATTTATAATGTTATTTACCTACAAAGACTTATCAATGTGCCACGAAAAAAAAACGCAATTTTTTTTTTTCTTAAATATTAAAAGTTAATGACAATTGCTCATATGCACTGTGGGCCAGGCTTTTAATTTTTTGGCCAATAAGGTCTGTAAGGCAACACATATTTAAAAATATTTTTTCGGAATGTCGACATCTTGAATTTTGTCCATCTTTAATATCTTTTTACTATAGCTTAAAGTTTTTTATTGCATGAGGTTAAAGTTTTTTATTTATGAAACGAATAATTTTTTTTGTATTTCGAAACAATATTTTTTCAAATTTTCGGCGAAGTTCAACACATGAGATAAACTGACAAAAAGTAAGCTATAAGCATATTTTTTTTTAAATAAATTATGGAAATTTATACATTTGTTGAAATCCGCCTCTTTTCAACACCAAAGTCCAAAAAAGTCCAAACGATATTGACAAATCTCGAATTACGATCTGTCTCTGACAATGTATTCTATTCACATTTTTGCGACCTGTGCGACCGTTCATAAACTTTTGATCTAGAGGCAATAAACCAAAATATGACGTTTAGAAATGCCCTAAAATGGAACTTCAACATTTTTTAATATTTTTGTTTCTATTGATTTCTAATAAAAAATGTCGCACTTTGACAACATTGGCGTGCTTACTGGTGATGGACACTTGAGTAAATTTTGACTCACGTTGACTCACGCAAAAAAAAACATAATTTACTCAATCGTTTTTTTCTCACACTTACTCACTATTTACGTGAGTAAACAAAACACCACTCACGTGTGACTCACGCTCACTCATAACTCACGCTAATCATTTAAAACACGAAAAAAAATTGAAAAAAATGAATTAATACAATTAAATAATTTTTACTCACGCAAAAAAATTGCACTCACTACGAATCACTCACGCAAAAAATTGTCTCAATCACTTATCACTCACGAATAACAAATTTTAATCACGCTTACTTTCGATCACGCGTAATTCACGTGACCAGCGTCCATCTCTAGTGCTAAACATTAAAGCTGGTAACGCATTTAAGCGGACATATTTTGGAAATAGCATTTTTAATATTTTTTACGAAATTGTTGCATTATTTGTGCATTTAGGATGGCAAATGATTATTGGAAATAAATATGAACTTTTTGACCCATTTAAAAGAGAAATATTTTATTAAAATCTTATGATAAAAGCAAAAAGTTGATTTATAAAAACTTAGAAATGTAAACATTGTACATTTTTTTAAAAAGCTACCCAGTCAGAAAAATACAATCGCAAAAGCGTTGTGAAAGCGTTGTGGACGGTTGTACGAGCGTTCTGTATACCAACTTCAAAGCGCCTTCAGATGATCCGAATGATAACAACGATCTACGCTAGGTTTAAAGCGTTTTAAAAGCGATATAAACAAGTGCTTTGAGAACGTTTTTTTTAAGTCATCAAAGCGCTTTAAAAACCCCAAGTAAAAAATTTCTGTTTTAGTTCGGTTATAATACAATTTGTTTGATACAAAGTGAAATCCGAAAAAAAGTTTTTGTACTCAAAAAAACTTAGAAAATTTTTCAAAAAAATTTTCAAAACTTAGAAAATTAAAAAAAAAAATTTTCAAAACTTAGAAAATAAAAAAAAAAAAATCTAAAAACATTTTTTAAAAAAAAAATTTAAAATTGTTATTCAAAAATAGTTTTGGAACTTAGAAATTTTTTTCAAAAAAAAAAAAAAAAAATATATATAAAGAACTCTAAAACGCTTTTCGAATACGCTCGCAAAACGTTCCAAAAAAACGTTTTGAGATTGCTTTCTTTTTTGTTATAGAGCTTTCAGAACACTTTTTAAAAACTCTCGCAAAGCGTTTGAAAATAGCGTTTTGAGAATGCTTTTTTTTTGTTACAATGCGTTCAGAACGCTTTTTTTTAGAACCGTCGTCAATTTCTGCTTGGGTGTGTCCTAAATGCTCGATCCGCTATTTTGATTTTAAAAAATCTGAGTTCGTATTCGTGTTGCGCAATCATTTCCTAGTGATATTTTGAAACATTAATCAATAATTTAAATATCTTGTCGGCCATATTGGATCCGCCATTTTGAATATTTGATTTTATAATCAGATTTGGCATTCCAAAAACCATGAAAATCAGACAACATAGAAAAAAACTTTATATTTTATTTGACGCCATATTGGATCCGCCATTTTGAATTTAAAAAATCGGAGCTCATATTCGTAATTATTGACCCTTAATACATCAAAAATTACTAATTTAAGTACAATTATCTAAGAATTATAAAATCATATTCGCCATATTGGATCCGCCATTTTGAATTTCAAATCTTTAATTTCAAAATCAGTTTTAACATCCGAAAAGCCATTAAAATCTAAGTTTTTGGCCAAAAGAGACAACATGTAAAAAATTTTAAATTTAAATTTGTCGCCATATTGGATCCGCCATTTTGAATTTTAAAAGTCTGAGCTCATATTCGTTATTAACGACCCCAAATACATCGATAATGATTATATTGAAACACAATAAACAAAGAATTAAAAAGTCATGTCCGCCATTTTGGATCCGCATTTTGAATTTTGAAATTGACCGTTGTTTGATTCATAAGAGTTTTTCATAAAAAATGGAACATTTTTGTAAAAAAAAATATTAATAAAAGAAGGCCGGTTACCCGGGTAGACCGATTTTCGGAAACAGGTCCCGACCGTAGGCTCTAGTTTGCACCAATTGCGTCCTCACAAACTTCAATGCGCGTTCGGCACGGAAATTTTAAAAAGATCGAGCTAACATTTTTGTCAAAATTTGTTTATCCTAACCTCGCACAAAGCTGTGCTCCGATTTTGGAAATCGGAAAAAAGCTCTACCTTAATAAAACATGTATTTTTGCCGTTGTTTATTTTGTACATTTTGGTTTTGTACACCATTAATTTTATGCCAAATTCCATTTATTGATTCTTTCAAAAAAAACCAAAGATTTCACTTTCAAACCATTTACCTCTTATAACCCAAATCTTTTAAAATGTACAATTTTCAAAAAGTAATAAATTTAATTGCTGCTGCTTAATCCCCAGCATAAATAAATCTTAACAGGAAAAAAAAAATAAAAATCCAATATTTTCAATTTATTTTTTTTTTTTTGTTCTCTCTATATTCTCCTGTACTTACCCTTCATATAAATACGAAGCTTCTGATGAATTAATAGTGCCACTATTTAAACCAGCACCATTGGCATTATTGCCCGTATTACTTGAATCACCCGTATTACTGGTAAATGTACTGCTGGATGTGCCACTGCCACCAATGCCATTGCCACTACCACTGGTGTCTGTTGTTTGGATATGCTGTGATGCATGCTCAGCAGCATTGGGTGTCATTTTTAGTAACGATGCTCCTTTGTATATTGTTTCCGGTGTTAATGTTATTAAAATGGCATCGGCATTCATGGACGCCAGTATGGCGGCTCTATTAGTTGCTGCATCACTAAAAGTCTGTTGTTGTTGCTGCTGCTGATGATGTTGCTGTTTTGTTTGTTCAGCAGTTTTTGTTGATGATGATGACGACGATGAAACTGACGATATTTTTTGTAATTTTTGTGTTCTTTTCAACGAAGTCAAAACTTTATTTTGTTCATTTTGCCATTTTAACAATAAAGCATCGTTACTATTGTGTAAAATACGTAAATCTTCATCATCATCATGATTAAAAATGTGGGCACCCAATGCCTTAAGTATCACTGGACTTGTTTTGATGAGTTCACTTAGACTTTTATGTTCACATGGCATAGAACCACCTCCAGCACTACTACCGCTACTACTACTACTTAAACTACCACTCGATTTTTCATGACTTCTTAACCTTCTTGAGGACGATGAGTACGAGGATGACGATGATGATGATGAAGTTTTTGTTGATGCTATTATGGGTGTTGCTTGAGTAGCCTGCCATTGGAGTACTAGTACTAGACTACTCAACACAAAGCAGGTTATAATATGCAGACACTTTGGCTGTTGATAACTTCGTTGCTTAGAAAACATTTTTGTTGCTATTTTGGGAAATTTTTTCCACTTTTACAAAAAAATTCTACAAAATTGTTTTTTGGCTTCTTAAATTTTTGTTGCAATTAATTTTCGTTGTTACACAAAAATCGCTACATGTTTTTTTCCTTATTATTCCTTTACCATTTTCCTTTAAACATTTCATTATATTTTTTGTGTTTTTTTTCGTATTCTTGAAAAATTTCAAATTTTTGTTTTTCGTCACAAGTCACGTTTTAGAATTGTACTTCATTTTGATTACATTTGATAAAAATTTATAGTTGAAGCTTTAGGAAACATCATGGTTGTTTAATAGATGTAACATTTTGGGAGAATGAGTCTGCAAAAAAATAAAAAATATTGTATTCCACAATTATATAATGTTGTTAATTATGTTTTCCTTAAAGTTTAATAAAGTTTTTTTTTTATTTTTTTTATTTTTTATATTTTTTTTTAAATTGAAATAATATCGCGTACAGTGGGACTTTAGCCTGAATTAGTTTAAACGTTCATGAAACGTAGTCTCTTAAACAAAATCCAGTAAGTAACAAGTAAGAAATTTATAGTCGGTCATGACTAGTGGCGGGTACTGCTTTTGAGTTTTGTGGGTGGGGGAGGGGAATTTTTTTTTTACTTCCAATACAAAAAAATCATTGATTCACCGTTGTCGGACGATCAACAACAGTGATACTTTTTTTTGTAAAAAGTAATGGGAAAGCAATAAAAACATCAAAATTTAGTCATATTTGCCGCACCACTACAGCCTATTTTTCAATAATGGTTCTAAACATGTAGAAAAGTAAAATTCGACTTGGCCGAATCTTGGAATATGCCTTTTTAAAGGATAGTAAATTTTTTATTCTTATTTGAAAAAAAAAATTAAAAAAGTATGAAAAAATATTGTTAAAAAGTTGGCGCAAAATAAAATTTTGAGAAAAAAACAAGTATAAAAGTTAAATTCGACTTGGCCGAATCTATGACTACCCTCCACAATGCCCGTTTTAAAGGATAGTAATTTTTTTATTGTAAAAAAAAAATTAACAATTTTGATTAGAAATATTTTATTTTGAGTAAAAAACTTTTTTTTTGTCATTTTTGTAAAAAAAAAATAATTTACTAATTTTTTTTTTGAGTGTAAAATTTTTTTCGAGTGTTATTTTTTTTTTAGTGTAAAAATATTGCTGAGTGACAAAAATACTCTGTAAAGTAATATTGTGCCATTAAGTAGTCTTTCATCATTTATGTTGAAAACATTAGAAAGAATTCTAGACGAATATATTAGGAAAAAATTAGATCCCGCATTTATTTCGGGGAAACAGCACGCTTATATTAAGGGTAAATCAGTTGATTCAGCACTCCACGCTGCAGTGCACCACGTTGAGAAGGCCCTCTCACAAGGGAAGTATCTCAACCATTATGAACCGATTTGCATGAAACGTAAAATATATATAAAAGAGACAATTATAAGGTCGGGGTGTCTCGGCTTATCGGCCATATCGGGGATTTAGGGGTTCGGGAGTTATCGAAATTTTCCCGGAGGTCCACATTGTTTCATAAGGGGACAACGAAATTTTGAAACACTGATATGGCCGATAAGCCGAGACACCCCAACCTTAAAATCGTCTCTTTTATATATATATTAAGTTTCAGGCAAATCGGTTCATATGGGTTGAGATACTTCTCTTGTCAGTTAAGGATTATACACTTGGTGCATTTCTTGATATTGAAGGTGCTTTTAACAATGTTAGATCAGAGGCAATTAATAATGCTCTGATCGGAGCGGGGATTGGAACACCGATACTTAATTGGTTTATGGCCATGTTGACAAATAGGGTTATTTCATCCAAATTGGGTAATGCTAAAGTTCGGGCAGTGGCAACAAGGGGTACTCCGCAAGGTGGAGTCATCTCTCCATTGCTATGGCTTCTCGTTGTAAATGAGATATTAGTAAAATTAGAAAGAACAGGTACAACTGTTCTGTTAAGCTGATGACGTCGTCATCCTATCCTCAGGCAAATTCATTGACACTGTCTCTGACATTTTGGGCAATGCTTTAAGTACACTTTCGGCATGGGCAAGGGGTTGTGGGCTCAACGTAAATCCAACGAAAACCGAACTGGTTCTTTTTACTAGGAGAAGAATTATACCAAATTTTATTTCTCCTAGACTAAATGGTATTAGGTTAACACTATCGGACTCTGCAAAATTTTTAGGTGTGATTTTAGACAGCAAATTAAATTGGATAAGAAACTTAGACGAACGTATTAAAAATACTTTTGCTGCATTATACTTGTGTAGGAAATTAGTGGGGAAAAAATAGGGATTACAGCCTAAACTTTTTCATTATACACAGCGGTCGTAAGACCTGTATTATATTATGGTTGTCATGTTTGGTGGCCAATTGTGGAACATAAAACACGTGCGGACATGATAAAGAGGGTGAACAGGATAGCTTTGTTGAGTCTCACTGGAGCTATGAATACGACCTCTACTGAAGCATTAGAAATACTTTTGAACATCACACCATTGGATATTCGTATTATCGTAAATGCTGCGATTACTCTTAACAGACTTAATCAGGCAGGCTCCCTGAAAAATAGACAAGTCTGTCATACGAACCTCATTAGTAATATGGAGAGGAACATGATAACGGATTACAATCCTCCATATAATGTCATTGATAGGAAGTTGAATATTGTAATACCATCGCAAGAGGATTGGCTAGAGAATAAAATAGATTTTTATCAAATTAATATCTATACAGATGGTTCCAAAACTGATACAGGAACTGGTAGTGGTTTTCACTGTATGGAGCTAAACATTAACAGATATTTTCGATTAAAGGATGACTGAAGTATTTTTCAAGCTGAAATATATGCTATTGACAAAGCTGCGGAACAGATTTCAATGTTGCCAATATACAAAAGCAATATTAGTTTTTTCATTGATAGTCAAGCTGCACTTTTGGCTCTTAAAAATGACAACATCAGGTCTAAGGTAGTCAGCCGCTGCCACAGATAACTTAAGGTTCTCAGCGAGCAGCATAACATTAGACTGTGCTGGGTACCCAGACATAAAGATATTCTAGGCAACGAGAAAGCAGATGAACTGGCAAAAAAAGGTGCCAGCCTTCCAGAGGAAGCGTCACTGAATTCACTACGGATCAAGTGCAAAGCTAGAGATACCTGGATATGCAGATTCAGACTAAATTATTATTGGATGAAAACTTGACAAAACTCACCCAAATTCTTCTAGATATGAATAGAAGACAACTAAGAATGGTAATAAATCTTATAACTGGTCATAAAACATTAGGCAAACAAATGGTAAGAATATGTAGATTGAATGATGATACCTGTAGATGGTGTGGGGAAGCTGTCGAAGACAGCTATCATTTCTTATGTGAATGCCCTGCGCTGTCTTTTAGAAGATTTAAACTATTTGGCTCTTATTTCTTTCAGAGCTTATAGGAAATTCGAAGCGAGAATCCTTGGACTCTACTGGCATTTATAAAAGCTTCAAAATGGTACGCATAACTGGAAACAATGCGAGTGATAAAATTGAAGAAAAAAGGTTTCGACCATTAAAGGAATCATGATGGGCCACATCAAGGCCTTTATGGACGTTGGTTTTGTATAAACCGACGTCATCCTTCACAACCTAACCAAATATTGTGGCTTATAATTGTTTTTAAAGCTTGTTTTTTAAAACTCGGGTTTTTCAACATGTGAATTTAAGGTGAAACCAATCTGAAATTCAGGGTTTTTCACGGTGAGCCTCAGCGATGTTTAGGTTCAACTTTAGTGTCGACGAAAAGTGTAAGCGCAGTTCGATTTCTACTTGATCAAATGTCACAAAACTGTTAACAGTGAAATCGTAGCTGCTCGCATTCGCGAGATATCGCGAAATTAGTGTTTTTGTATTTTCTAAAATTTGGCAATGAAGTTTTTTAAATATCTTCAAAAACTGAGAATGCAGATTTAATTGTATTTATTTACAGGTCACAAAACAGTTAACATCGAAATCATATCTTCTCAATTTTGCGAAAAATCGCAAAATTAAAAAAAAAAATATTGGAAAAAAATTTATTTTTCGCGTAAATTAGCAGTAAAGATTTTGATTTGAGCAGTTTTACCAACTTCCACCACATAAAATTTAAACTGCATACAATATATTAGTCGTTTTTTGATTATTTTTCCTCTATTTTAGACACTAAAGAAAAAATATTAATTGATATTAAAGCTTGAACAGTATTTTGCAATTTCTCGGGAAATTGATCATCTATAATTTTTATGCTTGCAGTTTTGTCAACTTTAATAACCTCGAATTCAAACTGCATACCACATTTTTATCGTTTATTGAAGTAAATGTTTTTCAGACCAAAAATAACACAAAGTAATGAATAAATAGTAGTTTAGCGTGTTTTTTAGCGATATCTCGAAGAATTGAGCAGCTAGAATTTAAATGTTAACAGCCTTATCACCTTTAATCAATAGCAAATCAAACTGCATTTCGTGTATTCAACAATATTAAAGAAACTTCTTTTATTAATCAAAACAAGAAATATCTCCAAAAAGCTGTTTCGCTATTTCTCGCGATAGTGAGCAGCTATAATTTTTTTGTGGGAAGTTTTAATTTCTTCCAACATGCTCAAATCAAACTGCATACTACTTCTCTTATTATTTCTAAAGAACCGGTTTTAAAATATAAATAAATAATAAAAAAAAGTATATAATTACGCGATATCTCGCGAAATTTAACACCTACAATTTCGATGTCAACAGCTGTGTGACCTTTGATCAAGCACAAGTAAAACTGCATACCATGTCTTTACAAAACTTTAAAGAAACCTTTCTAAAGATAAAAAGCGAAAACAAAAACAGCCAAAAATTCATTTCGCGATTTCCCGCGAACTAAAGAAGATAGGATTTTGATGTTCACTGTTTTGTGGCCTTTAAGTAAGTACAATTAAAACTGTATACTCAGTTTTTGAAAATAAGTATTTAAAAAACTTCAATGTCAAAATCTTAAAGTTTTTTTTTAAAGTTTAAATTTATTGCGAGCAGCTATGATTTCGCTGTTAACAGCTTTGTGACATTTAATCTTGTAGAAATCGAACTGCGCTTACATTTTTCGTCGACACTAAAGTTCAACCTAAACATCGCTGAGGCTCACCGTGTATATGTAAGACCCCAAATTAAAAAATTGACGTTTTGGCCATTTTTAGCAACTCATTGCGGATGAACCCCAATTGGCAGTTTCTGAAAGGAAGGACTAAAACGATCCCTTTTAATGAGCGTTAGTGGGTTAATATTTTCTAAACAAAAACATCATAAAACATTACTTAGATCAGAAGTATATTTCCATTATTTATTTCACTTATTAAACACGCCTTTGAAAAACTTCAGTGGGCCATTAAAAAAATCTGTAAGTGAGTGACCAAAATATTTAAGGAGTTTTCGTCTACTAAAATGGTTCTTTCACTTTTTTTTTTAAGCCAAATACATTAAGTACCCTCAAATTTGCTGAACAATGTTATTTTACAGAGAAATATAAAATATGCTATGATATGGGCAAGGATAAATTTTAAAAATTTGTCATTGATTTGTTAGAGAATATTTTGCATATTTTGGTCTTAAAAGTATATTATTGCATATTATAGTCCTAATATAATATTTTAGCATAAAAGCACATTTTAACATCATATTTTGGAGTTTTGTGAGGATATTTTACGAAAAAAACTGGATATTTTAATAGAAATTCATAAAATATTTTATGTATTGGCAAAAATAGAAAAAAATTGAGAGGAACTTTATTAGTGAAATAATTTTTTTGTATAGATTTTAGTTTAAAATTTGTTTGGAAAGGGCTAGTTTGTAAAAAAAGAGCATATTTTCCATTTTATGCTGCATATTTTAAGCGCATAAAATAGTTTTTAGAGAATATTTTTGATATCCCTGGTTATAAAAAATTATTTTTTCTGTGTATCTTAACAAATGGCAAACAAATTAATATTGATCGACCAAGTTTATAAGATCCAAAAGTGACTCCAAAACAATATTTTAATGATGGTAAGGGGCTTACTCTATAAATATAAGCAGAATGCCAAACTAATGCATGCCGTCTTCCACTACTTGGGGTAGACTATAATTAAGTGGCGGTATTAAAGTTAAAATTTTCTTTCTCAATTCAAACCATATATTTCCAATTATGTTTTTATAATTCCAAATATTTTCCTTAATCCCACTGTTTACAAACAATACAATGTTGCCTTATTTATTATAAGTTTATCTTTATTTTTTTGCGTCCTTGTCTTTTTTTTACTTTGAGAAAGGTCAACGAAAATATTTTTGACTTTGTAAGTCATTATTTTTAATTTTATCATTTTTTATGCTGCCCTGCCCTTTTTAACATGTTTAAGATTTTTAAATTGTTAAACAAGTGTTGCAAAATAAAGACTAAAGCAACTTACTTAAATTCTAAACCCCAATTGAGTTATTTTCGCTGTCTGCTTTTATTAAGTTGTTAGGAAAAAAAATTTTGTGTCGGCATTTTTGTGTCTTTACATAAATTAAATTATAGGATTTGTTGCTGTTTTACCAGAGGGCTGTCTACCATAAGGTGGAATTTCAATTGAAATATTATCGAATTGTTAGTGAAAGTGGATTATATTTTAAAACTTTTAAAGAATGTGTGAAATGTACTTATGCTTTGTTTAAAATATGCAAATCATAAGCCTTTGTGTAAGAGGCGTATACTTTATTTTAATTGATTATATTGCAAAACACTCATACGTTTAAGTGTAATGCTTACACTATGCAACAAATATGGAGTCACCGAGTGTATCTTAAGCCCGACTAAAAAAATTTAAGTTTACCACTAGTAGATTAAACCCCTGATCAGTTTTGAAAACTTAGCTCAGTTTTGAAAATATAGCTCTACTTGGCGTATCGGTCTAGAGTGATTGTACGTTACAAGCAGTTAATAGCAAAGTATTACAGATGATGATGAGTTCAATATTTGTCGGCTGCGATCTGTAAATAATTTTCACATATAGAGTTTTATTGACTATTAACTAAATAAATTTGACATTAAAAGTTTTTCTGAAGATTATTATAACTGGATAATATGAAACTAGTAAGAAACAAACCAGGATGTCTAAATTTTTAGAAAAATTAAAATTTTTCTTTCACACTTTTCTCAATTCAAAACCATATATAACAAATCAAAAAATTATAATACATAATTATAATTAGAGCCTGAGCTCGACTGTCTTTACAGAAAAACAATAATTTAAAAATAACGACTATAAGTCGCCCTAAGTGGCAATCAGTATCTTTGGAAAAATGGCAACACCTAACATTTGTGTCTAAAATATAGACCATGTCTGGCAATTTTTGCAAAAATAAGTACTTAGATCAGAATTGATGAAGGAGAGGAAGAAGAATAATGATTACTAAAAATAAAAGTTTGTTTACACATTACAATAACAAGTCTTCTGTGAGAAAAAAACAACAGCAACAACTACACTTGAATTGAAAAAATCAGATTTAGTTGATACTTGCTTAACAGCCTACTTGGCGTATCGGTCTAGAGTGATTGTACGTTACAAGCAGTTAATAGCAAATTATTACAGATGATGATGAGTTCAATTCTTGTCGGCTGCGATCTGTAAATAATTTTCACATATAGAGTTTTATTGACTATTAACTAAATAAATTTGACATTTTAAAGTTTTTCTGAAGATTATTATAACTGGATAATATGAAACTAGTAAGAAACAAACCAGGATGTCTAAATTTTTAGAAAAATTAAAATTTTTTTTTCACACTTTTCTCAATTCAAAACCATATATAGCTCTATTTTGTTTATGACTTGCTAAAATTTTAAATTTTTTTCAAAGGAGATTTAAAAAAGTAAAAAAAAATAAATTTGCTTAAATACTATAAAATAAATCCGCTCGGCGATCAAAGTAGTGGGTTTTTTAAAGTTAAAAAATAAATTAAAAAACATATCGCTCCTTTACTTGTATAGTGTCACAACTCAAAATATTTGATTTTGCAGAAAACACGTTTAAAGTTTACTATTGAAACTGGGTTTTAATTGAAAAAGGCTGGTACATAGAAAATGTAATAATGGCGTGTACTCTTCTCAAACGGTCAGTTTAAAAGATATTAATACGAATTTTTGACACAATAGAAAGCACGATATAACGAATAATTCTGCATCATTAACTCAAAAAACGCATTTTTTGAGATATGACACTATACAAGTAAAGGAGCGATATGTCTTGCAACACATAATATTTAATAATTTTGATGCCCTGAAATCACAAATATCACAAAAAAAAAAAAAAATCCGTCAAAAAGGGTTCTCGAGACATCACTATTTGAAATTTGCAAAAAAAAATTGAGGATCTTTCCAACGTTCAAAAAATTAAAAAAAAATATATCTCAAAATTGCTTTCCTTTGAGCATTTCATAAAGCTTAGGTCAAGATTTCATTTAAACAAATTTGAGCCAAATCCGATCATTTTGACCTGTGGCACCCTTTCTTTGAACTTTGATCGAAGGGAGTCATGGGTTAAAATATTCTGGTTTGGCTCAAATTAATTTTAAATAAAAGTCTATTTCAAGCTCTATGAAAAAGTCAGTGGAAAAAAAATTGGAAGTTTTTTTTAAATTTCATAAACGTAGGAAAAACCGCCATTTTTGAAATTTTTTTTAACAAATTTCAAATGGCAATATCTCGAAAACCGAAAGACCGATTTCAGAAGTTTTTTGATATCCATATTCAGCATGCCAAAATTTTAATGGAAATTTTCCAAAAACCAAACCTAATAACCACTAGTAAAGATGATCGGATTTGGCTCTAAATAAGTTTAAAGGAACGAATGTCTGAAAGGGTCAAGGGAAAGACATTTTTTGATTTTTTAAAAAATTCCTGAGCGTTGGAAAAAAATCGCAATTTTAACATGATAATGTTTTTAGGCTGGGGTCTAATTTTAAAAAAGTTGCAGGACGCCACCTCAGTTTGACTATATAAGCTAACGATTAAACAAAAAAAAAATAAGAATTATAGTTTTCATTTTATTACAACCGTAAACTTCGACAATAATTTAAAATTAATAAATAAAATAAAAAAACACATAGTTTTGGTAGTGACACCTAGCGGCGCTAGGTGTCACTCGATTAACGCAGTATTGCCATACCAAATATCGCATTTCCAATTAGATTTGTTACCATCATCGCAAATTTTTTCCAATAAAATATTACCACATGACAATACTAACCAGTATATTTGAAAATGGAATATGTATCTACAAGCAAGAGAAACATAACAAAATCTAAATCAATATTTGAGTAAGCTACGGTGGCCTAGCTGAGGTGAACCAGACTGGAAAACGGAAGGTCCGGTGATCGAATCCCGTGATTTGTCAACTTTTTTTTTTTTTTATTTAGTTTTTTTTAGCTTGTACATTTCTTTTTGTTAGGGAAAAAATTGTTTGCATTAATTCTTTGTACTTTTTTATTTAATTATAAATAAAATAAAATTTTTATATATTCAGATTTTTCTAAATTTTCTAGTTGTTTTTCTTTCTGAATTTTGTGATTTCTGAATATCTGCATTTTTCTGACTTATTTTTTATATTTTTTGATTTGTTTTTACACTCAAAATAATAACTCTGTAAAATACATTGTAAAATGGCTGTAATCTCAATTCAACAGATGTTTGACAGAGTTTTCTGTCAAAATACAGATTTAAAGAAAATACTTTGAATTTTTTGTGACAAAAAACAAAGTTTTATCTGTTATATTACTTTTAACCTTGTAATCCTTATTTTACAGATAATCTATATATATAAAAGAATAACGTGACTGACTGACTGACTGACTGACTCATCATCGCCCAGCCCAAACCGCTGAAGCTAGAGACTTGAAATTTGGACTGTAGGTTCACCTCCCGGAATATAGATCCACTAAGGCTGGATTTTTGCCAGTGTTGATTCTAAGGGGGTAAAAAGGGTAAAAAACTGTACTTTTGGTACTTTTTATATCTCCTGAAATAATGGTCATAGAGACTTGAAATTTGGACTGTATGTTCACCAGACATGTGCACGGATGGTGTTAAAATGCGTTTAGAGACATTCTAAAAAATTTAGAATGTGGACAATATTATATTCTTATCGTTCAAAGCGAATGAGTTTTTCATTCTATGCTCACAGTGCAAGAGAAAGCTACACACACTAGTGTAACGACATTCGTAACACGAATGAACCAATTAGGGAGTACATAGACAGCCAATAATTTGAAAATACTATACTCTGAAGCGTGTGAATAGAATGATTTTTATAAAAAAAAAGATATTGTTTGGCTATTTGGGGGAATTCTTTTATAAAAAAAATATATGTATGCTAATTAAAATAAACATTTTGTTATGTAGAATAAATGAAGAGGTAAATAAAAAATAATTATGGGGAAAATTAATTTATAAATAAGAGTGGATAAAAAATTTTTTATACATAAAAATAAATATTAGGGTGGATTGAAAAATTCTTTTTCTATTTCGAAAAATTATGTTCAATGTGGTAAAAAAATTGTTTTGCTTTATGGCAGAAAATGTTAATACCTATAATGATGAAATATGTAGTGTGACCAAATACAATTTTTCTTCACAAAATTTTCAACTATTCTGCTAATACCGAAGACGATTTTTTTTTAATTCGATTTTTTGTGAAACCAAACAAATTTATGTAGCAAAAGTTTGTCTATTTTTTTGTATGTGCATTAGGGTGGAGCAAATTATGCTTTTTTCGAATTTCGAAAACGTCGGTGAAAAAAAAATATATTTTTTTTTTGTTCAAAATATTAAGGCTGAATAAAATATTATGCACCCTCAACCGTAAACTAGCGTAGAGAGATTTCCGTTATATGAGCACCAATGAGTGCAATTATTCTTCTTTCAGACCGTGATTTTCTATTTGATTTTGATCACTACGCTACGTAAGGGGACAGTTACGGGTAGTAGACTGGCATTTTTTCTCAACTTTCGATTTTCCCAAGTGTCCTGGCAAATTTTTTTTTGTCCAAGGTCTAAAACTTATGTGGTACAAATTTGAGGTCAATCGGAATAAATTAACCCGTGGCGCCCGGCGGTCAAAGTTTTGGATTTTTGAAAAATTTAAAAAAAATAAATAAAAAACTTTAAATTTCTTTCGACACATCATATTTGTTAATTTTGATGCGGTGAGCACGACTATCAAAAAAAAAATTAAAATCGGTCGAACGGTTTTCGAGATATCGCCATTTGAAATTTGCAAAAAATGACGGTTTTTTCCTACGTTCAAGAAATTTTTTAAAAAACATCACACTTTTTTTCCCTCGGCCATTTCATAGAGCTTAAGACAAACTTTCATTTAAATCTAATTTGAGCCAAATCCGATCATTTTATCCCGTGGCGCCCTTCGGTCAAAGTTTTGGATTTTTGAAAAATTTCCACCAAAAAATAAGATTTTTTAAAAATTAAAAAAAAAAATGTTTTTGATACATTATTTTAATTAATTTAGGCATGCTGAAAACGAATGTCATAAAATTTCTTGAATCGGTCAAACGGTTTTCGAGATATCCCCATTTGAAATTTTCAAAAAAATGCCCAAAATAGTGGTTTTTTCCTACGTTCAAGAAATTTTTTAAAAAACATCACAATTTTTTTTCCTCGGCCATTTCATAGAGCTTAACACAATCTTTCATTTAAATCTAATTTGAGCCAAATCCGATCATTTTAATTTTTTTTTAAATTTTTCAAAAATCCAAAACTTTGACCGAAGGGCGCCACGGGATTAAATGATCGGATTTGGCTCAAATTAGATTTAAATGAAAGATTGTCTTAAGCTCTATGAAATGGCCGAGGAAAAAAAAATTCTGATGTTTTTTTAAAAAATTTCTTGAATGTAGGAAAAAACCGCCATTTTTTTCAAATTTCAAATGGCGATATCTCGAAAACCGTTTGACCGATTTTAATTTTTTTTTCAAAATTAACAAATATGATGTGTCGAAAAAATTTACATTTTTTATTTATTTTTTTTTAATTTTTAAAAAATCCAAAACTTTGACTGCCGGGCGCCACGGGTTAATTTAATCCGATTGACCTCAAATTTGTACAACATCCGTTTTAGTCCTAGTAGAATAAAAAAAATTACCGGACTTTGAAAATTGGAGAAAATTTTTTTTGGCCATACAGAAAAATGTCAGTCTAACGGGTAGCTAACCCAGCCTTTAGTTTATATTCGGATATTACTGAAATGTGTTTTTATGATAAACTTTTTTTTTTCTGTAAAGAAATTTAAAAAAAAATGTTCTTTAAAAACAACTTATTTTTTTTTTTTAAATTAATTTCAAATTGCATTAAAGGCCAAATTAAATAAAACGACAAATAAAAATATACATCGTCTCAAAACTGAGCCAAAATGACGTTATATTTTCTGCAAAAAACTAATTAAAAATATTTTTTGCAAAACAAGATATAATGTGCTCGATTCTGAAATACGATTTCACATTCACCAAATTTTTAAAAATTTGATATTCTTTCGAATTTAAGGATTTTAAAATTTTTTTCTTGTAAAAATTAAAGATCTAGTTAATAGCCTTGTTTTTTGCAGACCGGATTAAGATTAGTTTTAACTTTATTTTATTAAAAAATGGGTCAAATCAGGTCCTGATTTTTTTTTGTAATTTTTTTTCTGAAATTATACGCAATTAGTAAATATAAACAGGAAAACAAATTAAGCTTTGACCAAAATGTTAAGAATGAAAAATAAATAAGTTAAATCCTAGGATTAACTCAGATTTATTTATACCATTTTACATTTTGAGCAACGCTTAATTTTTTTCCTGTTTATATTTACTAATTGTATGTAGATTCAGAAAAAAAATTTAAAAAAATATGTCTGAACTTGATTTGACCCATTTTTTAACTAAATGGAGTTAATCTTAATCCGGTCTGCAAAAAACAAGCCTAATATCTTAAGAACAAGTTTAAAAATCTAAAATTCGAAAGAATATAAAATTTTTAAAAATTAGGTGAATGGTGAAATCGTATTCCAGAATCGAGCACAATAAAATATTTTTTTGCAAAACAAGAAAAAAAATTTACAGAAAAAAACAAATTTTTACGGAAAAAAAAATTGTTTACCATAAAAACACTTTTTAAGTAATGTCCGAATATTAAATAATTTAAGAAAAAAAAATATTATTTTTTTACTTTGTTAGGAACTTTCCGATTTTGAAGCCAAGGCCATTGTATCAAAGGATCAATATTTTAATGTGTTAATATCAACCCTAAAAGGCAATTTTACCGACCCAACGTTTTCGAAATAGATCTAATTAGCTCCACCCTAATGTATGTATATATATGAACATTTTTCCCTACGGTACTATTTAATCTTTTTTATATTTCTCTTCACCCTAACATATTTGTAATTTAAAAAAATTTAAAGCGGTACTTATTGTTGTTGGGAATAATGTTGTTTCTCTTACTTATAGCTAAAAATAAAAAAACACAATGTTTATGATTTGTTTCAATGACACCGTAAGATTGTGCGTTTGCGTGTACGAGCAAGTGTAAAATGACGAACAGAAAACTAACTGCATAATTTGCATATTTTTTTATACATACACATCCTAATACATTTTTTCACAAAGCATATTTTTTTTTCATCAAAACGTTTTTTTTTTACTACCCCCATATTTTTAATAAGTTTTCCAACAATTTTTTTTAAATATTTTTTTACAAAAACATTCTAAGCGATCAGTGTATGTTAAAAATATTCTAAAACACGGTGTAATTTTTATAATCTCTACTATGTTTGTTATTCTAAAAACGAACGTTTGTTTCATTCTAATCATTCAAACACGACATTTGTCGTGTTCGTTTAAACAAGCAGAGCAAATTTTTTAATATGTTGTTTAGCATCATAGTAAACATTCTCATTCGCAAGCACTGTACTCTAAAAGTAGTGTACTCTGAAGCGAATGATTTGGTGTAAGCGAAGAAGGGAATACATTTGATCTCATGTCTGATGTTCACCTCCCGGAACATAGATACACTAAGGCCGGATTTTTGCCAGTGTTGATTCTAAGGGGGTAAAAAGGGTAAAAAACTGTACTTTTGGTACTTTTTATATCTCATGAAAGGTCATAGAGACTTGAAATTTGGACTGTATGTTCACCTCCCGGAATGTAGATCATGTTAGGCTGGACTTTTGCCAATGTTGATTCTAAGGGGGTAAAAAGGGTAAAAAACTGTACTTTTAGTACCTTTTATATTTTCTCAAATAATTGTCACTGTTTAGAGATGGCTCTAAACTAATGACCCGCACTGTGCCCAATTGACACCCACTGTACTAAACAACGGTACAGCATAATGACTCTCACATTGGAATGTGCTATTGTTATTGTTGCTTTTTCAATATGCAAATTGATTAAGCATCAATACACAACTCCACAGTAACAACGGACACTCAAGTTTGTGACGTGAAACAATTAACTACACATCTAACCAACATTACAAAATCTTTAACATTTACAAACAACAACAAATATTAAAAGAATAAAACATACAGTGAACAAAACAATTGTACAAACATTTAAACATATTAGAAAACATTTACATTACAAAAAACTTTACAATAAAACCAAATCTAAAACTAAAAATAAAGTGTTTAATTTTATTGGACCCAAAAAAGGAACTTAAAGGTCTGTCCCTAAACAGTCACAGAGACTTGAAATTTAAATTGCATGTTCACCTTCCGGACTATAGATTCACTAAGGCTGGATTTCACCAATGATGATTCTAAGGGGGTAAAAAGGGTAAAAAACTGTACTTTTGGTACCTTTTTTATTTCCTTAAATATTGGTATTAGAAACTTGAAATTTGCAATGTAGGTTTACCTCCCGGAAAAAAAATCACAAAGGCAGGGTTTTTGCCAATGTTGATTCTACGGGGGTAAAATGGGTAAAAAAGTGTACTTTTGGTACTTTTTATATCTCCTGAAATAATAGTCATAGAGACTTGAAAATTGGACTGTATGTTCACCTCTCGGAATAAAGATCCATTTAGGCTCGATTTTTTGCCAATGATGATTCTAAAGGGGTAAAAAGGGTAAAAAACTGTACTTTTGGTACCTTTTACATTTACTTAAATAATGGTACTAGAAACTTGAAATTTGTAATGTAGGTTCACCTTCCGGAAAAAAGATTAAATAAGGCTGGGTTTTTGCCAATGTTGATTCTACGGGGGTAAAAAGGGTAAAAAAGTACGTTTTATAAAAAGTACCTTTTAAAAAAAGTACCTTTTGTAAAAAGTACCTTTTATAAAAAGTACCTTTTATAAAAAGTACCTTTTATAAAAAGTACCTTTTATAAAAAGTACCTTTTTTAAAAAGTACCTTTTATAAAAAGTACCTTTTATAAAAAGTACCTTTTATAAAAAGTACCTTTTATAAAAAGTACCTTTTATAAAACGTACCTTTTATAAAAAGTACCTTTTATAAAAAGTACCTTTTATAAAAAGTACCTTTTATAAAAAGTACCTTTTATAAAAAGTACCTTTTATAAAAAGTACCTTTTATAAAAAGTACCTTTTATAAAAAGTACCTTTTATAAAAAGTACCTTTTATAAAAAGTACCTTTTATAAAAAGTACCTTTTATAAAAAGTACCTTTTATAAAAAGTACCTTTTATAAAAAGTACCTTTTATAAGAAGTACCTTTTATAAAAAGTACCTTTTATAAAAAGTACCTTTTATAAAAATTACCTTTTATAAAAAGTACCTTTTATAAAAAGTACCTTTTATAAAAAGTACCTTTTATAAAAAGTACCTTTTATAAAAAGTACCTTTTATAAAAAGTACCCTTTATAAAAAGTACCTTTTATAAAAAGTACCCTTTATAAAAAGTACCTTTTATAAAAAGTACCTTTTATAAAAAGTACCTTTTATAAAAAGTACCTTTTATAAAAAGTGCCTTTTATAAAAAGTACCTTTTATAAAAAGTACCTTTTATAAAAAGTACCTTTTATAAAAAGTACCTTTTATAAAAAGTACCCTTTATAAAAAGTACCTTTTATAAAAAGTACCTTTTATAAAAAGTACCTTTTATAAAAAGTGCCTTTTATAAAAAGTACCTTTTATAAAAAGTACCTTTTATAAAAAGTACCTTTTGTAAAAAGTACCTTTTATAAAAAAGTACCTTTTATAAAAAGTACCTTTTAAAAAAAGTACCTTTTATAAAAAGTACCATTTATAAAAAGTATCTTTTATAAAAAGAACCTTTTATAAAAAGGAATGTAGGATTTTTCGGTGAAGAAAAAAACCTTCTGGAAAAGGTACTTTTTGGAAATTTCGTTTCTAACGGGGGTATGAAAGTGTACTTTTGGTACTTTTTTTTGGTTCCTGTAATAATGACCGTTGAAGCTTGAATTTTGGAATGTAGGGGACTTCGGTGAAAAAAACATTCTGCTAAAGTATTTTCAAAAAATTCTGTTTCTAGAGCTGTAAAAAAGTGTTTTTTGATACTTTTTATATTTCATGAAGTAATTATCCTAGGCACTGAAATTTTGAATGCTTTAAAAAGTTATTTTTTTGGAAATTCTGTTTCTAAGGGTCGCGACCGATCGTAAAGGGGATAAAAAGTGCAAATTTGGTTATTCTTATATTTCTTGAAATAATGGTTCAGAAACTTGAAGTTTTAAATAAAAGATCACCTAGCACAAAAAAAACAGTTTTTGGAAAATATAATTTTACGGGGAAAAGGGGGCAAATGGTTATTTTGAGATATCTAACTATTGAACTAAAAGCCGCAGAAATAACACCCAAGACAAGGACATATTTTAAAATTTTAGGGTAAAAAGGTGTACCTGGTAACAGTGGTGTAAAATGGTACTTTTCATATCTACAATATAAAGACAATAGAACTTTTTATTTTTTTAACGCATATTATACGGAGAGGAATGTAACTTACATGGAACGAAAGGAGATGGACTTGGAAGTGAAATAGAATAGAACGGGGAACGAAGTGGAATAGAGCTGGGAACAATATGGAATGTTACTTTTTACTTAAATTTTACATATTTAACTTTTTTGACTCCATATTTTTTCACTCTATATGTTTTTCCACTCAAACTTATTTTTATTCCAATTTTTTTTTTTCACTGAAATATTTATTCACTCAAAATCTTAAAACCCGATATAAGGGCTCGAAAATTGTCAATATATTTTTTCTCCGAAACGAGCATGATGACGTACCAGCGAAGTTATTCAAATTTTATTGTTTAAATTGTTCATTAAAATATTATTTTATGAAAGACTTAAACGTCCACAAGTAAATAAAACAAAAACTATGTAGAGGATTTTTTTTAAATCGATAGAGTAATCCTGATCCTTTTATTATCCGGTATTCAATACAACCGGTAACAAAGTACAGGGATGGTATTTCTGCAAAAATACAGATTTTAGCAAAATACCTGTATTTTTTGTAACCAAAAACTAAGTTTTGTCTGTATTTTAAACATTAATTTTACAGAAAACTTAAAAAAGAAAATTCCAAAATAAACTGCATTTAACTACCCGAGTAAAAAAAAACTTTCAGATCTAATTTGATCTCAAAATTGGCTGTATCAAGTTGGATCAGATATTGATCTAATTGTATTATTTTAGATACACAAATATAAAAAATGATACAATTAGATCCGAATATTGGTCACATCCAATTAAATCCACTTGATCTTATTTTATATAAATTAATATAGATTTATATAATTACATGAAGTCAGATATATTTATGTTATAACATTTTATATAAATAAGTGTGTTCAGCACACTATATACTTTAAACGTAAGCTTCACTCAATATTCAATGACGATTGACAATACAACGTCTGCATTTGGGGGAAACTTTAACTCCCCCTAAAATGAAACCCAGATGTAAACTTTCAAAACGCCGATACACGTGTATTTTTTTTTTTGTCTCTTCTATCAAAATTTTTTGGTCTGACCTTGTAATTTTGGAAAAAATTTGATTTTGTTGTGCTGTGTAATCATTTTACTAAGTTTTTTAGTAAAATTACCAAGTAATGTTGCTAGCTGGAAAGTACGGTGAACTCTGTTAAATTAGCTGAGTTTTTCTGTAATTTACCAGAGTTATTATTTTGAGTGTAGTTTTCCAAATTTTTTAAAATATTAATAAATTTGATAAATTTCTTGGAGTTCTTTTTTTCTGAATATTTTTTTAACCCTTACATATTTTTTTGCAAATATGTGAGGGTTATTCGTAAAAAGTTTTTATTAAATAAAACATTATCATGATTTAATTTTTTGGGCAAGAGTACAAAACTCTGCGGCATTTTTTAATAGCTTTCAATAACGATATCTCTAAAACCATTTGACCTACTTATTTTATTTTTTTTTTTTTCATATTCGTGGTCAGCTCATCTAAATAAATAAATAAATTTGATTTGTCGCAAGACATACGCTTCTAATTCTTGTTTAGTTTTCAATCCGATTTGTACCACAAATTTTTAAGCAGAGACCATAACTGTTATAAGATTTATTAAAAAAAAAAATCAAATTTAACTTCTCAAAAATAATTTTCACATAAAAAAAAACAAATAGAAAAGTTAAATTCGACTTTGCCGAATCTATAAATACCCTCCACAATGCCCTTTTTAAGTGATAGTAAATTTTCTAACGTGAAAAAATTACATTTTTGATTAGAAATATTTTATTTTGAGTGACAAAAATACGGTGTAAAATATTTTTGTGACATCAATGTTTTTAAAACATCTTTAACGGGTTTTCAACACGTGAATTTAAGGTGAAGCTAATCTGAAATTCACGGTTTTGATAATAACTTTTAAACCACTCATCAGAATTGCTTTTCGAAAGTTAGCGTGTGTTTTATCTCGTAAATTCACGAAAAAACCTTGCCGAAATTCAGTCTTTTGCTCATAACTTTTGAACCACTGGACCGATTTTGCTGGATTGCAATACCAACCTGACCAGGTAAATGACCAAATGAATATATGTACTTTATGGGATCTTAGACCAATATTTCGAGGTGTTTCAAACGGAATGACAAACTTATGTATACCCTCTATCACTACAGTGACGGGTATAAAAAAAAATATGTATTGCGATCTATAACAATTATTAATTTCTATCAACAAAAAAAAATTTAAAATCGGTAGAACATTTTTCTGGATGTCGCTATTTGAGTTTAGCAACAAATTGCTAAGTAATTACACTTTTCGAAATAAAAGCTCACAGTAAAATATATTTTTAACGCAAACATCTCGAATGCGAATATCTCGAAAATGGAACATGCTAGAAAAATTTTGATTGGAGATTTGGAATTAATAAGTCCATTTTATATGAAATTAAGTCCTAGCAACGTATGAATATGTAACAATGGAACCCCAAAGGTGTTAAATTTTGGACGGGTATCTTATGCTTAAATAGCTCCAAATACTTAGCCAACTTTGATTGATGTGCAATTAAAAAAAATTAAATAGTTTTTTTATCACGAAATTTAACTCTAAGACGGAACTTCTCATATGAGGCACTTTACACCAAATATCCCGCTACAGAAAAACATATGTGACATGAATGTCTGAACATGTGGTAGCGCTATATGGAACTATAGAAAATTGCGTTTTTGGTTTTTCAATTTTTGAAAAACTGGGCAAAGGAGGCGCTCCTAGGCGTGGTTAAATATTGAAAAAAAATAGTCAAATTTGTGTCAAGTTCCTTTAATTAAATGTTTATCAAATTAAAACGGAATGCACCACATTTTATATTCTTGCATATTTTTTTATGGGCTAGCGATTAAAAATTTTTATTTTGGAAAATTTTCAGAATCTGTTGTGAAATTTTTAATTTTTTAAAAAAGACAACTAATCAAAAATCCGTTTTTTTAAGTTTAAATGTTTGTCTAACCACAGAAAAAAAATTAAGAGGCAATTTTTCTTATTTTTCGAGAAAATCGCATTTTAATATTGGATGTTATAATTACTCTGTATTGCTCTTGTATTTTATTGTGTTAACACCGCCTATGAGTAACGAGTGTTAGCGAAATCAATGAATTTTCATTACTCATACGCAGTGTTTGCACAATAAAATACAACGAAATTACAGAATTTAAATGAAATTTTATATTCAAATGGGATTTTTCGAAAAAAAAATGCCATCATCAATTTTTTTGTGTGGATAGAAAAACATCTAATTTTTTTTTTTTTATAAAAATCAACAAAAAATGTGGTCAGATTTTAGATAAATTGACTTCTTTAGAAAACGAAAAATTTCAGAACGAATCTAAAGTAAAAGTATATAAAATAATTACATTTTTGAGATCGTGGTGCATTTCGTTTTAATTTGATACTTTTGAGGGCTTGGTCCGACAATTTTGTATACGCTCCACTCTAGTGATAGAGGGTATATATATAAGTTAGTCATTCCGTTTGTAACACCTCGAAATATTGCTCTAGGACCCCATAAAGTATATTTATTCATGATCCTTGGTCGATTCTACGACGATCTAGCGATGTCCGTCCGTCCGTCTCTCTGTCTGTCCGTATGTCTGTCTGTCCGTCCGTCTGTCTGTTGAAAATATTTTGTTATGATTACCGTAGAATATATTCAAGAATCTGTTGTACTAGGAATCTGTTCCAAAAAATTTTCCTGGGTGGTGGCATAACTTTGTAAAAATTTGCCTTCGTTAAATATTTTTTTCATGAAAATGTCTAAATTTTGGGGGGTATTTATGTAAAGACATACCCATACGATATCCATATGAATACGAAATAATCTTTATGAAATAAAAGTCGACATGTATTTTTGCTCCAGACGATATGTCTGTTAGTTAGTCATAAGAGGGAAACGAAATTTTTTAACACTGATATGGCCGACAAACCAAGACACCCCAACCTTAAAATCGTATCTTTTATATGTATTTTAAGTTTCAGGCAAATCGATGCATAAGAACTGAGGTACTTGTTAGTCAACCTGGGGTTGCGTCCTGCTTCATTTTTGAAATTAGACACTTTCCTAAAAACATTATAAAATTAAAAAAACTAAAGTCTTCAGTAGGCCATAAAAAAGGAACTCGAGCTAAGTTTTCAAAACAATTCGAGGTTTTTGTCTAATAATGGTATAATTTCCCATTCGAGATACAAAATCGTGTTGCATAGTGATATAGGAGTACACACAAAAAAAAATCCAATGAACGACTTTCATAGTATTTATGAACAAATTCATAAAATTTATTAAATTCTTCATAATACTTATAAACTTTTTCATAGTATTTCTGTATAAATCATAATATGTGAAATTTAAGACTATTTAAAAGTTCAAAAATTTAATAAAAAGTTCATAATTTTTAAGTATTTGTTCATTAATATATTTTTTTTTTTTTTTTACTTTTTATATATCTTAATTTCAAATGTAAACATACACATTTGAATTTTTTTGCGTTAGGGCTTAAAAATTTAATGCAATTTAATTTGTTTAAAATTCCAGACATACTCAGAATCTTAATGCTTTTATTATTGTTGTTTATGCTGTTATAATGCTATTGTTTATGCTTCAATTATTTTGTTTAAGCATTCAATTTACAATCGTTATTCTAATCATTACATATTCATTGTAAACAACAATTTCAATATTACAAATACAGAGATGGGATTTATGAAATTGAAGGGATTATAATTGTAATAATGATTTATAAATTGAAAAAAGCAAAAAAAAAAATATAAAATTCCAAAAAAAAATTATAATAAGCCAAATCCCATAATAACGATCTTCTTGGGCAAAAAAATTTTAAAAAAGTTAAGTTAAAAGTTAAAAAAAAATTAAAGTACAAACTGGAAAAAAAATGTGAATTTACAAAAAAATGTTTTTGATGGTTACTAAAAACTGTAAAGAAATTAGGAATAAAAACAAAAATGTTAAAAAGTAGCAGATTTGGCATGGAATGCTACATATATCTTATGGTATCCTAGACCTTATTTCGAATTGTTGCAAACGGAATGACGAACTTTTATGTATATATTAAGGTCACAACTTTTTGCATTTTTTGCCAAAGTTAAACTCGTGTAGGGCATGGAAAAATATTGAGAACTGCGTTTTCAGTTTTTTGCGATCGTTAAAAATAATACGGGCAGCCCAACGCATTGAAGTTTTTAACAACAACATCACTTCTATATAATTTTTATTTCAAAAATAATGAAAAAATATTGAAGGCGTTTTAGAAATCGTTTTCGGTGCTTGTAGATTTTTTTACGAAATTGAATAAAAACTTTTTTTTTTATTATTAATACAATATTGCCTACAAGATAATTCCTTGAGAAAATGACGAACAAAAAAAAGTTATTACCCTAATAGATACTCACTATCACTTAAAAAAGGATATAAAAATAAGTATATAACAACTTCCATCTTTGAATTATGTTGTGTATATGTATGTTGTTTCTCTACAACCATGAATAACAATAAATTTATAACAATACGCACATTTGCTATTAGCACATAAAATCGACAAAAAAAAATTAATTAAATTTCCATGAGAATTTATTGAATTACTTGCCAAAATCAATAACAGCAACAGCATCAGCATAATATTTGTAGTCGATTAAAAATATATATCTGTGGACATATGACAGAAGCACTTATCTCGACATAAGAAAATTTCCCAATATTTTTATGGTAAATATAACTTTTAAAAACGGATCTTTCTGTCTAGTCAGCGTGATTGTAGCTCGTCTAGATCCAAAGATATCACGCATGTCAAATCAACTTATTTCGAAATTTTATCAATTTTCATTTGACATAACAACTTATCTGAAATATGTTGAAAAATTAGTAACGCCTTTTTGACAAAACAACTTATATAAATTTTAGCATATTGAATTTTTTTAAAAAAGTTTATGACAAAACAACTTGTTTCGAAAAAAGCTATTTTATCAAATTCAAAGTCCCTAAAATGTCAAGCTCAAATAGAAATAGGTTTTTTTCACAAATATTTTTCAGTAAACCTCAGTGTGACAAAATACCTTGTGTTGGATAGTGTGGCTTTGTCAAAAATTAATTTAAAAAAAAAAGTGATTATTTATTTCTATTTAAGTGCTTTTGTCGTGTACATTATAAAAAACGTTCATTATAAATATATATTTTTTTTTCTGTCAATAAAACTGTTTTCAAAATTAAAGGAGCAAACTGACTAATTTACTTCAACTTTAAAAAATAATAGATTTATGTATGTTAAATTCTTTAAGGACATTTAAAGATTGAAAAATCAGCTTTTCAGAAGTTGTGTTTGGGGCCACCATGTTATAGCACGGGGTGACTTGTGACTTGATGTCAAAATAGCCCCATCAGATAAAAAAAATTCAGAGCTTATTACTTTTACATTAAAGCATTACTTAAAATTTTATTATTAATAGAAGAGGATCATATACTTTGAGGCACCCTGTGCCACCTAGTACTATTGACACAAATCCACAAAGAGAATTAAAGTACTTTATATTCCCTTAAAACACCAGTTACACCAGAGTGAACCAAACAACGGTTTATGAAAAGCGGATGTTTAAGTCGTTATACACTTCCTTACAGAATGCAGCAATAGATATATTATTTTTTGAAAATGTAGTGAAATAGTAAGTTTGACTGATAATGGAAAATAAAGGACTGTGATCACGTAAAATGATAGTTGACTATCGTCGATTTTTGGAGCCTTGTTGATCCTAAACTAAACAAAATGTTTCCGATTTTTTTAGTGTTTCTGGATTAAACAACACGCTTTAATAATTTTATAATTTTATAAAGAAAAACTTTAAAATTTCCCTTCAAAACGATATATAAATTTTGATGTCGTATATGCATCGTCAATCGTTTTACTTGATTAGCCCCCAGGTAAACATATTTCCGGGACGTTTAGTGATAACATCCCAGCAAAACTGATATTACCAAATAATTTATAAAATATTTCATACAGTTCCTAATTTTAAACTATGCAGCATTGATGATTTTTACATGAGATGAGACTGAAAGTAATGCATGCAAATTATTGCATAGCATTCAGTTAGTATAAAAGTAATGATTACCAATGAAAAAAATTAAAGTTATTATTTAATCAATCCTAAAATATGCTATTTATTAGTGATATACATTACCTGGAAATGTATTATATAATCACCACCCATTACTTTCTGTTGGCTATTTGTGCATTTAAGTCAGTATTTAAAAACATTTAAAAATTGAAACATCAATCTTTATTCAATGAATTCTAAAGTCATTATTTTTTAATTCAATGGAAAGTGAAAAATCCTACGAAAAGGCCCCAATCTTGACAACATTACTTTGTGCAGATTTTTTTATTATTGCCCAAAAATGGAATTTTTTATTTAATCTTAATTGTATAATTTTAGCCCTTTTAACCGCGCACAGTTGAAGATTTGGCAAATTTTTTGAAAATAATTCAGCTTAAGTTTGGAAGTTAGAACCCAGGGGTTGAACGGTGGAGGGAGAAGAGCCCCCAAAAGTACCTCTTGCATACAAACTCTTTAAAATTATATATGACCAATATGCTAGTAGAGGTCTAAAAGACAAGTGTGTGATAATCTCTTATACTTTCCGACATACAGCCATTTTAAAAAGGAAAATTTCAAACTTCGGCCGATCCGTGTCCAGTTTTTTGCCATTAGTGCGACCGATTTATTTAAAAAAAAATATATATTTGAAAGCTAGATAGATTCCTGATTTAAAAAAAAATAAAGCGATATCTTGTTTCAATCTGAAGTTACACTATTTTAAAGTTAAAACTTATCTCAAAATAAAAAAATACGATTTTTTTCGTAAAAATTACCAATACTCTTTTGACTCAAGATAAAAAGTTTTGTTTAGAACATATTGATTTTTAGTAAATAGTTTGAAAGGTAACATATCGTATTGCGCCCTTCAGCCCCATTCAAAATTGGCCTATTTTTGGCCCGACAATCGACTTAACCCTATAAAGGCAGGTGTGGATGCTCTATCATATCAGTAGTTTACACCTTGCGGGGATTTTTAACACCGCCTTTATTGTGGGCGTGTTAGCAAAAATTGCAAAAAATCTTATTTTTGGAAATTTTAAGAAAGGAAATTTGCGAATTTGCAAATAAATGCATCAAATCTTAATTTTTTTTTGAAATGAAACACTAATTATTTTAACAAGGGCGTGAGACAAAAATAACTAGTGAAGAGTATGGAGATAAATAAGTAGTTACTGCCTCGGATTACAAATTAGGAGTAAAAACCCATTACCAATAAGAAGTAAAATAATTAGTTAATTAAAACTTTTAAAATTTAACTTGTTTTTACTAAAACTTAAAAATTGCATAATTTTTATTAAGTTTTGCAGTACTTTTTAAGTTAATTGAATTGTAAAGGTTAAAAACTGTAATTGCAAGAAGATATTATTACTTAGAGGTGCTTAAATAACATATTACTGAGAAGTAGTTACTTTTGGGCTTAAAATAATGTTTATGGTAATGGGTACTCATTATAAATAATGTACTTGGTAATAATTACTTTTCACAACTCATTACCATGTTTTTGCTGGGAAGAATTATTTAAATACAAAATTTCATGACGTTGTGACTAAAAACAAAAATTTTGTTGCCTATTGAAAATTTTAACTTTTGCTAAATTTTTTTAAAAATTTATCTCTTGTATGGGCGCTATCTTAGGAGGTGGAGATAGGGGGTAGAATTGTTCTTGAAAAATGTTGGGGAGCAAACAATAATACAGGTCGGTCCTACATATTACCGCTCTATAATGCTCCATGGGAGCGGTAGCAGCTGCTTTAATGAAACAAGTTTATAAAAAATAAAAAAAATTTTATGGGGACCGCCTTAAGGATTAAAGATAGAGAAATAATATGTTTTTAGAAAACATTGGGGTTGAAAAAAATAATGTGGGTCGGTCATACATTTAACTCCTCTAGGGGCATTATTGGGACAGTTAGAGCGATGGGAGCCCACTTAAGGAATGGTGATAGGGAGCAGGTTTGTTTAGAAGAAATGTTGGGGTGTAAAACTTAATGGGTGTCCGACCCCCATTAATTTTTACGCCGCAACTTTTTTCTGAATAAACCTACTCCCTATCTCATCTTCTTAAGGGGGCATTTTTAGGAAATTAGCTTCCATCGCTCTTACTCTACCCAGGATTCCCCTAGAGGTATCAAATGAATAACCGACCCCAAATATTTTTTTAACTCCAACATTTTCTCAAAACCAGGCGCGGATCCAAGGGGGGAGAATGGGATTTCAAATGATTTCAAAAAAAAAAAGAAAGAAAGAAAGAAAGAAAGAAAGAAAGAAAGAAAGAAAGAAAGGGGGAAAAGGGAAAGGAAAAGACATAGAAAGAAAATGGCCAGGATGTAAAAAAATCCATAGGAGAGGTATATGTGTGCCAACCTTTTTTACGTCACGCCCCACTTTTAAGTTAAAAAAATTTCCTTGTCCCCCCTACACTAAAGAAAAATTTAATAATTTTTCTAATTTTTGTTTCTAATGAAAAATTACTACTGGTTTTGCAAAAGTTTTTGTAAAATAAGCATTTAAACTAAGTTTTTAGTAAACATTTTAAACAATTACCAACATTTTTGTAGTTAATTTTGCTAAAAAAAATAGTTTTTGTAGTAAATTTTACTAAAAAAATCTTGAAATTTTTCTCGTTGCCCCCCTGGAACCTTCAAATTGCCCCCCAGTAGGGCGAGAATCAAAGGTTGGGAACCATTGCTCTATAGAATGTTTCAGAATTACAGAAATTGTGTATGAGAAACTTAAATGCAAAAATATTTCTCAGAACTGGATAACATTTCTACAGGACAGACGTTTCAGAATCTAAGTTCTTCTATGGGGAAATATATTTTTTTTTTATGGAAAATTGTTTAAGATTAAGAGAATTTCTCTATTTGAAGAATCGACGAATTTTTCTATAGGAAAAGTTTATCAAAATCTTTGACTTTTTTATCGAAAAATGTTTTAGAGCTTTTCTATAGAAAACTAATATCTCTAAGAATCAAAATTTTTTTGCGTTGAAAGATTCTGAGAATTTTTCTATAGAAAAAGTGTCTCTAAATACTTAAATTTTTCTTTTAAAAGATATGTTTCGGAACCTTAGAAAACTTTAGAAGGCAGTATAACCGTACATTTTTTTATTGAAAAATGCTATAAAATTTAAGGTCTTATTTTTAGAAAAGTGTTTTGAATTTGTTCATAAAATGTTTTGGAAACTGATAATTTTCTTTTACAAAATATGTTTCAGGGCCTAAGAATTTTTGAATACGAAAAAGTTTTTAAAATTATTTTTAATTATCAGAAATTGGAAATTTTTTTATAGAAAGAATGCTCAGAATCTCAGATTATTACTATAGAAAAAAGTTTAAAAATCTGAGACTATAAGAAAATATTGAATCTGTGAGTTTTTCTGCAGAAAATACGATCTGAGAACTAAAAAAATATTATATCAAAGGGTTTAAAATATTTGACTTTTAGTATAATCTTTGATTTTTAAAATAAGAATTTTTATATAAGCTAATTTTAATGACTGTAAAGTCATAATATTAATATTTTCCAATACAAACCTACAACAAAGTTCAAAAATTCCTAATCCTCGAGAGAATTTCTAAAAATTTGGAAATACATTCTAATATTTTTATTTTTTTTTTTTGTTTGTATAAAAAATATTGATGTTATGACTGTTCAAGCATAAAAATTAGAGTCGTAATTGTGAATAGGTCCATTTATTTGACTTTAAACGGTCTTATTTATAAAATAAATCGGTCAGTAAGGGTTTCCTTGAGAAAAAACAAATTTGAGTACAAAAAGTGGATCCCCCAAATCCAAAAGCTGGATCCTTTATTGTTAAGTTTTTAGGTATTTTTCTGCATACATTGGAAAAAAAACTTTTTTTCTACAATATTGAAAATATTAACAAAAATTCACAAACCCAAACGCCATCCAAACTTTATTGATTTTCAAAATTTTTTTGGTAAAAAAAAATCTCCCCCCAAAAAAAAATTCCTGGATCCGCGCCTGCTCAAAACATATCTACCCTCTACCTTTAATTATTAAGGCGGATTAAAGATATAGGGTTAATCGATAACTGGTGCGTTTTTCCACGCCTAATAGTGCATATGAGACATTTCACACCAAATGTCCCGCTACAGAGAAACATGTGGCCCTTAAACTTCTGAATAGGTTGTATGAATAGCCCTATATATAACTAAAAAAATTGCGTTTTTTTTTCAATTTTTCAAAAACTGGGCTTTGGAGGCGTGGTCAAATATTGTAAAAATGGTAAAATTTGTGTCAAGTTAAATATTTATCAAATTATAACGGAATGCACCCTAAAAAATTTTCAGAACCCGTTCTGAAATTTTCCATTTTTTAAAAAAGTCAATTTATCAAAAATCCTGCCACTTTTGTTTTTTCTTTAATTTTTTTTTTTTTTTAAGTTTAGATGTTTGTCTTTCCACAAAATAAAATCAGATATGTGCTTATCGTTTTTCATAACATCTTTGTAATTTGCTTTGTATTGTATTGTTTCAACGTAGCGAATAAGTGTTAAATATTTGCATAAATGTTACTCATACGCTATGTTAAAACAAGAAAACACATCAAATTTCTAAATTGTTATGAAATTCAAAAATCAAATTCGATTTTTTCGAAAAAAACGAAAAATTACACATGACCGAATTTTTTTGTATGGATCTATAACATCTAATCTTTTAAAAAATTAAAATTTCAGAATGCACATTTTTAATATTGTGGCGCATTCCGTTTTAATTTGATAATTATTTTACCATTTTTCCAATATTTGACCACGCCTCCTAAGCCCAGTTTTTGAAAAATTTTTCGTTGGACATTTGGTGCGGAATGCCTTATATGCTGAAAATTGAAAACCCGTTTTTTTTAATTACAAAGTTACAAACAAAATTTTTGATAGATTTACCACTCGCATTTTACTAAGCGACCCCACTTGGACATATTGGGTAGGCAGTATGCGGCTGCGTCGGCAATTCGACTTAATAGCACGCTGCAATGGAGGAGCAGTGATTGTGGCCATAGCGCGATCTTGAAAAAGATAACAATGCCACAAAATGTGGACTGTGCTCCCTCTTTGAGCCTCTTTGAGCGCCACTTTACCACTATGATACCATCCAGGGAGTCTTGGATGGGGGATACTCCGGGTAGTGGAGCTACCATAAATTTTTACACAGATGGATCGAGGCTGCACGAACAAGTGGGCTTTGGAGTCTATTCGGAAGAGCTTGGGTTGAGCCTGGCTCGTAGATTGTCAGATTATTGCAGTGTTTACCAGGCAGAGATGCTGGCAATAAAAGAAGTGGCTGACAACATCTATACTGACAGTCAAGCCGCGGTCAAGTCCCTGGATTCAATGTTTCTGAAAACAAGATCTGCCCTTAACTGCCGCACGTCTTTAAATGAGATGGCCAAGCAGTTTAACATACGACTCATATGGGTCCCAGGGCACAGAGACATTCCAGGGAATTGCAAAGCCGATGAGCTTGCAAGACTAGGAACTACCTTACAGGTTCCAACAGAATTGGAATGTGTTGGTATGCCTCTAGAAACTTGCAAGCAAAACCTACGGCTTTGTTCTGCGACGGAGACTAATCAAAGATGGGTAAATGGATGGACGTGTGAGACAACACGACTGATTTGGCCTTCTCTTAATCAGGGGCGCACAAGTGAGCTGATATCGCTTCCAAGAGGAGAGATTTCGACGGTGGTTTCTATAATTACCGGACACTGTCTTATAGTGAAGCACGCAGAGCGGTTAAATGTGCCGTCGAATGACTTTTGCCGAAGTTGCATGGATGAAGAGGAGTTGGAAACTATCGAACACTTTATTTGCCATTGCCCGGCACTTTCTGGTCAGAGACTTGCTTCACTGGGATCTAGGGAGCTGTACGATCTTTCTGATTTGTTGGATGTCAAAATTCAACATCTAAGGAGTTTTATAAGAAGCTCAAAATGGTTTAACGACAGGGACTAGTAGGGAAACCTATTACGGTCCCGTGGTATCACAATGGACCTCAGAGTCTACGTGTGTTGACGTAAAACGTCAGCAGCCACTTACAACCTAACCTAACCTAACCTAAGCGACCCCATATATCTTAAAGGAAAATACCTTTCTTTTTGTATCAAAAAAAGGGTACGATTTGATAAAAAAGAGTCAAAAAATTTTTTGATTTAAAAAAAGATATAAATAAAGATTTTTTTGAAAGATAGAAAAAATAGCTATCTAACACACTTTAAACAAATTTTGCTAACAACAATAAGTTACATGGGTGCGAAGAAACACCTGTTTGACCCATATGACCCCCTCTAACTCAGAGAGTTTTACTGATCTCGTTGAAAATTGGGTCCAAACTACTTACCTTGGACCAATTTCATCCCGATCGGAAGATATCGGTTTCAAAAGTTGTGTCGCTTGAGACGAAAACCCCCATATATAAAAATAAAATTTGATTATGGGCCCCTACACAGAGAGAACAGTTTAGTAGTGCCAGCCGAATTTAGAGCCAACTGCATAGTTTAATAACAACAACCGAAATTTTCGGTTGCCATAACCAAAATTTGTTTTGAAAATTTAACTTCTGTTGGTCCAAATAAATTTCGGTAATCGCAACAGAAAATTTCAGTTGTTGTAATTAAACCATGCAGTTGGCTCTTAATTCGGCTGGCACAATTAAACTGTTTTTTCTGTGTAGATAGTTGCCTACTATAGTTGCCTATCCGGGACTGCATGCAGTATGCAATTTTGTAAGCGCACGAAAATAAAAAAACTCCAGCATTAGTATTCATTCGCTTATACAAGTGCATTTTGGTATGCACTGCTTTCAAATCTCTATTATTTTTTTGCTGAATAAATGAATATATCCCTTCTGTTTCTTTACTATCGTGATTTCTCTTACGCATGGTAGGTTGCGGGATGGGTTTGGTAACTCTATATATACGCAGTTAAGTGGTTCTCTAAAACCCCCCATATACAATTTCATTATCTTGAAACCAAAAAACTTGTTTAGCTTTTGTTCTACATATTTAGAACGAAAAATAATGCATAGATTTTTTCTTTATCCTTTTAACTTAAATTGTTTATATACTTCCTTTTTTATGACTTAAAACTTCTATTGTTCACCTAACAAATTTTTACAAAACAATATTGTTTGTGCATATATAAGCATATATTAGAGGGGGCGGGAAATTATATGTTCAATATTAAAAAAAATTAATTAAAATCCTACTGATGATAACACTAACTGGAGTGTTTGAAACCGGTATGGGAATACCAGAAATGTTTATAAATTTTAGAAATTCAATTTTTCTTCGGCATTTTTCAACTTGAACCTTATAACAAATATAACTTGATCTGTACTTACAGAAAAAACACTAATAAAATTAAATCATATTGAATTTGAAATAATAAAAAAGCAATCAATTTGAATCGGACACACAGAAAACAAATTTGCCATTTTCCAACTGAAAGTCAGTTGATGCAATAAAAATTCGGTTGAAACACTTAAATATAAGTTGTCACAATTGAATTTCAGTAGTAACAACTGAATATAGTTGATATAACTGACTTTTAATTGTAACAACTATAAAATTCGGTTGTCACAGCCGAATATAGTAGCAGCAACCGAACTTTGAGTTGATCCAACTGAAAAATTCAGTTGGATATTTATTTTTCTGTGTGGAGTTTTTGAGAAGTCCTTAAATAACAATTTTGTCAGTACAATATTCAAAAATAAACAAGTAAAAAAGTTAAATTCGACCCTGCCAAATGTATTGATGCCCTTCAATATGTAAAAAAGTTTATTCGCATAAAAAAAAAAAAAAAATAAAAAAAATCCGCGAAAAAAATTTTGGGTGAAAAAAAAAATTGGCGAATTTTTTTTTTTTTTTTGTAAAAAAATATATTTGTACTTGTTTAAATACCATTCGTTGATTAGCAGTCAAATTAAAGCATTTTGTATTTTGAGGTTATGGTGAATGTACCAAAATTTTCGCGGTGTCCTTACATTTTCTTTCATAACTTTTGAACCGCTGAACCGACTTCGCTCAAATGCAATACCAAACTGCCTTAGGCACCAACAAGTAATTATGCTAAGTTTGAGTGATATCTGTTTAAAAACTTGAGTGAGTGTGAGTCAACAGTCAATCCTTAACCATTAACAAAGTTTTGAATCGAATATAAACAAGTGAAAGTGTTAAATTCGGCTGTGCCGAATCTTTTATACCCTCCAACACGTTAAAAAAAAAAAAACAGGGGCGTCTCTTTTTTTGGGGGGGGGGGGTGTAACGCCGGTGGGAGACAACCTTCCTGGATCCAACTGCAAGACTTTGAACTTCTTTTGACATAAAAATGTTTCGTTTGCTAAGCAAAAGTACAAAAACCTATAAAAAATGTTTTTTTAGGTTTGTTTAGTTCTTAAGAGGGGAACTTTTTTCCCCCTGGTCCGATTTGGCCATGTTCGAACTTAACCAGCCCAATACCACAGACTAATACAGACTCGACAAAAGTGACAGGTGTCAAAAAAGTATTCTTTAACCATATGGTTAATATTTTCAAATTATTCTACGAATTAGGTTAGAAAGAGAAAACTGATATAACGCGCCATAAGAAAAATTGATGCCAGATCGGTTTTTGTTGTTTCACTCACTCCTAAGTCGTAGAAAGTGTTGCCATGTAAAACAGACTAAAACCCGCTCTGTTTCTCCTAAAATCGCTTAATTTCCCCCCATTTTTCAACTCTACTGTCGAGTCTGTATATAGTATGTGCCAATACCATAAGACATATTCGTACCAAGTTTCAGGAGTCTAGCTCTTTTACTTTGGATTGTATCGTGTCTTCCACAGACGGACAGACGGACAGACGGACAGACGGACAGACGGACAGACGGACAGACTGACAGACGGACAGACGGACAGACGGACAGACGGACAGACGGACAGACGGACAGACGGACAGACGGACAGACGGACAGACGGACAGACGGACAGACGGACAGACGGACAGACGGACAGACGGGCGGACGGACATCGCTAGAATGTCTTAGAATGGATCACTGATCAATAATATATGTACTTTATGGGGTCCTAGACCGATATTTCGATGCGTTACACACGGAATGACAAAGTGGATATACCCCCATACTGTGGTTGGAGGGTATAAAAATCAATAACTAAGTTCTTCCGACACAACTCTGATCATTAAAATTAAAAAAAAAAAAAAATCACCCCACTCTACTAATTCGTAGAAAGATACTCGTTTACTAAATGGATAAAGCAAAAAAAAAAAAAGGTTTCCATGGGTAATAACAATTACGGATTAGGGGCATAAACTACTCTAATGTTAAATGAAAATATTTTACAAAAGCAATGGCTTGTAAATAATTCCCATTTAGTTAAGCCATTTTACCTAGTTGCTCGTATAGAATATACTAAAAATGAAAATACCATATTTATATATAATACAAACTAAAAGGAAACTCATGTAAGACATGTTATTGACAAAATGAAATCCTTTAAAACTTATTAAATTACATTTTTTTTTTGTGCAAAGAAACTCTAAGAATGTAAGGAGAATTTGGTCAGTGAACATCAATGGCATAAAATTATTTGAGAAAATAATACTTAGCAAAGTAGATGAATAGTTTAAGAGAAATTTTTAAATTAAAAATAACAATGAATAACGCATTAAGAATTATAAAATTAAAGTTAAAGCACTTTAAAATCTGAGAATTTTTCGATATAAAAATGTTTCAGAATTTTTCTATATGAAAATGTTTCAGAATTAAAGAAATTTTTTAACATCAACAATATCTCAGAATCTAAGAAATTTTTTATTGCAAAAAATGTCTCATCATCTGAGAATTTTTAGCTACAAAGAGAGTCTCAGAATCAGAGATTTTTTCGATAGGAATAATGTTTTATAATTTGAATATTTTTAAATACGTAAAATTATTTAGAATCTGATAATTTTTTTTTTTTTATATAAAAATAGGGACAAGATTTTCATGCACTAAAAAATCAAAAATATGAGCTTAAAATATGCGCTAAAAAAATCAAAATATGCACTAAAAAACCTAAAAATATGCACTAAAAAATAAAATGTGTGCAATTAAAATCTTGTTTTCATACAAAAAACTTCTTGCAAAATATGCAAAAATATGCACTAAAAAGTAGTAAGAATGCAAAAAATATGCATTTAAAACCAAAATTTGTAAAAATACGCATTTTCACCAAAATATGCAAAAATAAATCGATGCCATTTTAACGCAAATTTCTTGATTCGGAAAGATAATTGGTCGATATCGTTTTTAGACCATCGACAAAAAACATGCATTTGCATGGAAATCACATCCCTATATAAGGGGTGGTCCAATAACAAGTATCTTTTTAAAAATGCTATAAAATGATCAATACTCAACTTTTTTGGAATGTTATGGCTTCAATTGAAAGAGCAAACATTCCCGTTTTTTATGGCAAACGACTTCATTGATGCGTTCTCAGCTTGCTCCGCTGTATCGCGTTGTAGCGCAGTATTGCGCTGCCAAACTGCACGTTTTTCGAAAAAAGTTTTTAACCGAAATAAGGGACTCAAATGAGGTTATGTTAACAAACAAATTGCTACATCTTGGGATGGGAAAACTCGGACGGTATTGTAAAGAATCCAATTCATCTATGGGAAGCAACAGATTTGAGTATCAGCATCATTACACAATATTTTCAAAAATACAGCTAAAAACCCCATTTTCGTCAAAGATGAGCGTTACAGAGCCATGATTACCGACTTTTTTTTGGCCGTAATAGAATATATCAACTTGGATGACATTTATTTTCAGAAGGATGTCGCAATATGTCCCATAGTCCATCAAACAATCGATATTTTGCGCACTTAGTTCGGAAATCGTGTTTTTAGCCATATTCGCGGTGACAATTGATCACTTCAGAGCTGCCGATTAAAACTTTTGGAAATTTTTTTGAGGGGTCTCGTTAAAGATTCTTGCAACATGGGAAATCCAGAAATGTTTTAGGCCCTTTCGACAAATATCGTTCAATCCATTCGTGAGATAGAACCAGAAACATTAGAAAAATGGGTGCCGAGGATGAGCTACTGCGGAGCTAACCCAGGCAGCCGCATGAATGAAGTCGTTTGCCATAAATAATGGGAATATTTGCTCTTTCAAATAAAGCCATAAGTTTCCAAAACTATTGAGTATTGTTCATTTAATTGCATGTTTTAAAAAGATACTAGTTATTGGACCACCCTGTATAAAATATAAACGAGTATAAGATTTTTTCTACATGAAAAATGTCTAAGAATCTGAGTGTAGGACATCAAGTCTAATTACTGTTTTTTTTTATACCCTCCAACTACAGTATGGGAGTATACTCACTTTGTCATTCCGTGTGTAACGCATCAAAATATCGGTCTAGGACCCCATGAAGTATATATATTAGAGTGTCCCTTATTTTGGAAATGTTGGAAATGTTGAGACGGTACCCACTCATTTTTTTCCATTTTTCCACTAAAAAAATAACTCGGGAAAAATTTTACGCCCCTACGACCACGCCTTCCCTACGCGACGGGGCCTTAAAGAGCGGAGCCTTAAAAATCATTTTTCCATACAAACCAAAAAAAAAATTTTTTATTGTTAATTTTTTTGTTATTAATGATAATAATACTTGATTTGCTTATTCACGACAAACAATTTTATATTGGTGGGATAAGGCTTATATAAAAAAAATATTTTTTTTTGTTTTGACAAGCAACGGCTTAAGTTGTAATGTTGCTTTTAATGATATATATTCATAAAAAAATATTATTCAAATCTGTAACATCTTTATCATGTATCGAAAAACGTCAAAAATGCATTTTTTACCCTTTTTTAGAACACGATAAATATGTCACAGATAGGAATAATATCTTTTTATGAATATATATCATTAAAATCAATATTACAACTTAAGCCGTTGCTTGTCAAAACTAAAAAAAAAAATATTTTTTAAAAAATTTTTGCTGTAGGACCCCAACGCACAGTGCCACATTTGGCCAATCTAGGACGACAAAAATCTAGAAATTCGTTATAAATGTTCGTTTTGACTTCAAAAACAACATTATGAAAAATATGGGAGACCAGTTAACGGCCACGCCCACTTTTTAAAAAATTTTTAATTTTGGTTGTAATTTCTTTAAACTTGGCATATATACTCTCAAGGACTGTAGAAATAATATCACAAAAAAAGGGGGCGGTCAAACAAATGCCACGCCCACTTTTTAAAAATATAGTAAATAAAATAATAAAAAATATGTAAAAACAAGGTTTACATATCGTCCCACTGTAGTCGGCGTCGCAGACGATCGCAAAAGTTAGCCGTTGAAATAAGTACTATGGATATTGGTCAATATGTCTGAAATAGTCCGGCGACCAATAGAGACCAAACACAAAAGTACTATTCCAAAAAAAAAAAAAAATATATTATTTTCTTTTCAAAAATTTTTATTATGTTAAAAATTTAATAAAAAATAGAAAAAAATTGTTTAAAAAAAGAAGAAAAGATATGACTTAAAGCCTTTAAATATCCTTTAAAATTACCAAAAAGGAGTGTATAAATATCTGTTTTTGTTAAAAGGTTACAAACGTTTAAAATCGACTTAATTAATGCGAAATAATAAACACTACTTTCAGGATTTTTCAAGATGCAACTTTATGCACCCACATCTTAATAACGAATAGAATTATAGTTCTGATATAAAACGTTTAATTCACACCTTCAAAAATTTAAATTTTATTTGACTAGAATAGAACACAACATAAAGCAATATTCTGCCCTGTATTTTTTGAACAGCTGTTTTGAGAAAATAACACAGAAAGAGTCAGCTGTTTTACTATATGTTAAGGCAATTTCATACCTGTGATTTTTTACTCTTTATAGGGCAGACATTTTTTGAAAAAAAAACACGATATTCTTTATAAGGGTTGAAATTTTTTTAGAAAATAATACAAAAATATAATTTTAGGGGCAACATTTTTTGCCAGAAAAGAAAACACCATAAGTGAATACCATTTTTATTATTTTTAATTCTATAAAAAGATCTTTACAATTTCATACATAGTTTAATTTTCAAGAAAATTATTTTTTTGTTTTAAATTTTTTTATGTTGGTCATTTTTGCAAGACTTTAATCGACACGTGTTTTGGAATTTATCAGATTCCATGGTCAAAATTATTTAGCAAAAATAGAAACGATTTACTACAAACGATTTGACAATGGAATCTGACAAATTCCGAAACACGCGTCGATTAAGTCTTGCAAAAATGGCCAATATAAATAAATTTAACACAAAATAAGTAAAAGTGTTAAATTCGTCTGTGCCGAATTTTTTATACCCTCCAACATGCAAATAAATAAAAAAAAAATTTCAGGGGCGTTCTCTTTTTTTTGGGGGGGGGGTGGGCTGGTAGTGGTTATTGGGGGGCACATTTATTTTCGAATATGCGTTTAAAAATTCATTCTTATGCTTTTTTAACTAAAGAAATACAAGTTTACCATTATTTAAAAATAACAAATATTCCACGCCCATAAAAGGGGGCGCGGACCGAAATAACGACATTTTCTAATTCTGTGGGTCCAAATGCAGGACTTTGAACTTCTTGTAGCATAAAAATGTTGCATTTCCCAGCAAAACTTAGATTACCAAATAAGGTATAAAATAAGGTATAGTATCTCTTATTTTATACATTGCAGCATTGATGATTTTAACAGGCGATGAGACTCAAAGTAATACATCCACATTATCACAAAGAATACCAGTAAGGTATAAAATAAGTCATAAATTTATAACGAAGAATACGAGTAAGGTGTAAAATATATGATATTTTATAGGTTACGAGTAAGGTATATAATATAGCATACCAGAAGATAATATATAAGGTGTTACAAGTAGTGAAAAAGTAATTTTGTATTAAATTTACTTACGTGATTGTAAGTGAGTGTAAGTAGATAAAATATGCTCGTGAGTGTGTGTCGTTAGAAATTTCCTGTCGTGAGCCCATCTCTAGTTTAAACTTATGCATTTTTTTATACAATAATTATTTTTTATGTTATTGTAATGCATTATGCATCCAATTATAAATAATGCATTATTTCAAACTTTCAAATAATACATAATGTAACCAAATATAAGTCATCCATGATTTAATGTTTAGAAATAATAAATATGAAATATATTTTTTCCAATAATCATGCATTACGTAGCAAATTATTAGTAATGCATTATTTTTCACTTGAAAATAATATGTTGTGGAATAAATGTTTGGTAAGACATCCTAAAATAATGCTACAAATAAGGCGTATACATTACCTGGTAATGTGTTATATAATCACTACCCATTACCAAAGTTTTGCTGGGTTGTTAACAAAAACACAAAAAATCATGTAAAAATATGGTATTTTTCAGAGGTTGGTTTAGTTCTTCTGATTTTGCTCATTTACGAACTTAACCTGCCTAGGAACATAAGACATATTCGTGCCAAATGTCGGGAAGCTACCGCTTTTATTTTGGACTGCATCGTGTTAACTACAGATGGACAGACGGACGGACATCGCTAGAATGTCTTAGAATCGATCACTGATCATAAATATATATTAGAGTGTCCCTTATTTTGGAAATGTTGAGACGGTAGCCGCTCATTTTTTTCCATTTGACTGAAAAATAACTCAGGAAAAATTTTACGCCCCTACGACCACGCCTTCCCTACGCGACGAAGCCTTAAAGAGCGGGGACTTAAAAATCATTTTTCCATACAAACCAACAAAATTTTTTTTTGATTTTTAATTTTTTTGTTATTAATTATAATAGTACTTGGTTAGCTTATTCACGACAAAAAATTTGATTTTGGTGGGATAAGGCTTTCAGTTCTAAAAAATTTTCGAAAAAATTTGGAGCCGTTGCACAGTGCCATATTTGGCCAATTTAGCACGACAAAAATCAAAAAAAAAAAAGTTGCCCGATTTTTATGATTTGTTTGTATGTATTATAAAACATTCCTAATAACACGGAAATACTCATATCAGAACTATAATTCTATTCGTTATTAAGATGTGGGTGCATAAAGTTGCATCTTGTAAAATCCTGTAGTGTTCATTATTTCGCATTAATTAAGTCGATTTTAAACGTTTGTAACTTTTTTTTTTTTTTTTTTGAGCGCGTAAACTAAAAGACTAAACAGACGCGATTCAGCAGGTGTCAAAAAACAGAAAATTTTATAAACAAAACTTAATGAAATTTTTTAATGAAACTACGAAATCTAATGAATCAAAATTAATGAAAATCTTGCACAATATGTATGAAAGTTCATTCAGCATATCGTCGAACTATATTCAATAAATGCCAACTCGAAAAAGTTTACTGTTCAGGAGAGCTAAAAAAATAGTTATTTCGCATATAATTGTAAAAATAAATAATGTATCTTCCATAAGATGGTTTAAATATTCTAAATAATTTTTACCTATGCCAAAAATTTTATATTTTGCACTTGTTTGCGTATTTTTCAGAGATGGCATTTATTACTATATCAACAAACAAATATTTTTTTAGAGTTGGCATATTTTGTCGGAAAATAAAAAAACATTTTTTTTTTTGAAAAATTTTTATAATTTATTTTTTTTTTTGGTTTTTGTTATCCTTAATACGATAATTTCAAAAACTGAAAAAAAAATTAAAAATCTTTGCATATTTTTAAAAGTTACTAGCTCCGAAATCTTTTTAATCTCAGGGTGGTCAATTTTGGACCTCTGTAACTCACGCTGTATTGTAAAAGGGGCATTTTAAACTAGCTACTTTGAAAGCTTATATCATAGACTGCATTTGCCCCACTCATAATGTTTCATTTTGATAAATAGTTTGAAAGTTACATCTATATAAGCAATTTTTTTTTTTGCAAGCACTATTTACCGATATTCTCAAAATGGCAATATCTCAAAAACTAGCCATTGGGTATCAAAATCTTTACCAGATTCGTGGTCAGCATGGCAAATGCAAAAAGATGTGTGGTCTAATTTTATTTCAAATTTTTTAAAAATTTTTGGAAATTTACAATGGGAGTTGGCATTTATTTTCACCAAAAAAAATGTACTTTGAGATAGCAGAATGACAAAAATGGAAGTAAAACGACAACCAATTATTTTTTTGCTCTAAAATTTTTATCACAGATGGGTATTGCATAGGGGAGCTATTTGCAATCGGAAACTCATTTCGGTCAAATTTGAGTTGGCATATTTTGAATATAGGTTCACGATATGATATATTTCATTGTTGTAATGAAGCAACGTTAATGAATTCCATTCATTAGTGATATAATGCGATTTTCTATCAGTGTAGAAACTCTAGCAAAATCAGAAAAGAAATTGCAAAACAGACACACATTTTAAAGAAATTGAAAATGTGAAAACTCATGAAAATTAAAATTAACAGTAAAAAAAATTCTAAAACATCAAAAAAAAATTATGAAAATAATTTGATAAAAATTTAAAAAGTTTTTCAGTCTCTGAGATAAATTTTTTACTAAAAATAAATAACAACAACATGAGCAATTTTAGTATAGAAAACTTTTCAGAAAAATTTTCTATACCAACTTTTTTCAAATCTGAGAATTTTTTTAAAAGAAAAATTTCTTTAAATCTGAGAATTTTCCATTCGAAATTAGAATCTGCGATTTTTTAAAATCAATTCATATTTTTTTTTAACTTTGAATTCCCTAAAAATTTTTTTCAGTTTCAAAAAATTATCTTAACAGTTTATTTTCTCTTGGTTTAAGTTTTTACCCATTTTAATAAAACTTCTTTTTGTGGCACTCTTGTATAATTAAACCTACTTATTCATTTCATATTGCCAAAAATACTTGTTTTAATTACAAAACCTCAAAGATTTATTTTTGGTTAACTTGACATTTAGTAAGTTTTTTAATTGACATATCACTTGTTTTCTCATTTTACAGTAAAGTCAACATACTTCAGTTTTGTGAAAATTAAAAATAAAATAAAAAATCTTTATTTTACTATGTACTGACAATTGAAAATCCTTGATTCAACAATTTGTTTGTTATGAACATTTTATGTTCAGCCTTTGATATGATATTTGTGGCAAAACTCAAAGTTAAATTAAAATTCATATAGAAGGAAGGAGGATGAAATTAAAAAAAACAAGTAAAAAAGTTAAATTCGGCCTTGCCGAATGTAGCGATACCCTCCACAATTTCAAAAAGATTATTGCAAAAAAAGGAAATTACTTTTAAAAAAAAAAAAAATCCCCCAAAAAAAAATTTTGGTAAAAAAAAAAAATCCGCGATTTTTTTATTTTTTTGTCAAAAAATATGTTCGCACTTGTTTAAATACCATTTGGTGTTCAATTATGTTCACATATGTCAACCAGAAGCCGAATTAAAGCATTTTGTATTTTTAGGTTATTTTGAATGTACTGAAATTTTTGAGGTGTGCTTACATTTTCGTTCATAACTTTTGAACCGCTGAACCGATATCGCTCAAATGCAATACCAAACTTCTCGGGAGAACTTCCAATGTATATGTTAAGTTTCAGTCATCTCTGTGCAATATTTTGTCCGTGAGAGCATTTTCCACAGACAGACAGACAGACAGACGGACAGACGGACAGACGGACAGACGGACAGACGGACATCGCTAGATTGTCTTAAAATCGATCGGGCATCATGAATATATATACTTTATGGGGTCCCAGACCGATATTTCGATGAGTTACAAACGGAATGACAAACTTATATATACCCTCTATCACTAGAGTGGAGGGTATAAAAAAGATACAAATGCCTAGTGAATGAGATTTTTATGATTTTTATAAAATTTATTTATATTTCACTTAAAAAGTTTCATATTTTTTTTTTTCAAAATTATATTAAAATTCATTAAATTTCCATAAACCAGTTTTTAACATTTTTAGGGTAACCTTATACCTTAAGGTATGACTTTGTTATCGTCTTTTTTTCTGTTTTTGGCAATAAAAAATTTAAAATCTGTAATTAAAAAGCTATTTGTACAATAGACTTCATATTTACAAAATATTATGGAAACAAGTTTTTTTTTTGATATCTTTGTTTCAATGGGTTTTTGTTGTATTCAAACAAAAAAAATATAAAGCAATTATCATCTTTATTAAGTCAAATTAATATTTTTTCCCATTTAAACAATACTTTGTGCAATCCCTGCAAAAAAAGTCATTACCACTTCTCAGTGGAGTGCTTTAAAACTATAACAAATGTAATGAAATACAACAAAAATAACAAAAAACACAAGACAAAAACACACAAACAGTTTTTTCTACTCCAGAATACATAGATATTCAGCACTTAACTCATTACCTATCGCGACACCTCCATACAAATGTAAGTAGATATTCAGTAGATAAGAACTACTCCGTGGAAGTAGTTGGAAGTTGTTTGAAAGTTCGGAGTACTTCTTATCTACTGAAAACAAATCGAAGGTTTTTGACTCCGGTTTGAAGTTTGATAAAAAATTTTTAAAGATATTGACTCGCTGATTCCAAATCTGTGCTCCAAATTTTTCCATCACGTCTAGAATTTTAATTATTCGCGGTTGAAATTTGCCTTTTTTGAAAGCCTACACAGCAGCCACTGGGTGTAATAAAAATCTGGTATAAAGCGTTAGAGTAGAATTGAACTATGATCTCAAATAAATGATCAAAAAAATTTTAAATTGTTGCACTATTATTGGCCAAACATGTATTTAAAAAAAAACACTGTGAAAAAAATTAGAAAAAGCTCCATTTTTAAAAGGCTCTAAAACAAAAACCAGATGATCAATCTTTACTGTGATGAGCTCAAAATTTAGGCAAAAGTTCATTCTTTCTTATAGACTTTTAAACCCGTTCAAGATATCTTCCGGATTATACAAAAAATAACACAGAAAGCTTAATTTTGTAAAATATTTATTTTTTTGGAGTTTTTCTTTGAAAAATATCAAAAAACTATGGTAAATTTTACAAAAATTATCATTTTAACAGAGTCATTTTAAAATGCAATTGTAACCCAACCAAACGCAATAATTAGAAAAATGTTTTTTTCTATGTTGGATACCAAAGACAAATTATACTTTTGCGCATTATACCAGATTTGTATTCCACTGAATGGCTGCTGTGCAGTCTTTCAAATAATGCAAAAATCGTAATTTTTCGCATTTTCAACCATGAATAACTAAAAATCTGGACGTGATGGAAAAATTTGGAGAACAGATTTGGAATCAGGAGATCAAAGTCTACTAAAATTGATCACCAGAATTCAAACCGGTAAATGAGTGTTGAGCGGTGTAATTCACGTGCTGATGAATATAAAAGGTTTTCAACAGCTGGCGAATAAAACATAACATAATTGTTTTTTATCAAAAATTTTTTTTCTCATGATTTTTTCGTACTTTTATACCCTCCACTTAGTGATAGAGGGTATATATAAGTTTGTAATTCCGTTTGTAACTCATCGAAATATCGGTCTGGGACCCCATAAAGTATATATATTCATGATGCCCTATCGATTTTAAGACATTCTAGCGATGTCCGTCTGTCCGTCTGTCGGTCTGTCTGTGGAAAATGCTATCACGGACAAAATATTGCACAGAGATGACTGAAACTTAACATGTTTATTGGAAGTTCTCCCGAGAAGTTTGGTATTGCATTTGATCGATATCGGCTCTGCGGTTCAAAAGTTATGAGCGAAAATGTAAGCACACCTCAAAAATTTCAGTACATTCAACATAACCTAAAAAAAATGCTTTAATTCGGCTTCTGGTTGACATATGTGAACATAATTGAACACCAAATGGTATTTAAACAAGTACGAACATATTTTTTGACAAAAAAATAAAAAATCGCGGATTTTTTTTACCAAAATTTTTTTTCGCGGAAATTTTTTTTCAAAATTTTTTTTTTCAAAAGTAATTTCCTTTTAAATAAAGTTTTTGGCAATAATCTTTTTGAAATTGTGGAGGGTATCTCTACATTCGGCAAGGCCGAATTTAAATTTTTTACTTGTTTCAACTTCTTTTGTTCATCAATTTTTTTTTAATAAAAATAATTATCAAAAAAAAAATTTGTTTATCAAAAAAAAAGTATTTTTTTTTTTCGTCGACTTTCATCAATATTATTTTATTCATAAAAAATAATTATTCGGTTATAGCAACCGCAATATGATAGTGACTACTATAATAAGGTTGAGATAACTTAAATTTTGTTGTATCTACGAAATTTTGCAAATATTCTATTCGCCCTTCTTCGCTTGAACTGTGCAATTATAAAAGAAAATTCGATTATAGCAACCGCAATATGAGAATGACAACTATAATGGGGTTGTGATATCCGAAATTCAATTGTAACCACCGGATTCTGCAAAGTTCTCTGTTCTTCACATTTACAGTTCATTTACTCAGGTACCTGAGACTTCAGATTTTTTTCATATTGAGTATATAGATTAGGGTGGCACGAATTATTACTTTTTTCAAATTTCGTCCAAAACCGGGCAAATTATGGTTCGTTTTGGTCCAAAAACTCTATGTTTAAATTTTTAGAAAATCAGACAAAATTAACCCGTGCCTTTGGGGGGTTAAAGTTTTGCCCAAAAAAAATTTCCCATACAACCAAAAATATTTTTTTCGATTTTAATTTTTTTTTTGTTTATTATTTCACTTGATTAGCTTTTTAACGACTACACATTTTATTTTGATGGGATAAACCGATCCACTTTAAAATTGAGTTCGAAAAAAAAATAGGGCCGTTGCACAGTGCCACATTTGGCCAATCTAAACGACAAAAATCAAAAAATGCCTGCGAATTTTGTACTCTTCCCCAAAACATTAAATCATGATAATGTTTTGCGGAAGATTTGGGTGTACTTGCCAAAGCAAAGTTTTTTTAGAAAAAATAATGTTATATTACTTTGCTATTCCATGCACAACAAATTGAAATATCAGTCGAGGACCCCATTAAAAAACCAAAAGAGCTGTACTTTTTCTAAGTGAGTGCAAAAATAAGTTGAAAAAACTGTCTTTACATTTTGGAGAGTATAAAAGATTCGGCACCAAAGAATATAACACTCTCACTTGTTTTATGTACATTTGATAAACAAATGGAAAATTTTTATGCGAAAAGCTTAGACTTGGTGAAAAAGTAGTTTTGGTATTAAAAATTATTTTTTTTTTTACGAAAAACAAAATTATGTTAAAAAAAATTTAATGAACCCAAAATTCTTAACGAAAAAAAATTTTGATGAAAAAAAATTTTTGATAAAAAGAAAAATTTTTTGATGTAAAAAAAATTGATAAAAAAAAATATGAAAAAAAAAATTTCGGTGAGAAAAAAATTGATAATAAAAAATTTGATAATAAAATTTGATGAAAAAAAATTGATTAAAAAAAATATGATAAATAAAAATTTTGATGAAAAAAAAATTTAATGAAAACAAAAAAGTTAATGAAAAAAAAAAAATGATGAAAAAAAAATTTGATAAAAAAACACAAAAATTGATGAAAAAAAAATTTTTGATGAAAAAAAAAATTTAACAAAAAAAAAATTTTATAAAAAAAATCGATGAAAAAAAAATTTAATAAAAAAAAAAAAAAATTAAAAAAAAAAAAATTATCAAAGAAAAGTTTGTTGCAAAAAAAAAAATTTTATAAAAAAAAAAAAATTTATAAAAATAAAAAATTGATGAAAAAAAAATTTGATGGAAAAACAAGTAGAAAAATTAAATTCGATTTTGCCGAATCTATGAATACCCTCCACAATGCATTTTTTAAAGGGTAGTACATTTTTAACGTGAAAAAATTAACAATTTAGAAATATTTTATTTTGAGTAAAAAACTCTTTTTTTTGTCATTTAAAAAAAAAAAAATACTAATTTTTTTGAGTGTAAAATTTTTTTCGAGTGTAATGTTTTTTTACTGTAAAAATATTTCTGAGTGAATGCACGTACGTGTGTACGCAAAATATTGTAATTTTTGTAAAAAAAAAAACTTTTTTTTTTGAGTGTCAATTTTTTTTGAGTGTAAAATTTTTTTTGAGTGTAAAATTTTTTTCGAGTGTAATTTTTAAGTTACCAATGCTTTTAAAACTAAACAAGCCTAAAAAGCATTGCTTTAAAATTAAACAAGTTTGAAAAGCATTGTTTAGTTACCACCAATGCTTTTAAAACTTCCCAGTCAGAAAAATACAATCGCAAAAGCGTTGTGAAAGCGCTGTGGACGGTTGTACGAGCGTTCTGTATACCAACTTCAAAGCGCCTTCAGATGATCCGAATGATAACATCGATCTACGCTAGGTTTAAAGCGTTTTAAAAGCGCTGTAAAAAAGTGCTTTGAGAACGTTTTTTTAAAGTCATCAAAGCGCTTTAAAAACCCAAAGTAAAGAATTTCTGTTTTAGTTCGGTTATAATAATTTGTTTGATACAAAGTGAAATCCAAAAAAAAAGTTTTTGTACTCAAAAAAACTTAGAAAATTTTTCAAAAAAATTAAAAAAAAAAATCTAAAAACATTTTTTATGATTTTTTTACTTAAAAAACCTAAAAAAATTGACAAAAAATTGTTATTCAAAAATAGTTTCGGAACTTAGAATTTTTTTTCAAAAAAAAAAAAATAAATAAATATAAAGAACTCTTAAAACGCTTTTCGAATACGCTCGCAAAGCGTTCCAAAAAAACGTTTTGAGATTGCTTTTTTTTTGTTATAGAGCTTTCAGAACACTTTTCAAAAACGCTCGCAAAGCGTTTGAAAATAGCGTTTTGAGAATGCTTTTTTTTTTGTTACAGTGCTTTCAGAACGCTTTTTTTTTAGAACCGTCGTCAATTTCTGCTTGGGTTGTTAAAACACGTGGCATTTTAGATGAAACTAATCTGAAATTCAGGGTTTTGCTTATAACTTTTGAACCACTGGACCGATTGAAATGTAATACCAAACAGACCCGGGGAACGGGAAAGATACATGCCAAGCTTCAGTACTCTCATTATTGTCTTTCGAAAGTTATCGTGTTTTTTATCTCGTAAATTCGCGAAACACCCTTGCCAAAATTTACTCTTTTGCTCATAACTTTTGAACCGCTTTACCTATTTGGCTGGATTGCAATACCGACCTGACCAGGTAAATGACAAACATATATGCCAAACTTCAGTAGCCTCAGTAAAGTCTTTCAAAAGTTAGCGTGTTTTCTACGGACGGACAGACAGACAGACGGACGGACGGACATCGCTAGATCGACTTAAAATCGATCGAGGATCATAATATATATACTTTATGGGGTCCTATACCAATATTTCGAGGTGTTACAAACGGAATGACAAATTTATTTATACCCTCTATCACTAGATTGGAGGGTATACAAAATTGATGAAAAAAAAAATTTTATGAAAAAAAAATTGTTTTTTGTTGAAAAATAATTATGTTACTTTTTATTCACCAGCTGGTGGAAAACGGTTTTATTCACCACGAGGTGAATTATTATCCAAGTTACAAACCCAAGTTATCAAAATTTTTGGTTTTAAGAAAAGGAAAATAGTAACTCTTGTTTTCTTTTTCGTTAATTGTTAATTTATATAGTCACACTGAGGTGGCGTCCTGCAACTTTTTTTAAAATTAGACACCAGCCTAAAAACATTATCATGTTAAATTGTCACAGATTAACAAGCTGGGCATCCTGCTGGTAAAGCTAATTCGGGTACTCTGAATTCAATGTTGCTAGCCGTTTTCGAAGTTAGCGTTCGTATTTGCGATTTAAAATTGTAAAGCCTGGATACTACAAAAATTAAATTTTTATGCTTTTGGGATATTTTTAAAATATAAATTTTGAAAATGCATTGTTTTTTCCCGAAAAAAAAATTTTCGCAAAAAAAAATAATCCTCGAAAATAAAAAAAAATCCGCAAAGAAAATCGTATTCTACTCATTTTCATAAATGAATAACAAAAAAAAAATAATTTGGAAAAAAATTTCACGACAAAAATTCGCGAAAAAAATTTCCGCGAATAAAGATATATTTTTTTTGTATATTCAACAGAGTTAAGATGATAAAAATTTAGCAATTGTCTAAATAATATTCATATATGTAGCCATACATAAAAACAAAATATTATAAACCAAGCTGTATATTTCTTATATCCTCGTATATGTTTCCATATACGAACATTTTTTACCGGGCATTATTAAAGCGTGACATTTTCACAAAAGAGTCATCTTTTAAATGGAACACAATAGTTTTATATTTTTATTTTTATACCCTCCACTTAGTGATAGAGGGTATATATAAGTTTGTCATTCCGTTTGTAACTCATCGAAATATCGGTCTGGGACCCCAAAAAGTATATATATTCATGATCACCGATCGATTTTAAGACATTCTAGCGATGTCCGTCTGTCCGTCTGTCTGTTGTGTAAATGGTGATCACGGCCAAAATATTACACGGAGGTGACTGAAACTTTACATATTTATTGGAAGTTCTCCTGAGAAGTTTGGTATTGCATTTGAGCGATATCGGTTCAGCGGTTCAAAAGTTATGAAAGGAAATGTAAGGAGACCTCCAAAATTTTAGTACATTCAACATAACCTTAAAATACAAAATGCTTTAATTCGGCTGCTGGTTGACATATGTGAACGTAATTAAACACCAAATGGTACTTAAACAAGTACGAACATATTTTTTGACAAAAAAAGAAAAAAAATCGTGGATTTTTTTTTTACCCAAATTTTTTTTTTGCGGATTTTTTTTCAAAATTTTTTTTTTCAAAAGTAATTTCATTTTAAATAAAGTTTTTTACAATAATCTTTTTGAAATTGTGTAGGGTATTACTACATTCGACAAGGCCGAATTTAACTTTTTTACTTGTTTTTTATAACTTTGCCAACTTTTTTCCATATAAAAAGAAAAAAATATATTTTTTTTTCAAAATTTTGTTTTTAATGATTTTTGAATTTTCAAATTGTTTATGAATGAAAATTGAAAAGCTATAACTCCTAAAGCAAATATCGGATTTCTATAATTAGAATTGAAATCAAAAGCTGAAACCCTCTACTTAAAAAAAAGTGAATTTTTAAGGCATTCACTGAACCTTTCAGTTTAAAATAGAGGATTCTAGCTTTCCACTTCAGTTAAAGAGTTATGCTTCTTCAAATTACATTGACGAACAATTTAGAAACCATTTTTTTTACAAAATTTTTAAAAACAAAAATAACTATCTTGTTTTCGTTTTTATATGGAAAAAAATTATCAAAATTTAAAATAAAAATCTTAAAAATACAAGATAGAAGACTTTTGTATTCCATGAAAATTATAACTGATTTTTTTCTTAAAATGTCAAACTTTGATAATATGTTAATTTAACAAAAAAAAAACTAAAAGAGGTAAAAGGTAACGAAAATGTTCTCAAGAAATGCATTTGCATACAAAATACTTTTTTTAATGACACACTTTTTTGTACTTTTATGTTTAGAGTAGAGGACTTTTGCTTTTAATATCAATTTTGATTATAAAAATCCAATATGAACTTAAGAAGTTGTAGCTCTTCAAACTACCCCATTTTTAAATTTTTTTTTGTATTTTAAAAAACCAAAATCGCGAATAAAATCACAAATTTTTAGAATTTAGTTAAACTGTAAAAGGAAATATCTAAATAGCTCCATAGAGTTTCTGTGATCATAATATATAAAAAAAAATCTGAAGACACAAGTCCAGATTTGTGGTTTTGTATCGTAATAGTGATTAATTTAAATTTCTTCTTTTTTTAAGACAACTATACTTGAAGAGCCTGGCACAACCTCAAAAACTTTTTTGAAAATTTTACAAAAATGTTGCTGTTATGTTCTCATGAATCCTGAAAATCCCCATCCACATTTTTTTCTAGGACCACCCTAATAATTATTCCCTTGATTAAAATTCCAGGATCTTCGCAAACATTATTAACAAATTGTAATAAGTAAACTCCATTTGGGTTAAAATCTGCATATAATTATAACTATTATACTTCAGTTGTTGAATTAATTGAAAAACAACAAAAAATGGTTGTATAAAAAAATATATATATTTTTTTTAATTATTTTTTTTATTTACCAGATAGTATACTGTTGCAATATTATATCCACTATATAATAATTATGTGTATTTTTTATTGTTGGTTTAACACTTGTTCATTTTATACAATTGTGTGTATAGTTTTCACTTTTATTAATTTAATACATGAATGAGTTTTATAATTTTTTAATTTTTTTTTTTTTACTACTGTTTTAACTGCATTTATATAGTGCGTTTCATAATTATAAGGTCACTTCAGTTTTTGAATTTTTGCTTTAACTAATAAACCGATCCCTTTGGTGTCTTTGGATGATTAATTCATATTTCTATAAGCTATAATTGGGTGTGCATTGGAAAGTTGTTGTTGTAGTTTGTTGTTGTATTTTTTGTAATAATTAGTTCTGCAGTGTTTCATAAATATAAGGTCACTTTGAGAAAAATGTACGAAAACCATTTAAAATGACAAACATGGCCTGTAGACCGATATGAATGTTACTTCTGGGAATATATAGATTCATATAACTTGAAATAGCGATATCGAGTTTAGCGAAAAATATTAGTTTTTAGCGATAATAAGCGAAAAAGTGAATTTTAAAACTAATTCTCAAAAATTTTACAAAAATAATGTATAGGCCCAAATTTTTTTTAATATTTATAATAATTACGAGAAAATAAAACAAAATCGACTGAAAAAAGTTGTCTTATAGCTTATAGAAATATGAATTAATCATCCAAAGACACCAAAGGGATCGGTTCATTAGTTAAAGAGAAAATTGAAAAACTAAAGTGACCTTATAATTATGAGACACTATAGACTGGTTCCATTTAAAATAGCATAGGCAATCAGCCGATGGTGGTTCAATTTATCCAAAAATTAACATATCCATTCTTCTGATTTTTATTGAATTTCGGTTTTTGTTATTTAGTCGAAATTGTGAATGGTTCGCGTTTTATCGCTGTTCAAATTTGGTAATTTGCCACAATTTTATGAGAAATACATAATGTTTAAATGATCGTATCTTTGGAACGCATTATCCGATTATAACGAAATAAAGCGCAAAATTATGGTTATGTCCTGTACTTAAAATATAACTTTGAAAAAGGATAGGATGCTTAGCAAAAAGGATATTGAAATTAAAAAAATATCATTAATTTGCAAATATCTCAAAATGCGTATCTTTAATTTTCCTTTATTTTTTTGCACATATAGCCCAAAATGTACTTAACAACATATGCAAATCCCAAATTGGGGTGATAAGCGGTTTAATTGTAATCGCGGTTTCATGAAACGCCTTATTGATTTTTGTTAATAACTATCGTTTACAAATGAAAAACAATTTCTGCGCACTAACCGCGAATAATTTTTTTATATGTATTTTTGATCGCTAAACTCAAAAATTTCATTAAAACAATATTTCGCGAATACGTTTTTGTTTAATGAATTTTTTAGCGTTTTTTGGAAGTATTTTAACTATTTTGCTTATATCTTAAGTTCTGTTTATCTGATCTGCACGCAATCAAAACCAAACTAAAGATAATCAAATTTGCAACAATTCCTACATTCATCAGTTCATAGCTTTACGCGAAAATAAATTTTTTAGCGTTATTTGGAGGTATTTTGACTATTTTTCTTATATCTTGAGTTCCGTTCATCTGATCTTTTCGCAATAAGAACCAAATTATAGACAATCAAATTTCCAACAAATCCTTCATTCATTATTTTTATATCAGTTCATTACTTTACGCGCAATTGGCAAACAAGGAAAAACTATTTTTTTTATTAACAAAGCTCATTTTTTAAAAATTTTAAAACAGAAATCGTAAAAAATTACCAATTTTTTTTTTGTATTTTATCATGTATATTAAAAAAATTTGTGATAACTTCGGAGTAAACCTATAGATTTTCATAAAATCAACTTTAGTATATTTATAAATGTTCAGGCTTTGCAGATAAATAAAAAGACGTAATTAATTGCAAAGATTTCTATTTCTTAAAATTTTTTTAAATGATTTGTTAATCAACAAACTTATTTTAGTCATATGCCTATTGAACGGAAAGCTTTGAACTGATGGAAGAATGATGAATGTAGGATTTGTTGAAAATTTGATTGTCTTTAATTTGGTTCTTATTTCGGAAGGATCAGATAAACGGAACTCAAGATATAAGAAAAATAGTCAAAATACCTCCAAATAACGCTAAAAAATTTGTTTGTGCGTAAAGCCATGAACTGATGAAAAAATGATGAATGTAGGATTTATTGGAAATTTGATTGTCTTTAGTTTGATTTTTATTGCGAGAAGATCAGATAAACAGAACTTAAGATATAAGCAAAATAGTAAAAATACCTCCAAAAAACGCTAAAAAATTAATAAAACAAAAATGTATTCGCGAAATGTCGTTTTAATGAAATTTTTGAGTTTAGCGATCCAAAATACATATAAAAAAATTATTCTCGGTTAGTGCGCAGAAATTGTTTTTCATTTGTAAACAAGAATTATTAACAAAATCAATAAGTCGTTTCATGTAACCACGCTTATAAATAAACCGCTTATCACCCCAATTTGGGATTTGCATATGTTGTTAAGTACATTTTGGGCTATATGTGCAAAAAAATATAGGAAAATTAAAGATACGCATTTTGAGATATTTGCAAATTAAGGACATTTTTTTAAATTCAATATCCTTTTTGCAAAGCATCCTATCCTTTTTCAAAATTGCGTTTTAAGTACAGGACATTGCCATTATTTTGCGCTTTATTTCGTGGCAATCGGATGATGCGTTCCAAAGATATGATCATTTAAACATTGTGTATTTATCATACAATTGTTGCAAAATACCAACTTTGAACAGCGATAAAACGCGAACCATTCACAATTTTTACTAAATAACAAAAACCGAAATTCAACAAAAATCAGAAGAACATATATACCAATTTTTAAGACAATTAAAATAGGTATGGCCGAAAAACTGTTTTTTTGTAGTCAAAAATTTTGGAATTCTTCTATATGTATATTTGTGTAATTAATTAAATGCCATACATAACGTATGAGTAATTTTTTTTTGGTAAATTAAATATCAATCATACTCAAACATGTATTTACACTAAAGTTAGGGAGCACATTTCAAGCGAATAAATGATTTTTTTAATGTTAAGTTAAAAAAAAAAAAATTTATTAATTTTAAAATATATTATTTTGATTATATGCTTAATATTTTCTATTTTAATTTATTATTTAAAATATTTTTTTTTATTATTTTAAATTTAATTTAATTGTTAAAAAAAACGTTCCCTTAAATTTTTTCTGATTTATTCACATTAATTTATTCACATTTTTTAATTACATTTTTTTTTATTACATTTTTTTTTATTGTAAATTTTTTAAATAAATCCTCTTTAGTGTTGTTATTACATTAAATTTTTTTATAATCCTTTAATCCTTTTTTTCTGAACGTATGATTTTCTATATTTTTTATCCAATGTTTATTAACCGCACGCCAAAGACAAACTAACCTGTTTATTTACATGTGTTCTGCTTTTATAGTGTTTTTGAAAGCTTTCAATTACAGCTTTTTTGTTATCCTTAAACTTTCAACAATTTTATAGAGAAATTGAGTAAGAAAGAGAGAGTTTTTTTTATGAAAATAGGTACGGATAATTTTGCAAACATTTTTTTGTACCGGCATTTGTTTGTTGATATTAAACACGTGCTTTGCAAAAAAAAAAAACCGAGAAACTGTTTATATTATTGTTTATACATAGAGGAGGAAACAATAACAGTTGGAAATGTAAGTATACGAGTATATATGCAGCACGTGCTTGAGAAAAAGAAAACAATACAGGGATGGAAAAGTCAGTACTTAGGTAATTTTTTAATGGTAAAATTTTTGATTTTTTTAATAAATATTTTTTACTATTATCTAAGTTTTCCAGTATTTTTTATAAATTTTTATTAGTTTTTCTGCATTTTTCATGCATTTTCCGAATTTGGCTTAGTTTTCCTGAATTTTTTGGATTTATCATAATTTTATTTTTACACTCAAAATAAAACCTCTGTCCAATCAGCAGAAAAATCTGCTAAAAATACATCCATTTTGACTCATATGAGACATATCTGTCAAGACAGCAGAAAAATCTGCTGATTTCAGCTAAAAAATCTAATAAAAAAGACTTAAAAATGATTTTGAGTATAATTTTTTTCTAAAACTTATAAAAAAGAGATTGTAATTTTTTTCTAGAAAGTGTTCAAAGTTTTTTTGTGTTAATTTTTTCAGAAATGCTGTTTTTTAAAAAAAATTTAATTTGTATGAAAAACTGATGTTTGTAACTAAAAGAAATATTGGTTCTGGACCCACCTTCAAGTATACCGATCGACTCAGAACCACTTTTTGAGTCGATCTAGCGATGTCCGTCTGTCCGTCCATGTAAACCTTGTGCACACTATACTGGTCGCAATTTTTAATCGATTTATCTGAAAATTGAAACTTAGGCTTTTATTGATTTAAGGACGAAGCCTATTGAAAATTATAAAAGTCGGTCCATAATTATACGTAGCCTCCATACAAACGTCCACTCAAACTTGGTAAAAATTACTTTTATAACCGTGTTTTATTAGATATCCTCTTGGAATTTGGCAGATAAACTTACAATGGCTTAACCTAATAATGGAACAGCATATATTCGATAGCAGTTCTCTAAGGGAAAAGTTATAAATACTAAACCTGATTATTATCAATCGACTATTTTTGAAAAAAATGCTATATGGGAAATTTTCCAAGCTTTATTTCAAGCTTAATAGCGTCTAGATTGAGCAAATATTAAATGAGATACGAGGCTCGTGGTGGAAAATGTAATTATATATTTGTATTTTTAGAAATTTTTTAAAAAATATTTCTAAGTCGATTTTTCCAAGTTCAAACATTAAAAATTTATCTAGTAATATTTATTCAGTTAACAGCTAGTTTTGCCAACAACCCAAATAAAAAGTGAAATTTTTTAAATACAGTAGAAGAAAACTTCATTTTTTGACCTCCAATTCTTTTGACCACCAATTTTTTGTAAACAAAGAAAAACAATTTTTGTTTACTAATTTTAGTACACCTAAGTGTATAGTAATGAGATATTATAATAATTAAAATTTTTCTTTGTTTACAAAAAATAGGTGGTCAAAGGAGTTTTAGGTCAAAAAATGCGAATTTTTTCTACTGTACTAAAAAAAATAATTTTTTGCTTGGGTTGTTTGAAAATCTAGGTGATAACCGAATAAAAATAAGTGAAGAATTTTTTAAATTTTTAGTGTTTGAATTTGGAAAAAATCGTCTTAGAAATATTTTTAAAAAATTTTCTAAAAAATATCTACATATAATTTCATTTTCCAGTGCGACCCTCGTATGCCATTTAATATTTGCTTAACATGGACGTCATCGAGCCTTAATTAAAGATTGGAAAATTTACTAAAAAATATTTTCTACAAAAATGGTCGATTGATAATAATATGGTTAAGTATTTACAACTTTTCCATTAAAGAACTACTATCAAATATATCGTCGTTTTTTGAAGAGGCTTACAAATCAGCTTACTTTTGACCTTTCGCGGTGCTTTAAAACAGTGTTTCTTTCATAAATTTTTAATTAGTGTTCCAAATTTTTTTATTAACAATAATCTGAATTTTAAAAAACAACGCAAAAGTACCAAATTTAGCTGTTACTAAAGTCTCTTCGCACCGACGATAAGCTGTTCCATTAAGGGTGGGATAGTGTTGTGTGAGATTTTAAGCAGCAGTATTTGGAATCGCAAGAACCCCTCATTTTGTGAGGTTCGTAAAAAAAGTGTATGACCCAAAAAATGGGGGAGGTCGGATAGGATCTAGGGGTCGCTCACCGGGGTAAAAGTTGGGCGTACATGGGAAAAACTCCACAAAAAGCCCCACAACTCCCCTGGTTTTGCCCCTAGAGGGGTCAAATGTGAGACCGGCCCCCATTATATTTTCGCCCCAAACACTATTGCCAAATATACATAGGCCCTATCTCCTCTCCTTAAGGGGGCTCCCATACGAATGTTGAATGTTAAAACATATTTGCTCCTACCTCTCTAGCTGTCCTAGAAGTGACCCTAGAGGAATCAAATATATGACCGACCACCAATATTTTTTCATTCCCAACATTTTCTTATAACATACCTACTTCTATCTTCAACCGTTAGGGTGGTCCCCATACATTTTTTTTATTTTCCTTAATTTTTTTTATTAAATCACCTCCTACCGGTCCAATGGTGCTTGCTAGAGGGGTCAATAGCCAGACCGACCCCCATTTATTTTTAGCCCCCAACATTTCATCTCAACATACTAACTCCCTATCTCCAATTCCTAAGGGGTCTCCCACACAAAATGACATTTTTATAAAATTTGCTCCCACCGCTCTAACTGGCGCAGGGATGACCCTAGAGAATTTAAATGTATGACTGACCCCCAATATTTTTTCATCCCCAAACAAACCTACTCCTTATTTTTAAGTCTTAAGGGGGTTCCCACACATTTTTTATAATTTTTATTTAAAAAATTTTTGTGCCTTAACGGGGTCCCCACCCATTTTTTTATTTTTTTTATAAAATCAGATCTTATACTGACCCCCAATATTTTTTTAGCCCCAACATTTTCCCCAAACAAACCTACTCCTTATTTTTAAGTCTTAAGGGGGTTCCCACACATTTTTTATAATTCTTATTTATAAAATCAGCTCTTACCGCTCCCATGGTGGCTCTTAGGAACGGGAAATGCAGACTGACCCCCAATAATTTTTGCCCCCTACTTTTTGTCCCAATATACCTACGCCGTATTTCCACTTTGTTAGGGTAATATTTTTTCCTTTCCATTACGGCACAACACGTTGTTATAGTCCTCTATTAATTTTACGCCTCTTTCGGAAGCGTCATTGAAAACATGTAATTGAAGTAATATTTGCAGCGCTTGCTGGTAGTCCTCACAATTTTCCCAAGTGTTTGGACCGGAACCAATGAAATTTGTTGTTAATCCGAAGCGTGAAAAAAATGTTGGTGTCTCAGCTGTGACGTAGTGGCTTAAATCATTCTTTATGTTATGAGTTCTGTAGCTGATTTCTGTAACTCTCGAATCGAAAGTTTTCTCGCATGAAACATGTGAAATGAAACAAAAACATTGTAAATCGGCACAAAAACTGACTTTTCACATTTTACTGTTTCTGTAACTTTGTTGTGCGAAAACTTTTAAACTTATTGGAATGATGCGAAAAAACCGTTTCTGTA
>OY992536.1:85017013-85179513 GCA_963921195.1 Pegoplata infirma | reverse complement strand
CTGTCTGTCTGTCTGTCTGTCTGTCTGTCTGTCTGTCTGTCTGTCTGTCTGTCTGTCTGTCTGTCTGTCTGTCTGTCTGTCTGTCTGTCTGTCTGTCTGTCTGTCTGTCTGTCTGTCTGTCTGTCTGTCTGTCTGTCTGTCTGTCTGTCTGTCTGTCTGTCTGTCTGTCTGTCTGTCTGTCTGTCTGTCTGTCTGTCTGTCTGTCTGTCTGTCTGTCTGTCTGTCTGTCTGTCTGTCTGTCTGTCTGTCTGTCTGTCTGTCTGTCTGTCTGTCTGTCTGTCTGTCTGTCTGTCTGTCTGTCTGTCTGTCTGTCTGTCTGTCTGTCTGTCTGTCTGTCTGTCTGTCTGTCTGTCTGTCTGTCTGTCTGTCTGTCTGTCTGTCTGTCTGTCTGTCTGTCTGTCTGTCTGTCTGTCTGTCTGTCTGTCTGTCTGTCTGTCTGTCTGTCTGTCTGTCTGTCTGTCTGTCTGTCTGTCTGTCTGTCTGTCTGTCTGTCTGTCTGTCTGTCTGTCTGTCTGTCTGTCTGTCTGTCTGTCTGTCTGTCTGTCTGTCTGTCTGTCTGTCTGTCTGTCTGTCTGTCTGTCTGTCTGTCTGTCTGTCTGTCTGTCTGTCTGTCTGTCTGTCTGTCTGTCTGTCCATGTAAACGGTGTAAACACGATACAGGTCGCAATTTTTAATCAATTGACTTGAAATTTGAAACTTAAGTCTCTCTTGGCCCAAGGACGAAGCCTATTGAAATTGGAAAAAATCGGTCCATATGTAGACCTAGCCCCCATACAAAGGTCCTCTTTAGTTTTGGCTCAAATGACTCTAATAACCGTATTGTAGAAGGTATCGCTTTGAAATTTGGATGGTAAACATGTTTTGTCTTCACATATCATCATTCCGAATTTCAAAGAAATCGGACCAGTTCTTCTTGTAGCCCCCATACAAACCACCTTCCCGATTTTCACATAAATGTCTCAAATTTCATGAAAATAGAAAATATTTAATTAAAATTTTGTTTGTGTATGTTAAACGCGTACTTAAATAACCTTATCAAACCTGATAATCATCGGACCAGTTTTGGACTCAGGCCCCTTGTGAAAATTTCGCCCGATATTCAGTTAAAGCGGTTTATTGTCAACAAATAGAAGCCTATTTCACTCAAATTTGATTTGTGAGTGTTTTCTTCACTTATTAAAGGTTTTACAACATATAGATCTAATCGATCCATGGGACCCATTTTCCGGGAAACCTTGGTTTAGGGTATTATATGGTCGGTCTTGACCGACTATAATTTTCTTACTTGTTTTATATTACCATCCTTTTCTTTAAAAACCAAAAACAAATTAACATTCAATCATACACATACTTTATTTGATTTTTTCCCGTTACATACAGTTACACTAACAATAACAAATATTTACTTGTCTAACAACTAAACTGCACCCCACGACAAGAAAACAAACAACAACAAGTTTTACAAAACTGGTATTTCACCATGCTATTAAAACTTGTTTAACGAGTTTTCAACAGTTTAAGGTGAAACAAATCTGAAATTCAGTGCATTGCTTATAACTTTTGAACCACTGAACCGTTTTTGCTGAAATTTAAAACCAAACAGCCTTGGGGAGCAACAAATGTATATGCTAAGCTTCAGTCCCCTCAGAATTGTCTTTCGAAAGTTATAGTGGTTTTAATCTTGTAAATTCGAAAAATACCCTTCCCGAAATTTACTATTTTGCTCATAACTTTTGAACCACTGGACCGTTTTCGCTGGATTGCAATACCAACCTGACCCGGTAAATGAAGAACATATATGTCAAACTTCAGGAGCCTCCGTAAAGTCTTTCAAAAGTTAGCGTGTTTTCAACGGACAGACAGACAGACAGACGGACGGACGGACGGACGGACATCGCTAGATCGACTTAAAATCGATCAAGGATCATGAATATATACACTTTATGGGGTCCTAGACCAATATTTCGATGTGTTACAAACGGAATGACAAACTTATATATACCCTCTATCACTAGAGTGGAGGGTATAAAAATGGAGAAAAATAGATAGAAAAATACAAATTACTTGTTTTGTGTTTGTATAAATATCTAATTTATTATATTTTTTCACAAATTTTAGAAAAATCAAAGAATCTCTAAATGAAAAAATGCTGGTATTAATACAACACTATACATTATCATCAACAATATGTAATTTTATTTTTTTAATATTTATTTTATTGCTTTTAAATGATCCATAAACAATAATTTGAATTGCTCCGTATTTTTTTTCTGTTGTGTTACTATTTTCTCACTGTGATTACTTTTTTGACAGCTATCTTGAAATATTCCAAAACAAACGCTGGCTTTTTCGCATTGACATACAGAAACAGTTTTTATTCCAAAGTCGAGAAACGGTGGAATTTTTTGTTTCAAATTTTTTGATTCGAAAACTTCTCACTTGAATTACAGAAACGGGCTATTGGATTTACTTGTTTCGATTCCATGTTAATTATTTTTACACCTTCGAATCCAACCACGTGTACTGGATGATCACGATCTTTGTTGCCACTTTCGCCGCTATCCCCCGAGTCATAATTTTCCCCGATATCATCGTTTTATTTTTCTTCGCTGTCAGATAACTCTTCCTCCTTTCATTTGCCATTTTTCATTTTATTTCACAAGAGATATTCGGATCAAATAGTGCAACAGCTTCACCACTGAGATACCAAAGATGTCAGAGAATCTCTTCTCCAATCCTTGAGACATCTTGTTAATTGAAGCATAATTAGCAATCGCTATAAAAAAATTCAAATCATTATTTGGAGGTTCTATTGCTTTAGTGGCGCTAAACCAAAAGTTCACGTAAATTGTTTTTGGTCAAACCTAAAACATTTTTAGGCAATATATGCCTTTTGCCATCCATCGAGCATGACCGATGGGTCCTGGTGGGCTAAAATTATTACTACGAATATTTTCACCAAGGTTTACAACAATTTCAAGAAATTCCTTGAAGTCGTCTCTGGGTCGCTTTTCCTTTATTTGAGCCCAACAAAACAACTTGATGCAGGTTGGACTAGAGCTGGTATGTTGCCTGCCACTTTCTAATCTTCTATGCCAGGACTGTGGTTTGTCTTTTATATTTTCCCATTATTCTTTAAAACGCTCGAACATTGGAACTCCTGGTACAGACGTTTTACCGAATTTGGTTTCAAACACTTCCTTTAATTGAAGTTCATTAATATGATGTTTGCATGTCAGTTTGCACTTCCCGTCCCTAAGAGGCACTATGGGAATTTATAAATAAAGGTGTTGCTAATAATTGTACTTTTGTAAATTCTAAATACTTCAACGTTGGGTTCCAGTACCATTACGAATTTGCTTTTCCTAAGGGGAGCACGCTTATAAAGTGGAAATCCGCCGTAGGTATGTTCAGAAAAAATGTGAGGGGCATAAACTAATGGGGGTATGTCTGCATTCCCTATCCCTAATAGGCACCATGGGAGCAATAACATCTGATTTTATAAAAAAATATAAAAAAGTGTGTGGGACCCCCTTAAGGCTTAAAAATAGAGGGTAGATTTGTTTGGGGAAAATGTTGGGGCTGAAAAAATATTGGGGGTCACTTATACATTTAACTTCTCTAGGGTCACCCTGCGCCAGTTAGAGCGGTAGGAGCAAATTTTATAAAAATGTCATTTTGTGTGGGAGACCCCTTAGGAATTAGAGATAGGGAAGTGGTATATTCAGAAGAAATGTTGGGGGTGGAAAATAAATCGGAGTAGGTCTTGATAATGACCCTTCCTGGAGGCACCATTGGACCGGTAGGAGCGGAAGTAATAAAACAAATTATGAAAAAATAAAGAAAATTTATGGGGACCACCATAAGGGTTGAAGATAGAGGGTAGGTATGTTCAAAGAAAATGTTGGGGTTGAAAAAATATTGGGGGTCGGTCATACATTTGATTCCTCTAGGGTCACTTCTGAGACAGCTTAAGAGGTAGGAGCAAATATTTATAAAAATTAAACCTTTGTATGGGAGCCCCCTTAGGGAGTAGAGATAGGGCTTAGGTATGTTTGGGAAAAGTGTTTGGGCGGAAAAAATAATGGGGGTCGGTCTCACATTTGACCCCTCTTGGGACAAAACCAGGAGAGCTGTAGGGCTTTTTGTGGATTTTTTCCCCTCTATTCCCAAATTTGACCCCGATGAGCGACCCCTGGATCCTAGACCTGCCCCATTTTTTGGCTCATGCACTTTTTCTACGAACCTCACAAAATAAGCGGTTATAGCGTATCGAAATCGAAAACTAGTGCACTATCCCACCCCTACTGTTCCATTAAGAGTTTGAGTCACTTGATTTTGTATTCATAAATAATTAATCCAACTTTCGAAGACATCGGACTATTTATACTTATAGTCGCCATACAATACATAAATCTCTCAAAATCCATGAAAATTAATGTTATCAAAACTTTTTGAGTATGCGTTAAACAATCCAATCAAATCTTATTGTGATTGGACCATTTTTGGACGTAGTCGCAATAGGCTTAGTTAAATCAGTCTATTGGCAACAAAAATATGCCTTTTTCACTAAAATTGGGTTTGTGTGTGTTTTTTACTCTACTTAAAGATCTACCAAAAGAAATATCTAATTAGTCCACATTTGGACTGGGGACCCATTTTCCGGAAGGCACAGGTGTAGGAATAATTCGTTCTTGACCGACTATAACTTTCTTACAATTAGTTGTTTTTTTTTTTCAAAAAATAAATTAAATTAAAGCAAAAAATGGAAAATTTTCTTGAAAACAGGATAATAAAACATGTCTGAAAAATAAACTAAATAGTCTGTTATTTTCTTTAACTAAATGACAGAGAATTCAGTCAAAATATCTATTTCAGCAGAAAAAATTTGCTAAAAGTTTACTAATTCAAAATTAAAGTTGTTTTAAAGATTTTTCGACTGAGTTTTTCTTCTATGTTTTTCTTTCTGATTTTTTAATACCCTTCAGCACTTACACAGAAAAAAATGTAAGAAAATTACAGCCGGTCAAGACCGACCATATAATACCCTACACCAGCGGTTACCAACCTATGGTACGCGTACCACTAGGGGGTACGCGAAACTGCCCACGGGGGTACGCGAAATTTTAGTTATTTTTTTTGCAATTTGTTTTTTTGTTTAAACTCTGTTTTAATTTTTAAATTAATAAAAAATTATTTATTATTCGACCTTTAAAATTCCTTCTGTTCATATTATGAATGAGAAGGAATACAACAAAAGCAGTGAACATCTTACTCGCGTAAGAAATCTACTGTCTGTATGTATATACTAGCCTGTAATACAATCTGTATATATTAGAGTTTGCAAATAATCGAGATATTTCATAATCGCGATTACGATTAAAAAAATTGCCGTTAATCGCGATTACGATTAATCGAATTTTTTACATAATTTGAGTTGCAATAGCTTTAAAAAAAATCTTTTGAAATTTACATTTTAGAAAGTATGAAAATACAAAAAAAATATTATTTTCAAGAAATAAAATTAAAAACTTTCGAACTTTCCTAGTAAAAATAATTCGAGATTTTGGAACCACAGTCTCTTTTTTAGTACATATATCATTGCGCATCGAAAGAACTCTCGAGCGCCCTTGAGAATTTTTTGTTCAGACATTTTTTTAAAACTTATAATTAAATTTCTTTGTTGATAAAATTGTACACAGACTTAATTTTTTTTGACATCTTCAATATCAAAAAGATTTTTGGAGAAAAATACTAGATTTTCTTACATCTTTATTGCGCTTAAATAATCTCTACAAAGAGTGCTTCAATCAGCACTGAATAGATACATGATTTTACTTGGTCTTAATAGCTCTTCATTTTTGCTACTAAAGAGTAATCTAAACTGTGACTCATATGGATTCGCTCTTTGCCTCGTGATTCCTTTCCAAAAGCTGCTTCCGGTTCAAAATTTCTGTGGGGTCGTTTCGGAATACCTGCCGATGGCCAGTAAAGGAGCTAATATCGAGGAAATTTATTAAAAAATTTTACAAGGCATCATTAATCGGCAACGTGCGGTCAAAGTATGAAAAATTACTTCTTTTTTTTTAAATTTCATGTCCAAATTTTTCGACCAAATCAGACCAAAGCCTTTTAAGTGTATTTTAAAAACAAACCTCTTTAAAACTTTCTCATATCAGAATTTAAATTTTCCTTTAAATTTGAATGAATTTTACGAGAAAAGGAAAGAAAAATCGCAAACAAGTTAAATGAATCATGGGCCAACCCATTAAAATTTTCCGTTCCAAATAATCGGTACAAGAACGCATCATACCCTCCTGCAATCGATTCTACTTAACATTCCAGAATCAATGATTTTGATTTGAAATTGTTCCTAAAGTAATCGTTTTTTAGAATAATTTAGTTTTTTTTGAAAAATAATTTTAAATAGAAACTTCAATATGGGTTTTTAAAAATTTTGGAACTGATTTAAATTCGTTATAAACAGTGTATTTCATAGGAAATTATTAATCGTAATCGCATGATTTTTTTGTCGATTACGATTACGATTAATTGGTGCGATTAATCGCGATTACGATTACGATTTTAATCGTTTTGCAAACTCTAGTATATATGAAGGTATGTTTGAATTAAATAGTGATGGTTTGGTTATGACTTTTCGTTTGAAATTTAGAGCTGTATTATGTTGTGTATTTAGTACTTTTCTCGTTATGACTATTTACATACGAATATGGGCAAGGCCACCGTCAGTAACGTGACGCTCGTTTACATATTTTGGTCAATATCTTCATAAAATACAATTATTTCTCCCAACTTGAGAGCGGCATATGAAAGTTCTCGTCATAACTGTTGTTTCGTACGCAGACAATTTTGCTGTATCTCGTTTTGTTGTGAAGTTATGACCATTTTAAGTCGTCAGTAACGTGACGTGATTTTTCCAAAATCCGGTCACGTTACTGACGACTTAAAATGGTCATAACTTCACAACAAAACGAGATACAGCAAAATTGTCTGCGTACGAAACAACAGTTATGACGAGAACTTTCATATGCCGCTCTCAAGTTGGGAGAAATAATTGTATTTTATGAAGATATTGACCAAAATATGTAAACGAGCGTCACGTTACTGACGGTGGCCTTGCCCATATAAGTCTTTATGTTTTGCCACAAACGATTGTCAATTTGCTAAATACTCTTGATAATGGAATTTGACGAATTCCGAAACACGTGTCGAGTAAGTCTTGCAAAATGACCAAACCAATCAATTTAAAACAAACAACTTTATAAAAAGTTTCTTGAAAATTGTTACTTTGACAATATCATCGTAACGATTAGTAAAAGAAATATGACCTTGAGCTAGAATAATCTTTCTCAAAAAAATTTGTTTTTTTGTTTAGTAAAACCATTAAATAATATCAATGTGCTACACAAAAAAAAAGCCCAAGTTCTCATATAAAAATTCGAGCTGGTTGAACTCCATACAGTACGGAAATTCTTATAGTTAAATAGTTTTTCTCGACCACAACCTCTGAAAAACTCCATTTATACAGTATTTTATAAATAATAATTGAGTTTCGCGGAATTTTAGGAATTTTAGTTTTATAGCAATATTTTTTTAATGTCTCACAATGAACTTTGAGAAAAATGAAAGTGAATTTTTTTTGAAAAAAGTGTGATTTTTTAACTTCAAGGAACAAAAACTCGATGCGCGTTTATAAGCTGATAACGGAAAAAAAAATTAGGGGGGTACTTTTAGTCCTCTACAAGCGGTTTTAGTTCAAGGTTTTTGGAAAAAAAAATTTTTGTTTTAAATTCTTTTAAATTTTACGTATTTTTAAGTTGCTGTAAGAAAATAAGAATTTATTTTATATAAAATGGACCTTCTGATTCCGAAACTGCAATCCAAATTTTTCTGGCGTATTCCGTTTTCGATATATTCTCGTTTGAAAATTTTAAAATGATTTATAAAGCATATAAGTGCATAACAGTTGATTTTAAGTTCTTTGAACGGCAATATTTCAAAAAAAGTACGCGCTTGAAAAATGTGGATGCCAGATTTGGAATTACGATGTCTCGTTTATACTAAATGTAGTCCTATTTTGTGTAAGCAACTTAAGAATACGTTACAGGGGAGAACCAAAAAGTGCCAAATTACCGTTTTTAAATATTCAAATGCGAATATCTTAAAAATCTTATGTGGTAGAAAAATTTTGAAGGCAGATTTGGAATAAGGAGTTCAACATTTTTTTACTTGATGTATTTTATTCATAGGAGTGCGAATTTCTATGAATTTGTTCAACAGCGTCATTATATATTTTTATACCCTCCACTCTAGTGATAGAGGGTATATATAAGTTTGTCATTCCGTTTGTAACACATCGAAATATTGGTCTACGACCCCATAAAGTATATATATTCATGATCCTTGATCGATTTTAAGTCGATCTAGCGATGTCCGTCCGTCCGTCCGTCCGTCCGTCCGTCCGTCCGTCCGTCTGTCTGTCTGTCTGTCTGTCTGTCTGTCTGTCTGTCTGTCTGTCTGTCTGTCTGTCTGTCCGTTGAAAACACGCTAACTTTTGAAAGACTTTACGGAGGCTCCTGAAGTTTGACATATATGTTCTCCATTTACCGGGTCAGGTTGGTATTGCAATCCAGCGAAATCGGTCCAGTGGTTCAAAAGTTATGAGCAAAAGAGTAAATTTCGGCAAGGGTATTTTTCGAATTTACAAGATTAAAACCACTATAACTTTCGAAAGACAATTCTGAGGGGGTTGAAGCTTAGCATATATATTTGTCGTTCCCCAAGGCTGTTTGGTTTTGAATTTCAGCAAAATCGGTTCAGTGGTTCAAAAGTTATAAGCAAAGCACTGAATTTCAGATTTGTTTCACCTTAAACTGTTGAAAACTCGTTAAACAAGTTTTAAAAGCATGGTGAAATACCAGTTTTGTAAAACTTGTTGTTGTTTGTTTTCTTGTCGTGGGGTGCAGTATAGTTGTTAGACAAGTAAATATTTGTTATTGTTTTGTTATTGTTAGTGTAACTGTATGTAACGGGAAAAAAATCAAATTAAGTATGTGTATGATTGAATGTTAATTTGTTTTTGGTTTTTTAAGAAGAGGATGGTGATATAAAAAGGAAAATATGTACATATGTGAAATAGTTTTTTTTTTTGTATTACATATACATAGGTATAAAACAACAAAAATATTTTACAACGTAATTTGTTACTCAAAGAAATTGTACACTAAAAAAATATTTACACTCAAAAAAAAATGTTACACTCAAAAAAAAAAAAAATGTACACATTATTATTTTTTTTTTTAATGAAATGGCAGACTCAAAAAATATGTTGACAGTCAAAAAAATTTTACACTGAAAAAAATTTGATTGATTAAAAGAAAGTTTGACTCAAAATAATATACATATTTCTAATAAAAAATTTGTAATGCAATTTTTTGAATTTTTTTTTAGAAAATTACTATCAGATAACATTGTGGAGGGTATTCATAGATTCGACCAATTCGAATTTAATTTTTCTACTTGTTTTTCTTTAGTTTAGTTTTCATTAATTTTGAATTTTTGTGTTTTATTTGTTTTAAATTTCTAACCATATTTATATGAGAAGTGCTTAATGAAAAAACAAAAAACATGTTAAGGGGTACGCGGGTTATAAAATTTAAAATTGGTGGTACGCGAGCCAAAAAGGTTGGTAACCGCTGCCCTACACCATTGTTTCCCGGAAAATGGGTCCCAAGTTCAAACATGGACCGATTGGATCTATCTTTTGTCAAATCTTTAATAAGTGTAAAAAACAATCGAAAACCTAATTTGAGTGAAATAAGATTCTATTTTTTGCCAATAAACCGCTTTAACTGAATATCGGGCGAAATTTTTTTATGGGGCTTAAGTCCAAAAATGGTCCGATTATAATCATTAGGCTATTAAAGGACAAGTTAAAAATATACGAACAAAATTTTAATAAAATATTTTCTATTTTCATGAAATTTGAGAGATTTATGTGAATATCGGGAAGGTGGTCTGTATGGGGGCTATAAGAAGAACTGGTCCGATTCCTCTGAAATTCGGAATGTTAATTATTAAATAAAAACAAGTAAGAAAGTTATAGTCGGTCAAGACCGACCATATAATACCCTACACCAGAGTTTCCCGGAAAATGGATCTCATGGACCGATTAGATCTATATGTTGTAAAATCTTTAATAAGTGTAAAAAACACTCACAAATCAAATTTGAGTGAAATAGGCTTCTATTTGTTGACAATAAACCGCTTTAACTGAATATCGGGCGAAATTTTCACAAGGGGCCTGAGTCCAAAACTGGTCCGATGATTATCAGGTTTGATAAGGTTATTTAAGTACGCGTTTAACATACACAAACAAAATTTTAATTAAACATTTTCTATTTTCATGACTTTTGAGACATTTATGCGAAAATCGGGAAGGTGGTTTGTATGGGGGCTACAAGAAGAACTGGTCCGATTTCTTTGAAATTCGGAATGATGATTTGTGAAGACAAAACATGTTTACCTTCCAAATTTCAAAACGATACCTTCTATAATACGGTTATTAGAGTCATTTGAGCCAAAACTAAAGAGGACCTTTGTATGGAGGCTAGGTCTAAATATGGACCGATTTTTTCCAATTTCAATAGGCTTCGTCCTTGGGCCAAGAGAGACTTAAGTTTCAAATTTCAAGTCAATTGATCAAAAATTGCGACCTGTATCGTGTTTACACCGTTTACATGGACAGACAGACAGACAGACGGACGGACGGACAGACGGACGGACGGACGGACATCGCTAAATCGACTCAAAAAGTGATTCTGAGTCGATCGGTATACTTAAAGGTGGGTCTAGGACCAATATTTCGGGTAGTTACAAACATCAGCACAAACTCATTATACCCTGTACCACAGTGTGGTGTAGGGTATAAACACATTATAATACGGTCATTAGGACCAATTGAGCCAAATTAAAGCAGACCTTTGTATGGGGGCTAGGTCTAAACATTGACCGATTTATTCCAATTTCAATAGGCTTCGTCCTTGGGCCAAATGAAGCTTAAGTTTTAAATTTCAACCAAATTGATTGATAATTGCGTCCTGTATCGTGTTTACAACGTACCACAGAGTGGTGTAGGGTATAAATATGGAGGAAACTTATTTGAGTAATCACTTTACTATCAATGAAAAAGGGCATTGTGGAGAGTATTCATAAATTTGCCCAAGTCGACTTTAACTTTTGTACTTGTTTATTTTTTTTTTTTTGTGAAAATGTGTTTCCACTCAATATTTTTTCTTCACTCAAAGGTTTTTTACTCAATTTTTTTTACTCATGCTTATTTTTGCACAGAAATGTTTTTTCAGAAACTTTTTTTTTAAATTTTTTGATTTCTAGTACCATCTGTTTGAAAAGTACTTTTGCTTTATTTTCAGTAGAATTTTCAAATTGCCACTTTCCATCCCTGAAACAATATAAAAATATAAGGCAGGTTGAAGTAGAATTTAGTGTGCATAAGATTGTCTGACTGTTTGTATTTGTTTAAACTCTTGACTATGTATGAATGTAGTCTAAATACATACATAAATAAAAAGTTTATATTAAGTTAAAAGAGTATTAAGACACATACAAATTAAATAACTTTTATCTTCGTTTTGTTTCAATATGTGTGTCACATGTGTTGAAAATTGTTTGACTTTGGTATGAGGATTTTTATGTGTTTTGTAGTTGCGTACCGTTAAATTTGTTTCCGTTTCCTGGTTTAAGATGCTAAGAATTTATTTAAATAAAGACCTAAATTTATTAAAGTTTATAGAAAAAGCACTTTTTGGGATCTGTACCACAAACTGAAAAACATATTTAATCACGATAAATTGTCACGTGGAATATTGTAAAATAACGAAGACCCTCCTAGGAGTCACCACTGGAGCGAAAGGAGCTGATTTAAGAATACATCTGAAGAAGAAAATTTGAATCCGAAAATAAATTTCAAAGTTACAAAAGTAAAACAGTTTTCAATATATTACTTTTAAAATTTTTCAACCTTTTAAAAAAGTAGTTTTACTTAAATTAAAATATCATCGGACCAAATCGGTGGATTTATTATTTTTTTTTTGCTTTAAATTAAAGGTAATTAAATGCTTTATTTATTCTGCATGCAATATCTTTCAATCTAGTTATCGTCATTTTTAAATCAATTTAAACGAAATTTTGAGAAAAAAATAATTAAGTTTTACTGTAATTTACAAAGTTTTTATTACACTCTAATTAAAATGATTTCAGTTTCCTACTATAAATTGGGTAAATTTACACACATTGCGTAATTCTACTTAAAATTATTGGAAATTTACGCCATTTATAGAAGTATATTATTTGAATTTGTTGAAATTTACCCAATTTATAGTAGGAAACTAAACTAATTTTTTTAGAGTGTAAATTTATTTGATTTCAAATTTGAACACATGAAATAATTGGGAACAAAATAACAACATACACATTTATAATAAAAAAACGTCTTAAAGTTGTCATTCCAACGGTTTTTTTAATTTTGTTCAACTTTCTTTGAGAATTACATATGGGGCATTCCATGTAAAATCAGACACTTTGAAAAATTTTGTTATTAGATTTTCCCAATTTGTTTACAGTTTTTAGTATTCTCCGAAAACTCTTTCGTGGTAAATTTTCAAATTTTTTTGATGATCCGTTCAAAAGATATTGATTTTTTAAAAATTGGTAGTTTGTTCCTTTACTCCTCAAACTTCTTTTACTCATAACTTCTTCAATAATGGTCCAAATTTCATATTTTTTTTTTTTCTAAATTTTTGTTTTTTTACGTACTTTTTACAAAAAAATCCCAAAAAATTCTTAAAAGCGCTCTAGTATGCGATTTTGAAGTTTTAAAATTTAAATCTCATTTTTGAAAATGTTTGTACTCTTCGATTTTTATGAAATTTTTTTGTGTAAAACTTCTATCGATTCTACAAATTTTTTGCCCAGGAGCATCGTGGGATAACGATTATTACTATTTTTTTAAATTTTTTGAAAAAATTTTATTGTAATTTTCCAATTTTAAAATCATTTCTACTGCTCCAATGGTGCGTCATAGAGGGGTCATTTTTTAAGGGGGCTCCCACACAAAACGAAATTTTTAAAATTTGCTCCAACCGCTCTAACTGCCCTAATAGTGCCCTTAGAGCAACAAAATGTATGACCGACCCACAATATTTTTTTAGTCCAAACATTTTCTCTGAACACACCTACCCTCTATCTCTAATTGTTAAGGCGGTCCCCATACATTTTTTTTTTATTTTTTGTAAATTTGTTTTATTTAATCAGCTTCTACCGGTCCAATGGTGCGTCATAGAGGGGTCCTTTATAAGACCGACCCCCATTAATTTTTACGTCTTAACATTTCTTTGGAACAAACTAATACCCTATCTCCAATTTCTAAGGGGGCTCCCACACAAAACGACATTTTTTAAAATTTGTTCCAAACGCTCTAACTGCCCTAATAGTGCCCTTAGAGCAACAAAACGTATGACCGACCCACAATATTTTTTTAGTCCAAACATTTTCTCTGAACACACCTACCCTCTATCTTTAACTGTTAAGGCGGTCCCCATACAATTTTTTTTATTTTTTGTAAATTTGTTTTATTTAATCAGCTTCTACCAGTCCAACGGTGCGTCCGAGAGGGCTCATTAGTGAGACCCACCCCCATTTATTTTTACCCTACAACATTTTTTCAAAACATACCTACGCCCTATCTCCAATCCCTAAGTAGGCTCCCATACAAATAAGAGTTGGAGCAAATTTTATAAAAATGTAATTTTGTATGGGAGCCTACTTAGGGAGTGGAGATAGGGCGTAGGTATAATTTGAAAAAATGTTGTAAGGTAAAAATAAATAGGAGTCGGTCTCACTAATGACCCCTCTTGGACGCACCATTGGACCGGTAGAAGCTGATTAAATAAAACAAATTTACAAAAAATAAAAAAAATTGTATGGGGACCACCTTAACAGTTAAAGATAGAGGGTAGGTGTGTTCAGAGAAAATGTTTGGACTAAAAAAATATTGTGGGCCGGTCATACATTTTGTTGCTCTAAGGGCACTAAGAGGGCACTATTAGGGCAGTAAGGTTGGAACAAATTTTAAAAAATGTCGTTTTGTGTGGGAGCCCCCTTAGAAATTAGAGATAGGGTATTAGTTTGTTCCAAAGAAATGTTAAGACGTAAAAATTAATGGGGGTCGGTCTTAAAAAGGACTCCTCTATGGCGCACCATTGGAGCAGTAGAAATGATTTTAAGATTGGAAAATTACAATAAAATTTTTCAAAAAATTTTAAAAAATAGTAATAATCGTTATCCCACGATCTTCCTGGGCAAAAATTTTGTAGAATTGATAGAAGTTTTACACAAAAAAAATTCAAAAAAAAATCGAAGAGTACAAACATTTTCAAAAATGAGATTTAAATTTTAAAACTTAAAAATCGCATACTAGAGCGCTTTTAAGAATTTTGTGGGATTTTTTTTAGAAAGTACGTAAAAAAACAAAAATTTTGAAAAAAAAAATTTGAAATTTGGACCATTATTGAAGAAGTTATGATTAAAAGAAGTTTGAGTAAAGGAACAAACTACCAATTTTTAAAAATTCGATATCTTTTGAACGGGTCATCAAAAAAATCTGAAAATTTACCACGAAGGAGCTTTCGAAGGGTACTAAAAACTGTAAACAAATTGGGAAAATCTAAAAAAAAAGTTTTTCAAAGTGTTTGATTTCACATGGAATGCCCCATATATTTTTCGTACCGAAAAATCTTCAGGTTCTGTGATTTTAAACGTCTTAAGTACATAGAAGCTTTTCCAGAATAAAAATTCTCAGATTTTGAAAATTTATGCAGATTCTGAGACATTTTTCGTATAAAAAAAAAAAATCAGATTCAAAGACATTTTTCGTATAAAAAAGGCATCAGAGTCTGGGGCATTTTCCGTAAAGAAAAAGTCTTAGATTCTGGGGCACTTTTCGTGTGGGTAAAGTCTCAGATTCTGAGACATTTTCCGTATTGAAGAAGTCTCAGATCTGAGACGTTTTTCACAGATTCTAAGACATTTTTCGTACACTCAAAATAATAACTCTGTAAAATACTCTGTAAAATGACTGTAATCTCAATTCAATAGATATTTGACAGAGTTTTCTGTCAAAATACAGATTTAAAGAAAATACTTTGTAATTTGTTGTGACAAAAAAACAAAGTTTCCTCTGTTATATTACTTTTTACTTTATAATCTTAATTTTACAGATAATTAACAGCGTTTTCTGCCAAAATACAGATTTAAGCAAAATGCTTCTTTTTTTATAACCAAAAAAGTTTTCGGTTTTGAGTAGTTTTTGTTACCAAACATAAAAATTTTATCTGTATATTTTTTTTGTTAGAAAAAATTGAAAAAGTAGGAAAAAAAATTATAAAAATTTTAATTTCAGAAATGTTATTAAAAATTTTACAAAATAATTTTTTTTTTTTGCATCAAATGCACAAATATATTTAAATTTACATAGTTTTCTTTGCTGAATGGTGGTTTATTTAACCAATATTTTACTAGAAACTCTGTAATTTAACAATTATTTTTTTTTTTGTCCAACTCTTACAGAGTTTTAAAGTAAAATTACAGAGTTTTCTCTGTCAAAAAGCTTTCATGTTTAACCAATTTTTTACTTAAACTTTCTAAATTAACAGTTTTTTTTGTCAAAATCATTTTACAGAGTTTTTTAGTAAAATTACAAAGAAATGTTGTTAGCTGGAAAAGTATGGTGTACTCTGTTAAATTAGCAGAGTTTTTCTGTAATTTAACAGAGCTATTATTTTGAGTGTAAAGAAAAAGATTCAGATTCTGAGACATTTTTTATATAGAAAAAGTTTCAGATTCTAAGAAAATTTTCGTATAGGAAAAGTCTCAGTTTCTTAGATAGAAAAGGTAATTCTGATAAAACCAAATTGTTCTACACAAATATCATGGTTTTAATAAGTAAAGAAAATTACCACGAGCTACACCTAGAAAAGTTTTACAGTAACTTTTACGGTTATTCAAAAAGTTTTAGTTAAAGTTGTTTTAAACGTTTTATCGTTTGTTTTTCAAAAAAAACTAAATTATTGAACGATTTATACAGTTGTTAAATCAATAAACTACAAAATTTAGGGAAAAATATTTTTATCAGTTAAATTATATTTGACTGCTTATACCGTATAATTCTGCAGAAGTATGGTTTTTGTAGTTTGTTATTCAAAAAAAAAATATTTTTACTCCACAATATAAAAATTTTTAAACAGTTAAAATAACTGAAATATCATTAGTTTTTATGGAATGTCTAGTCATTTATTAACGTTTAAAAATAACTGAAAAAGTATGTTTCAAGTGAAATATAAGTAGTCCGTTTTTTTAAAGGAAAAACCATTGTTTTAAATGTTTTTTTCAATTGAATTTACTTACAAAATATTTGGAGTGTAGGATATCCCTACTCAAAATATTTTATTTTTTATTTTTTTGTCGTAAAACAGGTAATAACATAAATTTAATTTCTACCAAAAAATGTTTTTGTTTGTTATGCTTTTTACTTTCCAGCGGGTCCCAAATTTTTGTGTACCCAGGGCCCTGCCATACTTTAAAGCGGCCCTGCGAAAATTCATCTTTTGCTTATAACTTTCGAACCAATGGACCGCTTTCGCTGAATTGCAATACCGACCTGAACAGGTAAATGACCAATATATATTCCAAACTTCAGCACCCTCAGTAAAGTCTTTCAAAAGTTATCGTGTTTTATATGGAACTAAGAAAATTGCGATTTTAGTTTTTTAAAACCTGTGGGATTTTTAAAAAATGGTCAAATTTGTGTCGAGTTGCCTTCATTAAATATTTAATCTCTAAAATTTGCATTCTTGTATACTTGTTTATGGACTATCGATTAAGTTTTTTTTTTTGCAAAATTTTCGGAACCCGTTCTGAAATTTCCCATTTTTTAAAAAAGTCAATTTATCAAAAATCCGGTATTTTTTCCATTTATTTTTTATTTTTTAATTTAGATGTTTCTCTATCCACACAAAAAAAAATCAGACGCGTGTTTTTCGTTTTTTTTTCGAGAAAATCGCATTTGAATATTAAATTTCATAAGAATTTTGTAATTTGCTTGTATTTTCTTGTTTCAGCATAGCGGATGAGTAACAAATATTTGCATAAATAATACTCATATGCTATGTTGAAACAAGAATATACAAGCAAATTAAAACATTCTTATGAAATTTAATATTCAAATAAGATTTTCTCCTAACAAAACCGAAAAACACGCGTCTGAATTGTTTTGTGTGTGTAGACAAACATTCAAACTTTAAAAATAAAAATTTAAAAAAAAAAGAAAAAAAAAACGGCCGGAAGTCCAAAAATTTCGCACTATTATTTTCTTGTAAAGGCCAAACTATATTTCAAGTTTCATCCAATTCGAAAGGGGAAATGACAAAAATGTTACTTTTCTCGGTTGAATTAAACTATCGGTAGATTAAATTTTGGTCACAACATTTTATGTTTTAAAAACTCTTCGGGGGTGTCGCTCTAATGGAAGTCATAAAAACACAACTTTGTGTTGCAGAGTGTAATATCTTAACTTTGACCATATATTTTTAACACTTACAATTAGAAAATACAAATGACCTCGAGCTGGGTTTAAAATTAATGTTTCCTCGAGCTAAGACATTCTTATTCAAATTAAAAAATTTGTTTATTTATTTCAAAATTAAAACAGAATCTTAAAGTTTATTTTTATTGTTTTCTAGTGTCCTTGAGCTAATATTTTTCAATTGCTTTTATATTTCAAACACATGTTGCAAATGAATCTTTAAATAAAAGAATTTTGATTATCTTGTAATAAATTTAAGTTGGCACAGTTTTAAATTTACATATAATTTTCATATCCTTGTTATAAAAAGGATTTTATACATTTCATATAATTTTTTTTAATAACCCTAGCTATAAATTTCCAACAAACAATAAATCATAATTAAATACCCTGACCAGCTGCCGGCTATACATATTTTTAAACCAAAACATTTAAAGACAAATATTAAAATTTTACAAAAATCTTTATACCTGTCTTATAAAAATTGTTGATAAAAGAAAGATTTTATACAAACCGTAGTATAAAACAAACTCTCGAGGGTTTAATAACACTTGAATATCAAAACAAATAAAAGACAAAAAACTACATTTTCTATAACAGAAGATAAAAGAAAACAGCAAAAAGAACAAGTTGGAAAATTTATGACGAATTACAACGACCGTATGATAACTCTACAATATTACCTAAAGGGAGATTTAGAACACTTATTGTAAGTAATATCTCTTTAAAAGAAGTTCATATAATGTAGACAGACTATTGTAAGAATCTACTAAAAATTTAATTTATTCAACGAGTTTTTTTATGTAGCTGTAATTTCTTGAATCCCAGCAAAACTAAGATTACCAAATAAGGTATAAAATAAGGTATAGGATCTCTTATTTTATACATTGCAGCATTGATGATTTTAACAGGCGATGAGACTCTAAGTAATGCATCCACATTATCACAAAGAATACCAGTAAGGTATAAAATAAGTCATAAATTTATAACGAAGAATACGAGTAAGGTGTAAAATATATGATATTTTATAGGTTACGAGAAATGAAATAATATAGCATACCAAAAGATAATATATAAGGTGTTACGAGTAGTGAAAAAGTAATTTTGTATTAAATTTACTCACGTGATTGTAAGTGAGTGTAAGTAGATAAAATATGCTCGTGAGTGTGTGTCGTTAGAAATTTCCTGTCGTGAGCCCATCTCTAGTTTAAACTTATGCATTTTTTTATAAAATAATTATTTTTTATGTTATTGTAATGCATTATGCATCCAATTATAAATAATGCATTATTTCAAACTTTCAAATAATACATAATGAAACCAAATATAAGTCATCCATGATTTAATGTTTAGAAATAATAAATATGGAATACATTTTTTCCAATAATCATGCATTACGTAGCAAATTATTAGTAATGCATTATTATTCACTTGAAAATAATACGTTGTGGAACAAATGTTTGGTAAGACATCATAAAATAATGCTACAAATAAGTTATATACATTACCTGGTAATGTGTTATATAATCACTACCCATTACCAAAGTTTTGCTGGGATGTATTGCAGATTCACATTGCAATAGATTCTAGAAAACATTCTAATGTAATCAAAACTAAATTTTCAATGTCAAATAACACTGCGTGACAAAACTGACCACTATTTTAGAAAACAAGAGGTGTGACCAACGTTTCTATATATATGAGACATGCTGATTTCAATGGCGTACTCCGTTTTTCGATGTATGGTACAGTTTTCTTGCAAAATGTCATTAAAGATTTGCTGATTTCGAGCAAGTTTTTTAACAAAAAAATTTGCAAAGTTAATGATTTTTAAATTTTATGGCATGGAAAACAAAGATATGACTTGTAGCAATATTTCTTATGCTAATTTGGTTTAAATCTTTTCATCTTAAGCCCTTAAATTCGCGAATTTCTTCATTTTTTGAGGTTTTCGCGAAATTAACCGCCAAATTGGTCTTTGATAAAAAACTTGCTTTTAGTGAATCAAAGAGGCATCCCTTACAATACGAATAGTGGACAAAAAATTGCTATGTTATATGGACCATCATGATGAAAATCGCGAAAAACCGTTTTTTTTTTGTATATGGCAGCATCACTTTACGAGATGATTTAAGGCTCCATTTTTTAGTATGTAATGTGGTAACCTTAAACAATTAACTGACCAAAAATTTGGCCAAAAAAGTTTTCATTTGCAAAAGTTATCTTAACAAAAACTATAATTATTGTATGGCAAACACTGAAATAATAACACTGAAATAATATACGAAAAACACGGTTTTTCGCGATTTTCATCATGATGGTCCATATAACATGGCTGTTTTATGTCCACTATTCGTATTGTTAGGGATGCCTCTTTGATTCACTAAAAGCAAGTTTTTTATCAAAGACCAATTTGGCGGTTAATTTCGCGAAAACCTTAAAAAATAAAGAAATTCGCGAATTTAAGGGCTTAAGATGAAAATCTTTAAAACTGATTTGCATTAGAAATATTGCTACAAGTCATATCTTTGTTTTCCGTGCCATACATTTTATAAATCATTAACTTTGCAAATTTTTTTGTTAAAAAACTGGCTCGAAATCAGCAAATCTTTAACGACATTTTGCAAGAAATCTGTACCATACATCGAAAAACGGAGTACATCGAAATATATAGAAATGATGGTCGTAACTCTTGTTTATTTTTTAGTGTTCCGACGTGTAATTAAAAAAAACTAACATGCTCTAAAATAATAATCGATTTTGTAATGTTCAGTTTAGTTTATAAAAAAATCTGAGAAATGGCGCCCAACTTGGGGCCCGTCAACTTACCTGCCGACACGAAACAATAAATTTCTTTTTTTCATAGTAAATACCAAAAAAGACCATGCTCCCAAAAACAAACAAATTTGAAGTATTTTAAAACCTAAGATGTCATTACTTCTTCCACTTCATAAAAAGTTATTTTTATGAAGTTATTCAGAGACAGGTGAATGAATTTGTTGTGGGATTTACTAAAAAAATACATTTTAAGGAACTTTTGTGTTCTATTGTGTTGCTTCCCTACATTTCGACTTAAAAAAGTACACACAAAAGTTTAAATCCAACACAACATCAATGATCGAGTGTTAAAAAATAAAACTTAATTTCGATAATTATAAAATCATCTAGAGATAAGGCAGGCGCTAAGGATATCCGGCTTAACGTCAGTTTAAAGTTCTTTGCGTTATCTGCGTCTTTTCAAAGGTGAAGTAAAGTCTAACCAGTTGGCAAAAAAAATAAAAAAAAAAAACGTTGACATACTGCTGACCCTCCCATCATAAAATTGCTGAAATCTTCACACAATTTTTCCAAATGTCGTGGAGGACAAGTCGACACTTGGTCAGTAGCTCACCAGCAGTGCTGACAACCAACAATTCATTTAGACAACTGCTGACAAGCTGCTGACTTGCCCTTGGATACATTAGGAAAAATTGTGTGAATATGTTAGGTAATGATTGGGTAATGATAATTTTTCCGTGGCGGGCGCAGCAAAAGGGGGTCCAAGTTGCATTAAGGTAATGCAGAGTTATGCAGAAATCGCAAGTAGAGATGCAGCAGATGCAAGGACTCTGAACTAACTTTCAGGTAGTTATCCTTACCATCGTCCTCGCCTGTTTCTCAATAAGTCACCGATCATCTGAACCCAGCCCATTAAGATAGCTATAATTGGGAAAGGGATTCATATCTTCACTGTTGCGTGACAGGGAACTAGATCAACAGATAGGTATCACTATTATGCGGCTATGCACGAAATGGTAAATTTCATCGCGAGAGAGATAGAGAAAGAGGAAGATGGTCTTGATTCAAGATATGTGGATTAGGGCGGATCGAGAAATGCTTTTTCACGAATTTCGCTTGGGCGCTATGCGGGATTGGTAAAAATAGATGCCAAATCGATGTAGTTAAAATTTCAGGAAAATCGCACCACATCTAGGGGTCCCCCTCCAGCGCTGAAGTTTCCACTTTTTTAAGCCAAAGAGCATTTTTTTTAAAAATTATCAAAAATTCAAATTTGATCAGATCTTCCTAGTTTTGGATTTTATGTGGTCTAGTTAATCACATCTATTTAGATTTTAAATATCAGCTTAATACGATATCGCTAACCTCCAAAAACCAGAGGTGGAAAAGTATGCTTACATTTTGGAGAAACCTGAAAAGCAACTTTTTGAAATTATGTAAAAAAAAAAATACATTCAAATTGCAAAATATGATTTTTTTTCTTCCCGACTTGGAAAATAGACTACCCAAGGATTTCAAAACCGTTAAAACCAAAAAATACGAAATTCTTGAACGACGTGTGGACCAATCTCAACTTACGATATTTTCAAAAAATTTATTTCATACATTTTTTTATATTGCTCTATTAACAACTATAATTGCTCTATATTTTAAACATTTTTTACAAATTATGTCATATTTTCCTATTAAAGATATTCTGATTAAAATTTAAGAGATCATTAACCCTTGTCGACATGGGGTCATATGAGTCCCACACAAAAAATTGTTTTTTACCAATTACAAATAGCTTAAAATAGAAAACTTTTATGAGTTTAGCGGATATTTTTTGTATATGGGGCATTCCATGTCAAATCGGACACTTTGAAAAATTTTTGTTTTTAGATTTTCCCAATTTGTTTACAGTTTTTAGTACCCTTAGAAAACTCTTTCGTGGTAAATTTTCAGATTTTTTTGATGACTCGTTCAAAAGATATCGAATTTTTAAAAATTGGTAGTTTCTTCATTTACTTTAACTTATTTTACTCATAACTTCTTCAATAATGGGGCAAAAATTTATTTTTTTTCCAAATTTTTGTTTTTTTACGTACTTTAAAATAAAAAATCCCAAAAAATTCTTAAAAGCGCTCTAGTATGCGATTTTTAAGTTTTAAAATTTAAATCTCATTTTTGAAAATGTTTGTACTCTTCCATTTTTTTTGAAAATTTTTTGTGTAAAACTTCTATTGATTCTACAAATTTTTTGCCCAGGAAGATCGTGGGATAACGATAATTACTATTTGTTAAAATTTTTTGAAAAAAATTTATTGTAATTTTCCAATCTTAAATCATTTCTACTGCTCCAATGGTGCGTCATAGAGGGGTCATTTCCAAGACCGACCCCCAGTAATTTTTACGTCTTAACATTTCTTTGAAACAAACTAATACCCTATCTCCAATTTATAAGGGGGCTCCCACACAAAACGACATTTGTATGGGAGCCTACTTAGAGAGTGGAGATAGGGCTGTGGTATGCTTTACAAAAATGTTGGAGGGAAAAATTAAATGGGTGTCGGTCTCACGATTGACCCCTCTCGGGCGCACCATTGGACCGGTAGAAGGTGATTAAATAAAACAAACTTACAAAAAATAAAAAAATTGTATGGGGACCGCTTTAACAATTAGAGATAGAGGGTAGGTGTGTTCTGAGAAAATGTTTGGACTAAAAAAATATTGTGGGTCGGTCATACATTCTGTTGCTCTTAGGGCAATATTAGGATAGTTAGAGCGGTTGGAGCAAATTTTAAAAAATTTCGTTTTGTGTGGGAGCACCCTTTGAAATTGGAGATAGGGTATTAGTTTGTTCCAAAGAAATGTTAAGACGTAAAAATTAATGGGGTCGGTCTTATAAATGACCCGTCTATGACTCACCATTGGAGCAGTAGAAATGATTTTAAGATTGAAAAATTACAATAAAAAAAATTTGAAATTTGGACCATTATTGAACAAGTTATGAGTAAAAGAAGTTAAAGTAAAGCAACAAACTACCAATTTTTAAAAATTCGATATCTTTTGAACGAGTCATCAAAAAAATCTGAAAATTTACCACGAAAGAGTTTTCTAGGGGTACTAAAAACTGTAAACAAATTGGGAAAATCTAAAAAAAACAAGTGAGAGTGTTAAATTCGGCTGTGCCGAATCTTTTATACCCTCCAAAATGTAAAAAAAAAAAAAATTGTCAGGGGCGTTTGTTTTTTTTTGGGGGGGGGGGGGGTGATGGGGGTCAGTGGGGGATGTTGGAAGCACCTTCCCATCCCGATAAATAGAACAAATGTTTCATTTATTCAACAAAAATACAAAAAAACATGTAAAAAAGTGTATTTTTTCAGAGGTTGGTTTAGTTCTTCAAGGGGGAACTTTTTTCCCCCTGATCCGATTTTGCTCATTTACGAACTTAACCTGCCTATTAACATAAGACATATTTGTGCCAAATGTCGGGAGTCTAGCTCTTTTATTTTGGACTGCATCGTGTTAACTACAGACGGACAGACGGACAGACGGACAGACGGACGGACAGACGGACGGACGGACGGACGGACATCGCTAGAATGTCTTAGAATCGATCACTGATCATAAATATATATACTTTATGGGGTCCTAGACCGATATTTTGATGCGTTACACACGGAATGACAAAGTGAGTATACCCCCATACTGTAGTTGGAGGGTATAAAAATTTCAAAGTGGCCGATTTGACATGGAATGCCCCATATACAAAAAATATCCGCTAAACTCATAAAAGTTTTCTATTTTAAGCTATTTGTAATTGGTAAAAAACAATTTTTTGTGTGGGACTCATATGACCCCATGTCGACAAGGGTTAATGATCTCTTAAATTTTAATCAGAATATCTTTAATAGGAAAATATGACATAATTTGTAAAAAATGTTTAAAATATAGAGCAATTATAGTTGTTAATTATAGTTGTTAATAGAGCAATATAAAAAAATGTATGAAATAAATTTTTTGAAAATATCGTAAGTTGAGATTGGTCCACACGTCGTTCAAGAATTTCGTATTTTTTGGTTTTAACGGTTTCGAAATCCTTGGGTAGTCTATTTTCCAAGTCGGGAAGAAAAAAATCATATTTTGCAATTTTAATGTATTTTTTTTACATAATTTCAAAAAGTTGCTTTTCAGGTTTCTCCAAAATGTAAGCATACTTTTCCACCTCTGGTTTTTGGAGGTTAGCGATATCGTATTAAGCTGATATGTAAAATCTAAATAGATGTGATTAACTAGACCACATAAAATCCAAAACTAGGAAGATCTGATCAAATTTAAATTTTTGATAATTTAAAAAAAAAAATGCTCTTTGGCTTAAAAAAGTGGAAACTTCAGCGCTGGAGGGGGACCCCTAGATGTGGTGCGATTTTCCTGAAATGTTAACCACATCGTTTTGGCATCTATTTTTACCAATCCCGCATAGCGCCCAAGCGAAATTCGTGAAAACGCATTTCTCGATCCGCCCTAATGTGGATACTTGCAAACAGTTCACGAAAACAGATCTACACTGTTAAGGAAGGGTATTTATTTGTTCTCTCTCACTTAAGTATGGCAATCTAATTGTGGTGGCACTTGATTTCAAGGGTATGCCAACAACTCATCTTGGCCTCAAAATAGCTATAGGTATAGGTAAGTTTTTTTTGTTTTTTTTTTGTTACGTTGAGCCAACACTCAGGGGATGCCCCTATTATTGCAGTGCATAGATTGATATCACGAATATAGGTTATGAGGAGGAGGAAAGATGGAGTAGTGTTTGTGGAATTTCACCTGAATTTATCTACATTGAAAGAAACTGGGATGACCCCTGCGGGAAGATTATTCCACATACGGCTAGTTCGATAAACGAACCTTCTCTGTAATGCGCTGTGCGATCAACTGGACAATCGACATTAAACGGATGTGATCTACTAGACAAACTAGTATTGCGAACAAAAACTCGGGCTCTAGGGATAAATTCACTTACCCAGTCGGCAAAAAAAATCACACTTGACATACTATTGACTCTCCACTTTATAAAATTGCTGACATCTTCATACAATTTTTTAAAATGTTATCAATGACATGTCAGCATTTGGTCAGCGGTTGTTTAAACGAATTGTTAGTGGCCACCGATACTGGTGGACACTGCTGGCCAACTACTGACATGTCATTGATGACATTTTGAAAAATTGTATGAAGATGTCAGCGATTTCATAAAGGGAGTATCAGCAGTATGTCAGGTGTGATTTTATTTTGCCAACTGGGTATCTCAGCAAAACATTTTCAATGATAACATCGATAGCACAGAGTCATACAACCCACATTCCGACGATGCTCCAATCAGTCAATAGAGTTGGACACCCTATTGTCATTGATTTGCATCAAAGCGCTCCTTTATACACGGTCCAAGAGCTCGAAAATAGACTTTGAAGCCCCTGCCCATATATAGGAGTTGTATTCCATCTTCGGTCGGATGTAGGTGGTATAAATAGTAAGGAGATCTGATGAGGTGAAGTACTTCTTACACCGGTTTAAAAAACCGAGACACTTGTAATCTTCTTTCGACACTTAAAAAACGTTCTTATTCCAACGGACATCACACTGAATTTTCATGCCCAGAACATCAAGAGTGTCAGATTCCTCGATACTTATGCCACCCATATGTAGAGATGACGCTGTAGATTCCACATTCCTGTAAGGGCAACATACAACATTGAGTCTTGCGTGCATTAAACTTGACCCTATTCACAAGACCCCACTCAGAAATTGTCAACAGGTCTTGATTTAGTGTGTCATTCATAATCTGCCTTTTGCCCTCAACCTCAACAAGGCTTGGCCTACGATCAAAGGAAAATGAGTGACAAATGTTGCTATCATCTGCAAAAGAGTAGATAGGATTTGAAGTTTGACTAAGAAAGTCGTTAAGAAAAATAAGAAAAAGGGTAGGAGAAAGAACAGAACCTTGCGGTACCCCTGATTGAAGCTGAAACTCATCAGATAAGAACCCATCTTCACTTAAAAAAAAACTGTAATGTTAGCAAAAAAAGCTTGTAAACCTACAAGAAAATTTGCTGACTTTGAACCCACAGTTTTTTTGGTAAAGTTAGCAAAAATGTTTTGCCAAAAATTAGTTAACTAAAGTTTTATTTATTTCAACTTAGTTCATACACATTTGAGGACCCCATTGGGTTCGGACCCGATAGGTCCAGACCCCGATTACAAAGCTCGATAACTTCAAAAATATTACTCGGAGAGCTTTTGATTATTTTGCGGTCTTGTTCTACGTGTTGAGAGCTACAAAAATTATTTTTGTTGTGTCGGCAATATTTACCGAGATATGAGCATTTTAAAATTTTCGGGAATGCTAACTTTTTTGGATCTAAAGTTAGGACCCATTAGGTTCCACACATGGGAAGAAGACCGGTGATACTAAAATGGCCGAGAACCAAAAATGGCCTCCATTTTGCTCTATCTGGCTTAGTTTCCGAGATAGCGCCATTTTAAGTTTTCTGAAAATAAAAAAAAATTTACCATTTATTTTTGCTAATATTAGCAAAAAAAGCTTGTAAAAATTTGATCAACTCAATTTTAAATTTAGCAAAAAAAAATTGTTCAAATTTTGTTTAAAATTGCTAATGCGCTAAATAAAGTTTACAAGATATTTTTGCTAACATGCTAATCTCAACTAAAAATTTGCTAAAAGTTAGCTAACCAGCATTAGCAAAAAAAAAAAAAAAGTAAATCTACTAATGTATTATTTTGAGTGTATAACAACACGTATAGAACGATCCCTGAGGAAACTCAAAATGAATCGAGAGAAGTCATTACCGACACCAAAGGCATTAAGCTTGGATATGAGCGCACCGCGCCACACACAATCAAATGCCTTGGAAATATCCAGAGCAACCACCTTACTCTCACCAAAATGGTGGATCGAACGACTCCAACGTTCCGAAAGGAACGCCAACAGATCCCCAGTAGAACGAGTTCTCCGAAAATCATACTGTCCATCGTTTAAAAGTAAGTTAGCCTACAGGTACCTAACAAATGGCAATTTACCATGCTCTCCATTACCTTCGAGAGCGCTGAGCATATTGCGATTGGGCGTAATTTGGAGTATAAATTATGTATTTTTTTGATGACTGCCTTTTATAACGGAGTAAGGGAATAAGTTATTACTGATATAACTTTGTTATCAATCACAGACTAGCAAGGAAGGTCTCCCTGGTGTCAACCGCCGATCTTTATGGAATTGGTTTTATTTTGTAGAATAGGAGAAATAAAGGGACACGTATTTTTTATAGCGGCCCAAACTCATATATAGGGGGTGAAAATGAGGGTGGAAGAAACGGTAATTTTCAGTTTTTTGCGTTTATCTCCTATATTGTACAAAGAAACCTAGTCATGCTATATACCAAATAAAAGGTCTTTGGAAAACCTACCTTCGTGTGCTAAGAACGTGTCCAAACATGCACAACTTTTCGTCATATTGAGTAAAATGTCAAAATTTAGCACATTTTTGTTAATAAGTCAAAAAGTATATATATTTTTGGCAAGTTGTTAGCATCACGAGATAGGTATTTTAAATACCTTTATACTGATATCAAATATGCCTATATTAATTTTGAGTAAATATGCGTAAATCGTAAAAAACTGAAAAAAAGGTCAACTTCACCCATACAAAATGAGTTTGGGCCGTTTAAAAAAAAAAATACGTGTCGAATTAATTTTCGTTCTGAACAACATATCCAAATTTCATGAAGATAGGAGGGTGACACCAGGGATACTCTCCTTGTCAGTTAGAATTTAGAGTCTGGACTAGAGTTCTCATGACCTTTACTATTCAGTATCCTCCTCTCAATGAAGAAACGGACCACTTTAGGAAACAATAGTATTAAATTCCAAAGCCTTATCGAGGGCTTTGGCTTTAAAATTGGAAATTAGATCAGTGAACAAGATGCTTGAAGTTCAGGTAGATTTGTAAAACTTTTTTTTTAGTTTAGAACAAATTTTATTTCACTATTTTTATTTATATTTAATATTATTTGAATCAATTAAATGGTTGATAAATTCAATCAAATAAAATAATTAAATAATTATTTAAAACAATTGCACTTTTTTTTAATATCCTAAAAAAAATTCTCTTAATATTTCTCTATTGAGGACCAACTTTACAAAAATTTTCCCAGAGCACAACCAACTTATAATATCATTAATGTTATCCGTAGTGTAGTTTAAAAGAAAACCCTCATAAAAATGGCAATAAAGTGTTTATACATAAACCAAAAGAAACAACAGGTGTTTGAAAGATACTACGTCTTTTTAAGATGTTTAATAAAAAGAAAACCCCATAAAGAAAAGGAAGGAAATGAAAAATTATTCATTATAAAACAGATTTTAAATCTTCTACTTGTACACGTTTTGACTATGGAATAGATAGATTGAAGGTTTAGACATCAAAAGAAGCGTAAATTTAATTAGTTTTTATTTGTATTTTTTTCTGGCCAACACAACTTGTTAGAGGTTAGGTTAACAGCGGTTGACATCGCTATGCGTTGGCACACTTCTGTTGAAACAACCGAATAAATTGAGATGTGATATTTTATCATCTATTGCATCAATTAAAGGATGTTGAAGTTTTCATGAACATTTAATACATCCCAGCAAAACTTAGATTACCAAATATGGTATAAAATAAGGTATAGGATCTCTTATTTTATACATTGCAGCATTGATGATTTTAACAGGCGATGAGACTCAAAGTAATGCATACACATTATCACAAAGAATACCAGTAAGGTATAAAATAAGTCATAAATTTATAACGAAGAATACGAGTAAGGTGTAAAATATATGATATTTTATAGGTTACCAGAAATGAAATAATATAGCATACCAGAAGATAATATATAAGGTGTTATGAGTAGTGAAAAAGTAATTTTGTATTAAATTTACTCACGTGATTGTAAGTGAGTGTAAGTAGATAAAATATGCTCGTGAGTGTGTGTCGTTACAAATTTCCTGTCGTGAGCCCATCTCTAGTTTAAACTTATGCATTTTTTTATAAAATAATTATTTTTTATGTTATTGTAATGCATTATGCATCCAATTATAAATAATGCATTATTTCAAACTATCAAATAATACATAATGTAACCAAATATAAGTCATCCATGATTTAATGTTTAGAAATAACAAATATGAAATACATTTTTTCCAATAATCATGCATTACGTAGCAAATTATTAGTAATGCATTATTTTTCACTTTAAAATAATACGTTGTGGAACAAATGTTTGGTAAGACATCATAAAATAATGCTACAAATAAGTTATATGCATTACCGGGTAATGTGTTATATAATCACTACCCATTACCAAAGTTTTGCTGGGATATGTAAAAACTTTAATGCCCAGCAAAACCTTAACAATGGCAATGATTATGTAATGCATTGCCATGTAATTCATACACTCAAAATATTTTGTAGGCAAAACAAATGAAAAACACATTTAAAACCAGTGAATAAACAATTGAAACCATCCCAGTAATTATTTATTTGTTTTAACAAACAGCAGCATTTATTTTTTACTGTTGACAAAATTTTCTAAAATAACCCAGCAAAACTTAGATTACCAAATAAGGTATAAAATAAGGTATAGGATCTCTTATTTTATACATTGCATCATTGATGATTTTAAAAGGCGATGAGACTCAAAGTAATGCATCCACATTATCACAAAGAATACCAGTAAGGTATAAAATAACTCATAAATTTATAACGAAGAATACGAGTAAGGTGTAAAATACTATATGATATTTTATAGGTTACGAGAAATGAAATAATATAGCATACCAGAAGATAATATATTAGCCCAGGAAAATAAGGGGTCATCTGCGGAAAATCGGATAGGTTCTCTGGAAATTTGCACAGATCTCAGTTTTGGCAATCTAAATAAGGGGGAAAAAAGTTCCAAGAAATCACCAGTGTCCTTGCTGAGATATTGAGGTCAAAGGTCACAAAAACCGGGTTTTTACAGTTTTTTGCTAATATCTCGCTCGATATGCGTCGTACGCTTTAAGAGTCTATTACAAAACTTGTAGAATATAAAATTATCTATAATATGTTTCTGAATACTTTTTTCGTATCTCTCACCGTTTCTGAGATATTAAGGCCAAAATTCACAAAAAACAGATTTTTTATAGTTTTTTGCTAATCCCAGCAAAACTTTGGTAATGGGTAGTGATGATATAACACATTACCAGGTAATGTATATACCTTATTTGTAGCATTATTTTAGGATGTCTTACCAAACATTTGTTTCACAATGTATTATTTTAAAGTGAAAAATAATGCATTACTAATAATTTTCTACGTAATGCATGATTATTGGAAAAAATGTATTTCATATTTATTATTTCTAAACATTAAATCATGGATGACTTATATTTGGTTACATTATGTATTATTTGAAAGTTTGAAATAATGCATTATTTATAATTGTATGCATAATGCATTACAATAACATAAAAAATAATTATTTTATAAAAAAATGCATAAGTTTAAACTAGAGATGGGCTCACGACAGGAAATTTCTAACGACACACACTCACGAGCACATTTTATCCACTTACACTCACTTACAATCACGTGAGTAAATTTAATACAAAATTACTTTTTCACTACTCGTAACACCTTATATATTATCTTTTGGTATGCTATATTATTTCATTTCTCGTAACCTATAAAATATCATATATTTTACACCTTACTCGTATTCTTCGTTATAAATTTATGACTTATTTTATACCTTACTGGTATTCTTTGTGATAATGTGGATGCATTACTTAGAGTCTCATCGCCTGTTAAAATCATCAATGCTGCAATGTATAAAATAAGAGATCCTATACCTTATTTTATACCTTATTTGGTAATCTTAGTTTTGCTGGGATATCTCGCTTGATATGAGTGATAGGCCTTAAAAGTCTAATAAAGAACTTATAGAATATAAAGTTATGTACAAATTTCTCTTTAAAATTTTTTTCGTATCCCTCACCGTTTTTGAGATATGGGCGAATTTATCTTTAATTAATGAATATAAAAGGGACACGAAATGATGACACCAAACATGAAAACTAAAAAGGGCATATCTTTACAACGAAATCGTGAATTACTAAAAAATAAAAAGTGCTACGTAGATAATAAATCTAGCTTTTATTTGAGTCTGATCTAGAGCAGATTGTGTAATTTATGAATACACTCAGGAAAAAAAACTCTGTCAAAAAATCTAAACAAAAATCTAAACTTTAATCAGATTTTTCTGCTGAAATGGATATTTTTACTAGAAAATAGCAGAAATCAGCAGATTATTTTTCTAATTTTACAGAAATATTTGGCAACTATGTTTAAAAAAAGTTTTTTTTCAAAGATAAACTAAAACTAAAAAAATTGACACTTAAAAAAAAGCTTCACTGCTTTTCTTAAAATAATTTATCATCTGAAATCAGTAAATCTGCTGAAATCAGCAGATTTGTCTGCTGTCTCGACAAATTTTTTCATTTAGCTCAAAAGGGCCAGATTCTTCTGCAGCTTTGACATAGGTTTTATTTTAAGTGTATGCTACGAGTATCGAGGTTGAAAATAAAATTTTATAAAAATATTTTTTGATAAAGGTTTCACAACATGTTTCCCAAAAAAAGCTCGATTTTTTCTAAGTTCAAAATGTTGTATTTTTAGTAATAATCTTTTTGTTTATCTTCAGGTATCATATAACCTGCCGATCAACAAAAAGTTTCAGACCAGGATTGTTTTGTAAGAGACACACGTTTCTCAGGCCATTTAATCTATGACCTCCAACTTTTTTTTTTAACACAGGAAATATCTTTTGTTGCTTTTTTAATTACCCTACACTAAGTTATATCAAAAAGATACAATAAAATACTTCCTGTCTTAACAAATAAGTTAAAGGTAATAAATTAAAAGGTCTAAAAAAATAGCTATACATATTACAATTCGACCGTAGTAGCATTTTCATTAATTACACAATCTGCTCTAGATCAGACTCAAATAAAAGCTAGATTAATTATCTACGTAGCACTTTTTATTTTTTAGTAATACACGATTTTGTTTTGAAGATATGCCCTTTTCAGTTTTCATGTTTGGTGTCATTATTTCGTGTCCCTTTTATATTCATTAATTAAAGATAAATTCGCCCATATCTCAAAAACGGTGAGGGATACGAAAAAAATTATAAAGAGAAATTTGTACATAATTTTATATTCTATGAGTTCTTTATTGGACTTTTAAAGCGTATCACTCATATCAAGCGAGATATTAGCAAAAAACTATAAAAAAACTTGTTTTTGTGAATTTTGGCCTTAATATCTCAGAAACGGTGATAGATACGAAAAAAGTATTAAGAAACATATTGTAGATAATTTTATATTCTACAATTTTTATAATAGACTCTTAAAGCGTACGACGTATACCGAGCGAGATATTAGCAAAAAACTGTAAAAACCCCGGTTTTTGTGACCTTTGACCTCAATATCTCAGCAAGAACACGGGTGATTTCTTGGGACTTTTTTTCCCTTATTTAGATTGCCAAAACTAAGATCTGTGCAATTTTCCGCAGATTGCCCTTTTTTCTCCTTATTTTCCTGGGCTATATAAGGTGTTACGAGTAGTGATAAAGAAATTTTGTATTAAATTTACTCACGTGATTGTAAGTAGATAAAATATGCTCGTGAGTGTGTGTCGTTAGAAATTTCCTGTCGTGAGCCCATCTCTAGTTTAAACTTATGCATTTTTTTATAAAATAATTATTTTTTATGTTATTGTAATGCATTATGCATCCAACTATAAATAATGCATTATTTCAAACTTTCAAATAATACATAATGTAACCAAATATAAGTCATCCATGATGTAATGTTTAGAAATAACAAATATGAAATACATTTTTTCCAATAATCATGCATTACGTAGCAAATTATTAGTAATGCATTATTTTTCACTTGAAAATAATACGTTGTGGAACAAATGCTTAGTAAGACATCTAGTTTTTTTTTTTTTTTTAATTTTGTTTAGTAATAACCAGGGACAGGGCCTTCATGCACTAAAAAACTATCCCTGCAAAAAAAGTCATTACCACTTCCCAGTGGAGTGCTTTAAAACTAAAACAAGTGTAATGAAATACAACAATAATAACAAAAAACACAAGACAAAAACACACAAACAGTTTTTTCTACTCCACAATTCATAGATATTCAGCTCTTAACTCATTACCCATCGCGACACCTCCATACAAATGTAAGTAGATATTCAGTAGATAAGAACTACTCCAGGGAAGTAGTTGAAAGTTGTTTGAAAGCTCGGAGTACTTCTTATCTACTGAATATCTACTTACTTTTGTATGGGAGTGTCGCGGAAGGTAATGAGTTAAGAGCTGATTATCAACTTTTTATGGAGTAGAAAAGAAGTCCTTTGCGATTTTTTCTTGTGTTTTTTGTTATTTTTGATGTATTTCATTACATTTGTTATAGTTTTAAAGCACTCCAAATAGAACTACTCCGCACTTTTTTTGCTGGGATGTTTTAGGCGCCTAAAATATGTACTAAAATGGTCTTGAAATATGCACTAAAAATCTTAAAATATGCACTAAAAACCATTAATAATAATAAATATCCACTAAACAAAACAATATGATTGAGAATCGGTTTTAAATTGGCTGACCTGCGGTCCTATAATTGGAAAAAACACACTTTTTAACAAAATGTTCACTATCTTTTTACTCAAAGTTGATCGGAAGTCATTAAAAAAAATTATGGTAAAAATTCCTTGAAATCAATTAGCTACTCATAAAATAAATCTGTAAATTTAAATCAACACACTCCAATTGTAAATCAACCAAACATGATGTCAACCAAACATTTAGTAAAAACGGCAGCATGTTAGTCCATAATACAAAACTTCGATTTTGTTTTCAACAAACTAAGTCCAGTAATTTTATTTCAAAATTCTTTTATCATGTCAATAAATAGAGTTTGTTAAATTTCTTTGTTGGAAAAAAATTTCATTTGTCAGATCAACAAATTGTGTTTTGAATTTCTTTGTTGAAAAAAAATTAGATTTTTTACTTTTGTCAGATCAACAAATTGTTTTTGTGTTTGTTAAATTTCTTTGTTGAAAAAAAAACAAAATTCTTTTTTCAACAATCAAAATTTACAAACGTTTGTTGATATTACAAATTTCCGTATAGGAGCACTTTCAGTGAAAAATTTTATTGTATTCACAAATATGAGGGTCAAAAATTTCGTAAAAAAAACAATTCGTTTTTTTCTGTGTACAATAAATTGAGAAGGGGGAACCCTTCATCTTAGAATATTTAATTGTTAGGATGTATTTAATAGATGACATGTAAAAAATAGTAGTTTTGGGAGTTTTGTTCAATAAAATTTTCAGAAATTTAAAAAAAATTATTCAAAGTACCCTCCAGAAATCTATGATACATCTTTCCACAAAACTAAGCATTACTCATTAATTTTTTTGAACCGATTTTTATATTTTTTAATGTTTTGGAAAGTTAATGTACCATACTTTTTACAAAAATAAAATATTTAAAGGACTCACGATCAATTCAGAGTAAAAGAAAGTGATTTTTTTTTTGAAAAAGTATGTTTCTTTTAACTTGAAGGACCGTATCTAAGCTGATTTTAAACCGATTCTCAATATGTTTGTTTAAAAGGTAAGACTCACATCTTTCAAAAAACTTAAAATTTTAATATACAACAACAAAGTTATATAATTTTGAAGATTTTGACCGCTGTGCCAAAAAAGTAATTCACATAAAAATTGTGAAAATTAATATTCCGAAACTGTTTTGGTGTTCAAAATTTCAAATTTTTTTGGTAAAACAAATGCAATTTTTTCGTAATAATTTTAAGAATACCCGGCTAAAAATGTTGTATATTATCATATATGATATCATATATGAGACCATATACAGTATCATATATAGTATCAAATATGGTCTCATATATAAACAAATATTAAAATTGGCGCTTATATAAGACACGATCATATATGATCCAATATATGTGATCATATATTGTATCATATATTGGGTCATATATTGGATCATATATGATATTGTTTTCAATTTGTTTTACATTATTTTTCTTATTTTTTAATTATTTTTTTATCTTAAACAATATGTAATAGATTATTATATTCACCAGAATTGCAAACGGTGTACATAAGTATAATTAAAAATAAAAAATATTTATTTTTATTCATTATGGTGTTTTTCTATATTTCAATGAAAACCTTTAGTTTGATGATTTTGATTTTTTACTTACTCCGTTTGCATTTCTGGTGACCATATAAAAATATATAATTTAACTTACAGATATTAGAACACATTTTGAAAGTAAAAAAAATTTTACATAAAGGATTTAAAATATCAAGAAGAGAGCAAAGGGCATATTAAATAAAGGATGATTTCCTTGTTGTTTTCTTGTTTTATTGTTAATTTAGATTTTCTTCAGACTTAGCGTTTTTGTTATGCTATAAACCTCATTTTAGCATATTTAAAGTCAAAACCTATAAAAAAAGATATAAAATATTAATATATAAGGTATTTCTAGACATTTTATTATATTAAAGGGCATGCCACAGGCTTAATTGCTTTCGGAATTAAAATATGTAGTTTACTCGTAAAACGCAAAACGAATATTTTTTTTTCGGAATGAAATCACTTTCAAAAATCAAAGTGGGATTGAATTGCATAGGAGTGGATTTATTCCGAAAAAATATTTTGCTTTACGTTTTTAGAGGAAAACTTTCAAACCACTTCGGAACGGAATTGACTATGTGACAGGCCCTTAAGTATTACCAACAATAGCATTTGGTGCTGATGCGTTTTAATGATAACACTGATATCATTTAAAGAAACAACCATGTGCCTTTAAATATTGACTATTTTGTTAAGACCATTGGATGTTTAAGACCATTGAATTCTTTTTACGGAATTCTAACTGAAAAAATATTAGAAATAATTCCACATTCCTTTTTTATTCCAGCAAAAAATAACTTGCTACTACTAAAAGCATTTTTTACTCATAATAAGCAAATGAGTACTTAAAACTTTTATTAAAAGCAATATATTTAGTTGTATATATATTATCTTACTGGGTTATGTTTGTTAGGTCATTTGAAGAAGAGGGATAAATAAACTATTAATACTTACATCATGCCGACAATATTTTCCATGTAGGTAAAGTGACAGTCTTCTTGTGATTGTTAGTAAAAATGTTGTCCATCCCAAATCGTAACTCAACATCAAAACTGATTATACGTTCTTTTCATTTCCAACAGTAAGGGATGTCAAAAGTGTGTAGTGTTAAAATCGTAGTGATAACGTTATGGTGGTGCACATGATTTTTCCCCCAAGTTGAGTGAGCTGAACGTTGCTGCGCATGGTTGATTTTTCTGTAACTCGTAACTCGACCTTCAAACTGCATATATGTTCTTTCCATTTCCAATTTGCTATATGACAGTAAGGGATTTCAAAATAGTTTGTAGTGTTGAAATCGTAGTAATAACATTATGATGGCGCATATGTTCTCTCCTCCAAGTAGAAGAGCTTACTTAACGTAGCTGCGTAAAGTTGAATTTCTTCAACTCGTAACTCGGTATCAAAATTACTTATATGATCTTTTTTTTCAATTTGATATGGCGACATTAAGGGATTTGTAAAAAGTTTGTAATATTGGAATCGTAGTATTAACATTATGGTGGTGCATATGCCCTCTCCTCCAAGTTACGAAAGCTTAACGTCTTCAACATCAAAGTACTCAATAATATTGTTTTTTCTACATTTTGAATACGAAAATTTCCAGTTCATCTTGTTTTGGAATAAAATGCCCATGTTATGACGATGAACTGGAAAAAAAATGAAAACATGATTTTAAAATTATTTTTATATATTAATGAAAACTTACCTTTTCCAACATTTTTCTATGTAAAAGTAATTTTTTTTAAGCAGAATATATTGCAAGTAGGACAATATTTGTTAAATTATTTATATGCACCAGTATTGCAGTTATGTTTATGTCGGTAATCGATGGTAATAAAATATAATTTTATTCGTAAAACTCCTTTTTGAAATTCTGATTCAAATTTGCACACACATTAACTAAGATTTAACATTTTATGATAACATATATGGTTGCATATTTGATATCATATATGGTACATATTATACATACGACCTCATATATGGTATCGATTTTTGCATATATGGTCACATATATGTTTCCTTATATGTCATATATGATCATATAAAGATCAATACATAGCCATATATGAACATACACATTTATTTTTAGCCGGGTAACTAAAAATTCGATTTAAACTCGATTTCGTGTGATTCGCAGAAATGCATGTGAATTAAAAAGTTAAGAAAGACAGAACAGAGGCCTTTCTTTAAGAATTTCGGGTTTTCAAGACATTTGCTAATAAAACAAGCACTAAACGAGGTGATCGAGAAAAACTATGAATATTTCCGTACTCTATGGACCCGAACTTTTATATGAACATCGCCGCATATTTTTTTGTTTACTTTTAAAGCACTGTGTATAAGTTTTATAAAGAAGTAAAAGTAATACAATTTTTTAAACTTTACAAAATAATTTGTTTTAAATTTCTAATATTTATATGTGAAGAATTTAAAAAAAAATAATTTTTAGGGGTACGCGGCTGATAAAATTTAAAAACGCTGATCTAGATGGGTTGTTTGATCTTTGATTCTCCTCCTTGCGGAATTATTCAGATTAGAATTATGCTGTATAAGAAATGTTGGAGAATCTAAGATTTTTCTTTTACCAGAAAAGGGTTTAATAAAAGAAGGATGAGCCACTTATATGGGATAATTGTGATTTTATTGATAAACTCGCGAAGGCAGTTTATCAAAAAAATCACGCGTCTAGAAAACGCACCAATTTTCTTTTCGTATCTGTTTCAGATGAAACACCACGGATTTCAATACAAATATATCTCATAAACTTCCAAATGCTTTAATTTTTTTTATTGTAATCCTGTAATTTCCCAATCTTAAACATTTTCTTAAACTAAATGACAAACTTTTATTTAATGTCAAACTTTTAATCTCAAATTGCTTAATATTTTCTGGGTGTTGGTATGTGTTTGCCTCGTTAATCTTCATGTTTTTTTTTTTTTTTGGTAATTCTTATCATTTACTAAACATTCTTTTATACAGTTGTTTTCATACAAATATTTTCCATTTCGTGTTAATACTGTCATCACATGTCATTCTGGTATTAAGTCTATTATTGTGCTGTTGTTAAACAAATTAAAATGTTTTCTTACAAGGAAGGCATCCCATAATAGAATTTTAGATACGTTTTTAAATTTAAAAATCTAATTCAAACCAAAATCAATTTTACTAATATTTGACAGTTTTCCCTGTTTTTTAACAAAAAAATTTCGACCAAAATTTAAATTTTTCTTTGTAGTTTTACAATTTTTTTCGTAAATATCCAAATTTCCAAGGGAATTTTCCAAAAAAAAATCTGGTAAACTCACGAGAATTCCTTGTAAGTATTATCGCAACAAAAATGTTGTAAACTTACAACTTTATCAGTAAAAAGCTTGTAAAATTACAAAAGGTAGTAATTTTTACTAGAAATTCTCCTAAAATAGGAAATAGCACAAAATCTAGTAAAGTCAGGAGAAGTACTTGTAATTTTTATACAAAATTTTAGTTGTAAATCTATATACCCGGCTAAAAATGTTGTATATCATCATATATGTTATCATATATGAGACCATATACAGTATCATATATAGTATCAAATATGGTCTCATATATGAACATATTCCAAAATTGGCGCTTATATAAGACACGATCATATATGATCCAATATATGTGATCATATATTAGATCATATATTGAAACATATATTGGATCATATATTGAATCATATATTGGATCATATATGATGTTGTTTTTAATTTGTTTTACATTATTTTTAATATTTTTTATTTATTTTTTTTATCTTAAACTATATGTAATAGATTATTATGTATATATTCACCAGAATTGCAAACGATGTACGTAAGTATAATTAAAAATAAAAAATATTTTTTTATTCATTACTGATGTTTTTCATATATTTTAATGGACACCTTTAGTTAGATGATTTTGATTATTTAGTTACTATCGTTTGCATTTTTGGTGACCATATAAAATTATATAATTAATCTAATTAATAGATACGAGAATACATTTTGATATTAAAAATAAATAAATTGAACATAAAAGATCTAATATATCAAGTCTTTCGATTGATATCAATTACGAAAGATGGGAACAAAGGGCTTATTACAGGAACGATGATTTCCTTTGTGTTTTCTTGTTTTAGTGTTAATTTCGATTATCTTCAGACTTAGCGTTTTTGTTAAAAAAGTCAAAATCTAAAAAAAATAAATATAAAATAATATTAGTATGTATATAAGATATTTCTAGAATTTTTATTGTATTGAATTATTACCAACAACAGCATTTGGTGCTAATTTAAAGATAACACGAATATCATTTAACGAAACAACCATGTACCTTTAAAGATTGTCTTAATACTGCTAGATACATACATACATGTTAATGGAGTGTATTTTGTAAGGACCATGGGATGCTTAAGGCCATGAATGCTTTTTACAGAAAGATATATTGCCTTTCAGAACTCCATCTGAAAAAATATTAAAAATTATTCCATATTCCTTTTTTATTCCAGAAAAAAAGAACTTGCTAGTACTAAATGCATGTTTTTTAGGGTCGAACCAGAATCAAATGCGTAGCGCAAGACGTAAAATAAAAACAAAAACAAACACATCAAATTTGAAATTTTTACGTCCGTTTGATTTAGGTAACTCACATTTAAATATTAGAAACGAAAAATTATTGGGCGTTACGCCTTACGCGACGTAATTTGATTCAGGTTGGACGCTTACTCAAATTTTTTAGTAGGCACATAATTACTTAAGACTTCGATTAAAAGCAGTATATTTAGAAGTATGTATTTTATCTTTCTGGGTTATGTGTGTAACGATATTTGAAGGATAGGGATAAGAAACTATTTTTACTTACATCAGGGCAACGGTGTGCCAGGTTGACACTTTCGCTAATTGACAGCTTTCTTGTGATTGTAAGTAAAAACGTTGTCCTTCCGAAATCGTTGCTCAACCTTAAAACTGATCATACGTTTTTTCATTTTGATTTTCTATGGCGGCAGTAAGCGATTTTAAAATAGTTTGTAGTGTTGTAACCGTAGTGATAACGTTATGGTGGTGCATATGCCCTCTTCTCCTTCTAGAACGAGCTTAACGTAGCTCCTCATGGTTGAATTTTCTTTAAATAGTAACTCGGCCTCCAAACTTATACGTTCTTTCCATTTCCAATTTACTATTGCGACAGTATGGGATTTCAAAATAATTTATAGTGTTGGAATCGTAGTGATAACATTCTGGTGGTGCATATGTCCTCTTCTCCAAGTTGAGTAAGCTTAACTTAACTCGGCCTTAAAACTGCTTACACGATCTTTCTAATTCGATATTAATGGTTTTTAAAATAGTTTGCAGTATTGCAATCGTAGTGATAACATTATGGTGGTGCATATGACCTCTCCACCAAGTTGCACGAGATTAACGAAGCTGTGTAGTTTAATTTTCTTCAACACCAAATTACTTAATAATATTGTATTTGCGACATATATACATTTACTCATTTTGAATATGATCTTGTTTTGGAATAAAATGTCCACGCTTATACTTGTTATGACTATGAACTGGAAAAAATTAAAACATGATTTTAAAATTCAAATACATATTAATGAAAGCTTACCTTTTCTGGTGGTGCAAATGTCCTCTTCTCCAAGTTGAGAAAGATTAACGTAACTCGGCCTCAAAACTGCTTATAGGGTCTTTTCATTTCCAATTTGCTATGGCGACATTAAGGGATTCCAAAATAGTTTGCAGTATTTCAATCGTAGTGAAAACATAATGGTGGTGCATATGCCCTCTCCACATAGTTGCACGAGATTAACGAAGCTGCGTAGTTTAATTTTATTCAACATCAAAGTACTCAATAATATTGTATTTGCGACATACATTTACTCATTTTAAATATGATAAAAAAAGTCCACGATTATACTTGTTATGACGATGAACTGGAAAAAATTAGCACATATGATTTTAAAATTCTAAGTACATGTTAATGAAAACTTACCTTTTATAAAAATTTTTTTGTAAAAAACTTTTTTTATTTTGTAATTCTGGTTCAAATTTGCATACACATGTACTATGATTTAACATTTTATGATAACATATATGGTTCCATATATGATATCATATATGGCACATATTTTATATACGACCACATATATGGGATCGTTTCTTGCATATATGGTTACATATATGTTTCCATATATGTCATATATGATCATATAAAGATCGATACATAAGCATATATGAACATACACATTTATTTTTAGCCGGGTACTTATATAAAAATGTGTGTATGTATGTATGTTCCGTATGGACTCGAAAACGGCTGGACCGATCTTGATGAAATTTTCAGGGAATATCAGAATAGCCCAGGGAGTAACACTGTTCAGTCAGACTTTTGATTTTTTGCGTGTGGGCGGAGGGGCGTGGCAAAATCGAATTTTTACATTGACCCAATAATGACATCAATATATAAAAAACGGATGGACCGATTTTTATGAAATTTAAGCCAAATATAGTACTAACCGAGTACTAACCTTATGCCAAATTAGAGCGTGATCAGACAAGTGGGCTTAAAATTCCATGCTTTTTTGCCTATGGGCGGAGGGGTGGTCAAAATCGAATTTTTACATTGCACCACTAATGACATCTATATATAAAAAACGGATGTACCGATTTTGATGAAATATAAATGATTTTTTGCGTGTGGGCGGAGGGGCGTGGCAAAATCGAATTTTTACATTGACCCAATAATGACATCAATATATAAAAAACGGATGGACCGATTTTTATGAAATTTAAGCCAAATATAGTACTAACCACGTACTAACTATGTGCCAAATTAGAGCGTGATCGGACAAACGGGCGTAAAATGCCATGCCCCATTGTATTGAATATTATTTCTGCATGCTACGCAATAACGCAAAACTGTTGATTCGATTTTAATTAAATTTTCAGCACCAGTGCGGAACTATAGGACACATACACGTATGCAGGATGGTTTTTTCAAGGCATAACAACAACAACAAAAAAATTGTTGTTCTTTTCGTGAGATTTGTGTTTTTAAATAAATATAAAAAAAAAAAAAAAATTGTTGTTGGTCCCCCCCTCTGAACACTTCGTTGATAGGACATGTTATACTACGATTGGCAAAAGGGGCGTAAAATGACACACCCCTTTGTACAATCACGCAAAACCAGCTGAACCGATTCTCTTGACAATTTCACTACAAACAGTGCTAACCAAGTGTATATGTAGGCCATATAAGATCGTTGTTGGATAAAGGAATCAAAATTGCAACGCCCTTTGTACTATACTAACCACAATTGAACAAAGAGGCGTATATTGCCACGCCCCTTTGATTTATACTGAACGTTATATCTGCCTGTTTTGAAATCACGAAAAAACGGATAAGCCAAATCTGTCACTACTGATAGAACTAACCGAGCGGGAACTGTAAGTCATATGTAGAGCGCGATTTGGCAAATGGGTACAACATGTCACTCCCGTTTTTCATAAATAAAAACTTATTTCCTCCTCTTTCGCAATCACAGAAAAACGGCAAAACTGATATTAATGGAATTTGCAGCACAGATAGTACTATTCGAGGATGCAGCATGGAACTTTAGACTGTCACGATTCGATAAAAATGCGTTAAATGACACGCCCCTTTGTACTATACTCAACGTTATGTCTGTCTGTTTCGAAATCACGCTAAAACGGCTAAACAGATTTTGTTGAGATTTCTCTATAGATTGTGCTAACCGAGGGTGGAACCAAAGGTTACTAGCTGGACTCGGACCCGTGCTTTAATTTTGTCCGACACTAATTAAGATGCAATATAAAACAGTGTTTTTCTTAGGGCCAGCAACGCGGACCGGGTATAGCTAGTTAACCAATAAAATTATAATTTTTACTAGGAACTCTCGCAAAATAGAAGGTAGCAAACAATTATTTCACGAGGGTTTTTTAGTAATTTTCCAAGATTTTTATACCCTCCACTCTAGTGATAGAGGGTATATATAAGTTTGTCATTCCGTTTGTAACACCTCGAAATATTGGTCTAGGACCCCATAAAGTATATATATTCATGATCCTCGATAGATTTTAAGACGATCTAGCGATGTCCGTCCGTCCTTCCGTCCGTCTGTCTGTCTGTTGAAAACACGCTAACTTTTGAAAGACTTTACGGAGGCTCCTGAAGTTTGGCATATATGTTGGGCATTTACCTGGTCAGGTTGGTATTGCAATCCAGAGAAATCGGTCCAGTGGTTCAAAAGTTATGAGCAAATGACTGAATTTCGGCAAGGGTTTTTCGTGAATTTATGAGATAAAAAGCACTATAACTTTCGAAAAGCAATTCTGAGGATGCTGAAGCTTGCCATATATATTTGTCGTTCCTCCAGCCTAGTTCGTATTGAATTTCAGCCAAATCAGTCCAGTGGTTCAAAAGTTATTAGCAAAACCGTGAATTTCAGATTAGCTTCACCTTAAATTCACGTGTTGAAAACCCGTTAAACCTGTTTTAAAAACATTAGTAAGTCACAAAAATATTTTACAACGTATTTTTGTCACTCAAAAATATTTTGATACCAAAACAAAAAAAAAAAAAATACACTCGAAAAAAATTTTACACCCCCGAGTAAAAATTTTTATATAATGCAATATATAATGATATGTAATACAATATATAATTATACGCAATTTGATCCGAAAAATGGTGGATGTTTTTGCATTAAAAAAGATCAACTTGTATAAAATACGATTTGATTTCATCCGAGTTTTGACCAGACATTGCCATATATTGGTAGATCTAATTAGATCTAATTGCATAAAAACATATAAAATCCTGGTGTTTTTTGGTTTGGTTTGAGATACACCACAGGTCAACGATACATTCACCAAACATATAATTTTCTAAAACAAAAAAAATGTTTGGGTACGCTTCAAACCAGATAGGTGATATACATAATCCTAACAAGGAAATGTTTAGGAACATTTTAAAAAGTTTTTTATACTTTGCCTAAAAAACTTAGAAAATTGTTGGTTAATTAGAAACATTTATAGTTATATATGGAACAGAATGAGAAATATATAATTTTATATTAAATTATACAGAAAAACAAATTTGTATTGACCCTCATATAATTAAATATAATTATATCAACCGTACGCATTTTAATCCGAATCATGATTAAATTATATATAACTACATATGACTGCATTTAAAAAATTTATAAAATAGCTCACGGAATATATGATCATATATGATTCGTTAGGTTTGTATCAAGTTATATATGGTTATATATGTTTATTTTTACTCGGGCCCAAAAAAAATTTACACTCAAAAAAAAATTAGTAAATTATTTTTTTTTTTTTTCAAAAATTACTAAAAAAATTTTTGTTTACACAAAATAAAATATTTCTAATCAAAACTGTTATTTGTTTCACGTTAGAAAATTTACTATCACTTAAAATGGGCATTGTGGAGGGTATTCATAGATTCGGCTAAGTCGAATTTAACTTTTCTACTTGTTTTTAGTGTCCTTGACGTGGGATACCTTCCTTGTTAGTTTGTTGAATGAATAGCAGTAGATTGTTGTCAATTTATTCTCTGACATTTGAGTCGTTTAATTTCAAAAATTGAGATGGCTGTATAAAAGAATGTGTAAAAGATGTAGTTAGCATTTTTTTTGTCCCTTAAGCAATAAACACAATTTAAATTGAATTTTCTCCAGTTTTATTTTTCAGTTAACAACACCTAGGCAAATTTTTTGGAAGTGAGTGCAAGTACACTAGGGTTGCCAGACGTCCCGCATTTGGCGGGATTGTCCCGCTTTGGGTCAACGATTCCCGCGTCCCGCGCGGGATTCCAAATTCCCGCTTTTTTAAGCGTCAAAAAAATAAGTAGCGATTTTTTGGTCTTGCCAATATGCCAATATGCATTATTATTTATTAAAAATTGTAAGAATAACCGCTACTACAATGTAGTATATTTTTTGTATTTATTTTTTAAAACAACTACAAAAAGAAGTTGCTTGAATTTTTTTCATACAAAAACAACGGAAATTGTAGTTGAAAACAACAACTATACATTCAGAAACTGCAATAATTTTCAGAGTGTAAAAATATAGTATTTGGTCCGAAAAATTTTCAGTTTTTCACTAGAGTTAGAATGGTTTTGAAGAAAAATATGTTTAAGAAATTAGGAATACTGGAAAAAAAAACTCTTCCGAGTTTTCAATCTGCAGATGAATTCACACTTTTTTGTCCCGCGAAAATTTTTAAAATCCCGCGATTTTTGTAATTTTTTTCTGTTTGTCCCGCTTTTTGGAAATAAATTTCTGGCAACCCTAAAGTACACTCAAATTTGAATACCCCCCACTTAAAAGGGAGGCCTTTTAAAAGAGCTCCCACCGATTGTTCTGATACATGACTATGGGAACGGGGGAGAAATAAGAGTACACACGAAAAATGCCTTGTCAATTTACAAGAAAAAGTCTCGTTATACCATTTTACAAATATTTTACAGTTTTCCTTGTTTTTTAACAACAAATTTTTAATCGAAATTTAATTTTTTTTTGTAATTTTACAATTTTTTTTGTAATTTTACAAATTTCCAACTTTTTCCTTGTAAGTTTTATTTTGCAAAAAAAGTTGTAAATTTACAATTTTATTGTTTAAAAGCTTGTAAAATTACAAAAAATCTTGTCAAATGGGAGGTAGCAAAAAATACAAGTTAAACGTTTTTCTTGTCACTTTACAAAGTTTTTCCAATTTTTTCGTACGGATGACTCTACTCACCTTCTGAAAGTATTCAGAAAATGATTTAACAAGCTGATCAAATATTAAACATAGTCCAATCAGGATTGATTTTTCTAAATCCCGTGATTCGGGATTGAAGAAAATTTTCGAGATCCCGATTACGGTATCCGGGGATTTTCGGATTTTGAACTTTATGAATTTAAGTTTTTTTGGGCGGGTTATCGATATCCGACAAACTTCAAAATTTTTATCTGAATTAATTAATTAAAAAAAAAAAACTGCAATTTTGACCCGCGATGGGCGAACAGAAGATATAGACTGATTTTGATCATTTTAGCTTTAAAATTTTTTTGGAATACGCACCACCCTAATGCATTGCCTTGGGAAAAAATTAATTAAAAAAATCGTAGGTTTAATTAAAAAATTAATTAAATCCGGACCAATCACTAAAATGCGCATATAAATTAAAAATATTTGTATGTCGTTATTCTATATGAGGCATTCAACACCAAATGTCCCGCTGCAGAAAAACATGTGTGCCGTAAATTTCTGAATAGGTTGTTTGGTTTTTCAAATTTTCAAAAACTGGGCTTAGGAGGCGTGGTCAAATATTGAAAAAATGGTAAAATTTGTGGGGGGTTGCCTTAATTAAATATTCATCACATTAAAACGGAAAGCACCACAATCCCAAAAATTTACATTATTATATAGTTTGTATGGGCTATCGATTAAAATTTTTTATTTTGGAAAATTTTCAGAATCCGTTCTGAAATTTTCCATATTTTAAAAAAGTCAATTTATCAAAAATCCGGCCACTTTTTTTTTAATTTTTTTTTTAAGTTTTTTTAATTTCATATCAATTTAGTAATTTGCTTGTATTTTCTTGTTTTAACGTTGCACATAAGTATTATTAATTGCATAAATATTACTCATACGCTACGTTAAAACAAGAAAATACAAGCAAATTACTAAATTGTTATGAAATTTAAAATTCAAATGCGATTTTCTCGAAAAAAACGAAAAACGCGTGTCTGAATTTTTTTGTGTGGATGGACAAACATCTTAACTTAAAAAAAAAAAATTAAAAAAAAAAGTGGCCGGATTTTTGATAAATTGACTTTTTTTAAAAAATTTAAGATTTCAGAACGGTTTCTAAAAATTTTCCACAAAAAAAATTTAATCGATAGGCAATACAATACTATATTAGAATGTAAATTTTTGAGATTGTGGTGCATTCCGTTTTAATGTGATAAATAGGGATGAGATTTTCATGCACTAAAAAATCTAAAATATGCGCTTAAAATATGCGCTAAAAAATTCAAAATATGCACTAAAAACCCTAAAAATATGCACTAAAAAATAAAATGTGTGAAATAAAAATTTTGTTTTCATAGGAAAAACTTCTATAAAAGCAAAAAGTAACGCCGGGTTTAAATAGTAACATTTAAAACTTTATATAAGCAAGATTTTTAAGAAATTAAGACAATCTGAAAAAAAAAAATTTAAAGAAAAAAAAATAATTTTTCTTATTTCCAAAATAACTTTTAAAAATTTAAAATAGTTTTTGAAACAAATAAATTTCAATTTATGTTTTTGCTAATTTATGCCAAAACATGCACTTAAAAGTTGGAAATAAAAATAAAACCAAAATATGCAAAAATATGCATTTTCACCAAAATATGCAAAAATATGCAAAAACAAATCGATGCCATTTTAACGCAAATTTCTTGATTCGGAAAAATAAATGGTCGATATCGTTTTTAGACTATCGACAAAAAACATGCATTTGCATGGAAATCTCATCCCTAGTGATAAATATTTAATCAAGGCAACTCGTCCAAATTTGTCCAATTTTCAAATATTTTACCACGCCTCCTAAGCCCAGTTTTTGAAAAATTGAAAAACCAACAACCCAATTTTCTAAGTTCCATATAGGGCTATTCATGCAACCTATTCAGAAGTTTACGGTACACATGTTTTTTTTTCGCTGGACATTTGGTGTGGAATGCCGCATATATATAAAAGACTGACTGACTCATATACTCATTCATCATCGCCCAGTCCAAAGCGCTGAAGCTAGAGACTTGAAATTTGGACTGTAGGTTCACCTCCCGGAATATAGATCCACTAAGGCTGGATTTTTGCCAATGTTGATTCTAAGGTAAAAAGGGTAAAAACTGTAAAAAACTTTTGGTACTTTTTATATCTCCTGAAATAATGGTCATAGAGACTTGAAATTTGGACAATATGTTCACCTCCCGGAAAATAGATCCGCTAAGGCTGGATTTTTTTCTAGTGTTGATTCTAAGGGGGTAAAAAGGGTAAAAACTGTACTTTTGGTACTTTTCATATCTCCTGAAATACTAGTCATAGACACTTGAAATTTGGACTATATGTTCACATCCTGGAATATAGATCCAGTATCGCTGGATTTTTGCCAATGTTGATTCTAAGGGGATAAAAAGGGTAAAAATCTGTAGTTTTGGTACATTTTATATTTTCTTAAATAACGGCACTAGAAACTTGAAATTTAGACTGTATGTTAACCTCCCAAAATATAGATCCACTAAGGCTGGATTTTTGCCAGTGTTGATTCTAAGGGGGTAAAAAGGCTAAAAAGCTCTACTTTTGGTACATTTTATATTCCCTTAAATAATGGTACTAGAAACTTGAAATTTGCAATGTTTGTTCACTTGCCGGAAAAAAGATTCACTAAGGCTGGATTTTTGCCAATGTTGATTCTTCGGAGGTTAATGGGTAAAAAAGTTTACATTTGGTACTTTTTTTTATTTACTGAAATAATGGTCATTCAAACTTGAAATTTGGATTGTAGGATCCTTTAGTGAAATTAAACATTCTGGAACAAGGTACATACTTTTAATGAAAGGTACTTTTTTATAAAATCTATTTTTTTAAAGAGTACCTTTTATAAAAAGTACCTTTTATAAAAAGTAGCTGTTATAAAAAGTAGCTTTAATAAAAAGTAGCATTTATAAAAAAGTTTCTTTTATTAAAAGTACTTTTCATTTAAAGTACCTTTTATAAAAACTACCTTTAATAAAAAGTACCTTTCATTAAAAGTACCTTTTACAAAAAGTACCATTTATTAAATGTACTGGAGGTACACTTTTTTGTACCGTTTTATTTCCTGAAATTGTATTTATAGAAATTTTTTTATATTTCCTAGAATCTAAAAATTTGTAATGTAGGAGAATTCGGTAAAAAAAACATTCTGGGAAAAATACGTTTTTAAAATTCCGCTTCTTCGTGAGGTAAAATGGCTAAAAAAGTGTATTTTCGATACCTTTGATATTTTTTGACATAATTAAACTTAAAATTAGGAATGTGAAATCCTTTTTGCACTTTTAATATTTCCTAAAACAATGATCCAAAAAATTTAAATATGCAAAAGAGGATCCTTCGGTGAAGAAAAAAAAATTCTGGAAGAGGTTCTTTTTGGAAATTCCGTTTCTAACGGGGGTAAGAAAGTGTACTTTTGGCACTTTTTTTTTTTTTGTCCTAAAATAATGAAAATGTGTAAATTTTGGTTATTCTTATATTTCTTGAAATAATGGTTCAGAAACTTGATATTTTAAATAAAGGATCACCTAGCACAAAAAAAAAGTTTTTGGAAAATTTAGTTTTAAAGGGTAAAGGGGGCAAATGGTTATTTTTTCCTATCTAACTATTAAACTAAAAGCCCCAAAACCCAAGAGAAGGAAATATTTAAAATTTTTAAATTTTAGAACGGGGAACGAAGTGGAATGGAGCAGGGAACAATATGGAGTGATACCTTTTACTCATATTTTTCGTATTTAACTTTTTTTACTCCATATTTTTTCCCTCTATATTTTTTTTATTCAAACTTATTTTTATTCCAATTTCTTTATTCACTAAAATATTTCTTTATTCACTAAAATATTCACTAAAATATTTATTCACTCAAAATCCAAAGTCCCGATATAAGGGCTCGGAAATTATTCAAATTTTATTGTTTAAATTATTCATTGAAATAGTATTTTATGAAAGACTTAAACATACACAAGTAAATAAAACAAAGACTACGTAGGGGAATTTTCTTGAAATCGGTAGAGTAATTCTGATCCTTCTATTGTCCGGTATTCAATACAACCGGTAACGAAGTACCGGGATCGTAAGCTAGTTAAAAATAAATGGATATTTTTTCTTTTTTTTACTTTGAGCCAACACTCAGGGGATGCCCCCTACTAATGCAATGCATTGTGTTGGTATTAGGAAAAAAGGTTATGAGGAGAAGGAAAGACGGAGTAGTGTTTGTGGACATTTAATTTGAACTTTTCTAAATTATAGCCAACTGGAAAGATTTCTGCGGGGAGTTTATTCCACATACGACTAGTAGTTTATTTGACAGATATTCCAGGAATAATTGTCAAATAAACCTACAATAAGTCTGTTATAAGTATTATGAATAAGAGCCATAGTCTGTAAGACAATTTTATAAAGTTCGGTATAAATCTTTTATATACATACACATAAAACTATAAACAAAATGAGAATTCAAATTCAATATGAGAAATAAAAAAGTTTCAACAAACTGTTTATACTTCTGTATTTGTTTTTGTAAGTAAAACAATGCAAGAGAAAAACACATACTCGAACAAAAAAATAGTAAAGCTAAAAATTTAATTAAACAATTTATAATATTATTTAAATATTTAATTTACATTAATTTAAAAAAACAATTAAAATGTTAAGTAAAAAAAGTTAAAAAATTGATTAAACAATTAATTATATTAATAAAAAATTTAATTGATATTAAATTAAAAAACAAAAATTTTAATTAAAATAAAATATACGATATTATTTTCTGTGTAGAAAAGAAAACTTTTTTTATGAATAACTAACACATTCTAGACAATTTCCCCTATCAGTATTATGTAAAAAATAGTTAATACATAAGTTCTATTGTTTATTTTACTAATATTTATAATGCACACGTCAACAATTACATATTGTCCTTTAAAACATTAGCATAAATCCAGAATTAGAACCTTTATTCAGGCACCAACATAAATTCCATAAAATATGCGCATAAATAGCTTTTTGAATTTAAACAATGCTTGCATGCATAAATAAGAAATGACTGACTGAAGTAATGAATGAATGCCCGGTGAAAAATGTTCATATGTGAATCATATGTGGTCCAAATATAGACATGTATGTTCATATATGTAAATATATGTATCATATGCGAAAATTGGCGGCATGTGTACATATATGGTATGCGTTCATGTATGTGCACATTAGAGTGTCCCTTATTTTGGAAATGTTGGAAATCTTGAGACGGTACCCGCTCATTTTTTTCCTTTTGACTTAAAAATAACTCAGGAAAAATTTTACGCCCCTAGGACCACGCCTTCCCTACGCGACGGGGCCTTAAAGAGCGGGGCCTAAAAAATCATTTTTCCATACAAACCAAAAAATTTTTTTTTTTATTTTTAATTTTTTTGTTATTAATTATTATATTACTTGGTTTGCTTATTCACGACAAAAAATTTGATTTTGGAGGGATAAGTCTTTCAGCGCTAAAAAATTTTTCGCAAAAAAAAAATTTGGGCGGCCGGGGTCCTACAGTAAAAAATTTTTAAAAAATATTTTTTTTTAGTTTTGACCAGCAACGGTTTTAGTTGCTATGTTGCTTTAAATGATATATATTCCAAAAAAAAAAATTATTCATATCTGTGACATCTTTATCTTTTTCGAAAAAAAAAATTTTGAGCCGTAGGAATCCTACGGTAAAAAATTTTTAAAAAATATTTTTTTTTAGTTTTGAAAAGCAATGGTTTTAGTTTTTATGTTGTTTTTAATGATATATATTCCAAAAAAAATATTATTCATATTTGTGACATTTTTATCGTGTATCGAAAAAAATCATCAATGCATTTTTTACCCTTTTTTAGAACACGATTAAGATGTCACAGATACAAAAAATATTTTTTTATGAATATATCTCATTTAAAGCAACATAGCAGCTAAAACCGTTGCTGGTCAAAACTAAAAAAAAATATTTTTTAAAAATTTTTTACTGTAGGACCCCGGCGGCTCAAAATTTTTTTTTGCGAAAAATTTTTTAGCGCTGAAAGACTTATCCCACCAAAATCAAATTTTTTGTTGTGAATAAGCAAACCAAGTAATATAATAAATAATAACAAAAAAATTAAAAATCAAAAAAAAAATTTTTTGGTTTGTATGGAAAAATGATTTTTTAGGCCCCGCTCTTTAAGGGCCCGTCGCGTAGGGAAGGCGTGGTCCTAGGGGCGTAAAATTTTTCCTGAGTTATTTTTAAGTCAAAAGGAAAAAAATGAGCGGGTACCGTCTCAAGATTTCCAACATTTCCAAAATAAGGGACACTCTAGTGCACATGTGTTCATATGTGTTTCATATATGCATGTCCACATGCCGCCAATTTTCGCATATGCTCATATATTAAATATATATGTTCATATATGTGATCATATATGAATTATATATTATTCATATTTGAACATTTTTCACTGGGTGAGCAGAGGATTGAGGAGACAAAAAAACATACGGTTGTTGTTAGTTGGAACTACTGATACGAATATGAAAATGCTGATACGGCAAGAATGTCACTCTAATTTATGCAACAGCCAACTATGTAGTACAAGAGTTGAGGAATATTTTTGCAAGCATAATGAGGTGTTTTTAAACACTATGATCAAAAAGTACGTGTATTTAAAAAAAAAATCTATAGTCAACAGAAATTTTATGAATGATAAGTTGTTCCAAAATAGAGATGGGCAAAGGTTAAATACCCAACTGGTAATAGGTATTTTTAAAAAATGTAGGTAAACAAACTATGTTGTGAAAATTTGGTAAACAAAAACATTTTGCATCAAAATTAAATGAATTTTATACTAAAAAATAGTACTTTCTTAAAAAAATTGTACTTTTTTAGAAAAAATAGTGCTCTTTTAGGAAAATTAGAAAAAGTACTTTTTTAGAGAGAAAGATTTTTTTAGAAAAAGTAGCATTTTTTTTGTAAAATAGTACTATTTTAGAAAAGTACTTTCTCATCTTTAAGACAAAAACGTACTTTTTCAGGAAAAAAGTATTTATTTAGAAAAATGGTACTTTTTTCCTAAAAAGTATTATTTAAGAAAATATAGTACTTTTTTTAAAAAATTAAAGTAATTTTTAGAAAAAAATACTTTTTAGACAAAAAAGTACTTTTTAAAAAAGTAAATTTTTTACTACTTTTTTTAAAAAAAAGTACTTTGTTCTAAAGTACTATCCATCTTTAAGACAAAAACGTATTTTATCAGGAAAAAAATTACTTATTTAGAAAAATTGTACTTTTTTTCCTAAAAAGTATTATTTAAGAAAATATAGTACTTTTTTAAAAAATTAGAGTTATTTAAAAAAAAAAAAATACTTTTTAGACAAAAAGTACTTTTTAAAAAAGTAAATTTTTACTACTTTTTTAGAAAAAAAGTACTTTGTTCTAAAAAAAGTATCTTTTTTAAAAAAAAAATACTTTTTTCTAAAAAAAAGTACCTTTACAAAAGTACTTTTTTCTGAAAAAAGTACTTTTTTTAAAAAATTATATTTTTCTAAAAAAAGTACTTTTTTCTAAAATACCCGGGTAAAAATGAAATATATATGATCATATATGAAGATATATGGATCATATATGGATTTATATAACCATATATTATCATATATGCCTCCATATATGTTCATATATGATCTGATCCGAAAATTGGCCCGATATGAGGTCATATCGTGCCAGTTTTCGGATCAGATCATATATGAACATATATGTAGGCATATATGATAATATATGGTTATATAAATCCATATATGATCCATATATTTTCATATATGATCATTAGAGTTTTTCTTTTCCCGGTCTTTTTCATTTCCCGGGAAAGCGGGATTCATTTTTAAATTTCCCGGGATCCCGGGAATTCCCGCAATAACTAAAAACCCAATTTTTTTTGTCAAAAAAATATATAAAAACCTTATGAATGCGATTACACTATTTATTATGTTTATTAACACCATAAAAATCTTATTTAGTACCTTTAAAACAGAAAAAAAATAAGTTTCGAGATAAAAAGAACAATTTTTGTTACCCAATTCTTATAAAAAACGGTCCAAATATATCGAAGTCATTTAAAAGTATTTTTAAGGGAATATGTTATTTCACATCGCTTTATCTGTTTTAATAATCAAAATTCATCATTTATTCTAATTCAACTTGTTGTTAGTTCATTTTTACAATTGGTTCTCGACGCTTTGCCTCTAAAACACAATGAAACTAATACACAGGAATTTCTCTATTATGTTTCTGAAACTGAATGTAACTGTTTCAGAGAAATGAAATTATAAGAAAATTTACCCCAAAAATTATTAAAAAAATTAAAAATCCTGGTTTCTAAAAAAAACTGTCATCTTTTACACAGATTTTATATCAATTTATCGATTTAAAAAGAATCATGTCCAGACAAATAAATATTTTCTAAAGAAACAAATAATCATACTGCAAATTTTTATAATGCAGTTCTCAGAAAAAAAATTTCTTAGCTTCTGAAAAAAAGTATCAGGATCTGAAAACACAGCCCAACAACCAAAATCGGAGTGGGATGAAACAAAAAGCAAATGAAAGCATAATAAGTAAAACCCTCGACACTTTTTTTTTGTTTAGCGCTAAATTTTTTACACGCATTTGAAGTTGGTGAACTTTTATTATAATTATAATAATAATAATAATTGCTTAAAAATTGTATAAGGCGTATGATTAATTTTGTAATTGCCTTTAAATAACAATCATACGCAACGGTGAACAGTGGATTATTTTTATTAATTTGGCTATTCAGTAAATAGGTACAAAAAATGCGTGTACAAAATAATCTAGCGCTGAATTAAAACAACGTCTTGATGGCTTTGTTATGTAAAATGTAAACTTTAGTTTGCTTTTGGTTTCATTCTATTCCGATTTTAAATTTAGATTTTTTATCACTGTGTAATTATATCCTATCGAAATTTAGATATTGTGAGATTTTTTTCATTTCGTAAGTCTTAGATTTCATGACATTTTTTAGTTAGAACGTCTCTCTTTTTGGGCCCTCATGGTCCCTGCGTACGTTTCTGTCATCAATTATCAAGAATTTTAATAAAATCTTTAAAAAATCACATACTAAATAATCAATAGAAGTCGAAAAATCAACAATTTCAAAGAAACTAAAATTCCCGGGAATTCCCGCTCTATTTCCCGGGATTTCGGGATCGAAAATTTACGGGAATTCCCGGGAATTCCCGTGAAAAACTCTAATGATCATATATATTTCATTTTTACCCGGGATAGGTAATTTTTCTAAAAAGTACTTTTTCCTAAAAAGTACTTTTCTAAAAAAAAAATTTAATACTACTATTTTAGAAAAAAAGTACTTATTTTAGAAAAAAATACTTATTTTAGAAAAAAGTAATTTTGTTCTAAAAAGTACTTTTTTCAAAAAAGTACTTTTTTTTAAAAAAAAGTATTTTTCCCCCAAAAAGTACTATATTTTCCTTAATACTTTTAAAGAAAAAATTCAAGATTTTTAAAAAAAAGTTCATATAAATGGAAAATATTTTTCATTTCATTCTACTCTACGTTTAAAATCTGATAGGAAAATTCATTCGTGTCATGACTGAATAGCTTTCAATACACGTACAAGAAAATTGTAATAAGTATGTTTCTTTCTACCTACATATTGAAGTTGTTTGTTGTAGTACAACAATAGCAACATCTTGAAATGTTGCAAGTTACAAAACAATTTTGCACGTAATACTCATTCTTGCCACATGTGCATTATATTTTACGTTTGGTCGGTCATATCATAAATGAAGCCAGCCGGAAGTGCTGAACGTTGGCCTGCATACTCATTTAAGAAATGTTAATTAAATTTTACGCCTTTAATGGGTCAATAATTTTGTTGTTACAATAACAATTTTTATCATAACAAGTTAAGGCTTAAAAAGGATAATGTGATGAACTTAAATGGAAAAATATATATTTTTTTAACTCAAATATTAATTTCCCAGGCTGAAAAGAAAGAATACTATATTGACCCTACGGTTCCAGCCAACGTTGGCAAACCGTGGGCAAAACAAAAATACTGTACCTGCACAATACTTAAAGGATTGAAACAAAAATGTCATAATAAACAATTGAAATAAATGTCATAAAAAGTTTTAAAAATTGCAATTAAAATTCTTTAAGGAGGGATTAAGATTTTCGTACATTTTTTTTTTAACTCTCGAACAAAAAATTTGTTTCATATTTTTGAATAGTTTTCGAGATGTGGGAATAGGGTCTTGAGAATTTTTATCATGAAATATCTCAAAAACTATAACTTGAAGGGCTTTCGGTTCCTCGGCGGTCATATTTTAAGAGTTAAGGACTACAGAATGCTGTTGGCTTGTTTTTGTATCTGCAGTATTAGCAGAGTTATAGGCAGTTGAAAATTCCGCCTTTGTTGTGGGCGTGGCAGCAAAAACTGCAAAAAATCATATTTTAGGAAATTTTGAGAAAATGGATTGGGAATTGGGGGGGGGGGGGTAGGGATTTAAAGCGTCAAATCTCAAAATTTCGGTTTGCTATCACATTTCTATTAGTAAAAACTATTTAAATACAAAATTTCATGACTTTGTGTCTAAAAACAAAAATTTTTTGGGTAATGAAAATTTTAACTTTTAAAACATTCCCGTTTTTTATACCCTCCACATAGTGATAGAGGGTATATATAAGTTTGTCATTCCGTTTGTAACTCATCAAAATATCGGTCTGGGACCCCATACAGTATATATATTCATGATGCCCGATCGATTTTAAGACATTCTAGCGATGTCCGTCTGTCTGTCTGTGGAAAATGCTATCACGGACAAAATATTGCACAGAGATGACTGAAACTTAACATATTTATTGGAAGTTCTCCCGAGAAGTTTTGTGTTGCATTTGAGCAATATCGGTTCAGCGGTTCAAAAGTTATGAGCGAAAATGTAAGCACACCTCAAAAATATCAGTACATTCAACATAACCTAAAAATACAAAATGCTTTAATTCGGCTTCTGGTTGACATATGTGAACATAATTGAACACCAAATGGTATTTAAACAAGTACGAACATATTTTTTGACAAAAAAAGAAAACAATCGCGGATTTTTTTTCACCAAAATTTTTTTTCGCGGAAATTTTTTTTCAAATTTTTTTTTTTTCAAAAGTAAAGTTTTTTGCAATAATCTTTTTGAAATTGTGGAGGGTATTACTACATTCGGCAAGGCCGAATTTAACTTTTTTACTTGTTTTATGTTAATATTGAACCTAAAAGGCAACTTTTCCGACCCCGACAGTTTTGAAATACGAAAAAACAAAAATTTGCTTCATCATAGGGTACAATTTGCTCCACCCTAGTGCAAAATAGGGTGGATCAACTTTTCCGTTTTTTTTTTTAGAATTTCAAAATCGTCGGGGTCGGAAAAGTTGCCCTTTAGGGACAATATTAACACAAAAGAAGTGAGAGTGATAAATTCGTCTATGCCGAATCTTTAATACCCTCCAACGTATAAAAAAATATAAAAAAAAATTCAGGTGCGCTTTTTGGGGTGGGGGTTGGGTCAGTAAGGGTCATTGGGGGACACATAAACCCACACGGTAAATGTTTACAAAATCATGTATTATGCTTTTTGAGTTTAAGTAGTACAATTTTATCATTATTTAAATACATTTTTAATATCTACGCCCACAAAAGGGCGGCGGCCAAATTTTTTTTTTTATTTCCTGGATCCAAGTGCAGGACCTTGAACTTTTTTTGACATCAAATTGTTTCATTTTCTTAACAAAAATACAAAGAAACCTGTAAAAATGTGGCGTTTTTCAGAGGTTAGTTAAGTTCTTCAAGGGGGAACTTTTTTCCCCCTGGTCTGATTCTGCCCATTTACGAACTTAAACTGCCTAGGATCAAAAGGCATATTCCTGCCAAACTTAACGAGTCTATCTCTTTTATTTTGGACTGCATCGTGTCTTATACAAACGTACGGACGGACGGACATTCTAGAAATGTCCTAGAATCTATCATACATCAATAATATATGGGGCATTCCATGTCAAATTTTTTTTCAAAATTTTTGTTTTTTACGTACTTTTAAAAAAAAAATCCCAAAAAATTCTTAAAAGCGCTCTAGTATGCGATTTTTAAGTTTTAAAATTTAAAACTCATTTTTGAAAATGTTTGTACTCTTCGATTTTTTAGAAGTTTTTTTGTGTAAAACTTCTATAGATTCTACAAATTTTTTGCCCAGGAGGATCCTGGGATAACGATTATTACTATTTTTTTAAATTTTTTGAAAAAATTTTATTGCAATTTTCCAAACTTAAAATCATTTCTACTGCTCCAATGGTGCGTCCTAGAGGGGTCATTTATAAGACCGACCCCCATTAATTTTTACATCTTAACATTTCTTTGGAACAAACTAATACCCTATCTCCAATTTCTAAGGGGGCTCCCACACAAACCGAAATTTTTTTAAATTTGTTCCAACCGCTCTAACTGCCTTAATAGTGCCCTTAGAGCAACAAAAAGTATGGCCGACCCACAATATTTTTTTAGTCCAAACATTTTCTCTGAACACGCCTACCTTCTATCTTTAACTGTTAAGGCGGTCCCCATACAATTTTTTTTTATTTTTTGTAAATTTGTTTTATTTAATCCGCTTCTACCGGTCCAATGGTGCGTCCGAGAAAGGTCATTACTGAGACCGACCCCCATTTATTTTTATCCTACAACATTTTTTTAAAACATACCTAGAGCGGTTGGAGCAAATTTTTAAAAATGTCGTTTTGTGTGTAAGCCCCCTTAGAAATTGGAGATAGGGTATTAGTTTGTTCCGAAGAAATGTTTAGTCGTAAAAATTAATGGGGTCGGTCTCGCTAATGACCCCTCTATGACACACCATTGGAGCAGTAGAAATGATTTTAAGATTGGAAAATTACAATAAAATTTTTCCAAAAAATTTAAAAAAAAATAGTAATAATCGTTATCCCACGGTCCTACTAGGCAAAAAATTTGTAGAATCGATTGAAGTTTTACACAAAAAAATCAAAGAGAACATACATTTTAAAAAACGAGATTTAAATATTAAAACTTAAAAATCGCATACTAGAGCACTTTTAAGAACTTTTCTGGATATTTTTTTTTAAAGAAACAAAAATTTAAAAAAAAAATTGCAATTTGGACCATCATTGAAAGAAGTTATGAGTAAAAGAAGCTTTGAGTAAAGGAACAAACTACCAACGACATGGAATGCCCCATATATACTTTATGGGGTCCCCGACCGATATTTCGATGCGTTACAAACGGAATGACAAATTGTGGGTACCCTCATACTGTAGTTGGAGGGTATAAAAATATCCGACTTGTGTGCAATGTCTTTGGATTCCTTTTTTGACTTGAAAATCGAAAAGTTCCGAACAAAGGGAAAACAATATTGTTTTTATTTTTTTTAAGCTAAAAATATTAGTTTATATTTGAACATTACTGGGAAGTGCTTTTAGGATAATTTTTTTTTTGTCACGAAAAAAAGGTTCTTTGTTTCTGATTTTTTATTCCAAAAATTTCTGCACCCTAATATACAGTGCCGGTCGATAGTATTCACACAAAGCTATAGTACACTCAAAAAAAAAAACTGTAATGTTAGCAAAAAAAGCTTGTAAACCTACAAGAAAATTTGCTGATTTTGAACCCACAATTTTTTTGCTAAAGTTAGCAAAAATGTTTTGCCAATAATTAGTTAACTAAATATTTTTTTTTTAACTTAGTTTATACACATCTGAGGACCCCATTGGGTTCGGACCCGATAGGTCCAGACCCCGATGGGCCTAGACCTAGTTGGGTTCCTTAAAAATCGTCATAGTTTTTGATCCAAAATTTGTGTTCTTTTCGCTCTAACTTGCTTAGTTTTTGAGATACGTGATTATAGGGGACCACTGGGGTCTTGAGAATTAAAAAACTCGATAACTTCAAAAATATTACTCGGAGGTCTTGTGCTACGTGTTGAGAGCTACAAAAACGCTTTTGGACTTTTTGTTGTGTCGGCAATATTTACCGAGATATGAGCATTTTAAAATTTTCGGGAATGCTAACTTTTTTGGATCCAAAGTTAGGGCCCATTAGGGTCCACACATGTGAAGAGGACCGGCGATACTATGGAGATTCTAAGAACCAAAAATGGCCTCCATTTTGCTCTATCTGGCTTAGTTTCCGAGATAGCGCCATTTTAAGTTTTCTGAAAATAAAAAAAAAATTACCATTTATTTTGCTAATATTAGCAAAAAATCTTGTAAAAATGTAGTCAACTCAATTTCAAATTTAGCAAAAGAAATTAGTTCAAAGTTTGTTTAAAATTGCTAATGTGCTAAATGAAGTTTACAAGAATTTTTTGCTAACATGCTAATCTCAACTAAAAATTTGCTAAAAGTTAGCTAACTAGCGTTAGCAAAAAAATATTAGTAAATCTACTAACGTATTTTTTTGAGTGTAGATGCAATTTGTTGAAGACAAAATAATTTTTTATAAGATGTTTTGTAGGTTATTTATTAAGTTTTAATTTAAGCTTTATAGCGTCCAGATTGAGTTAATAATAAATGTGCTGCGAGGGTCGAACTCAAAAATAATAACACACTGAACATTAAAAAAAAAACTTGATGCGACTGGGACGCGACCTTACATAGTTAATTGCAATTGTTCTAGTGATCACAATTCTGGCCTCCAAACTTTTCTATCACATCAGGTTTTTGAGAAAATTGGGGTCAAAATTCAAAAAAATCGCCGTTTTGGGCATTTTTGAGAACTCATAGCGGATGAGCCCGATGTGTTAGCGAATTCAAAATAAGTCGTGGGTAAAGCTTAAACATTGCTATTTAGGATGCTGAACTCATTTGGTCAGTGGCCTTAACACTTAGGGCACCAATTCTCTATCAATGAAGTCTTATTTCCAAAAAACATTTTTTTCGCTTTAAATCAAACGAAAAAAAACTTTATGCGAATGGAACGCCACGTGATTACAACTATTTTCCTGGTCCAAAATCCGGTCCCCAAACTTTTCCATGACATCAGGTATTTGGGAAATTTGCCATACAAAAAATCGCGTTTTCGGACATACTTGACAACTCATTGCGGATGAAACCGATGTGCTGACGACTACAAAATAAGTCAACGGTAAAGCATAAATATTGAATAACTCATTTGATCAGTCACTCTAACCGTTGGAGCACCAATGTAACGTATTTCCCCCCAAAAACGTTTTTTTCAATACTGGGGATTAAGGCATCATAGAAAGACAATTGGTGCCCAATGGGTTAATGCAACTCACCAAATGAGTTCTGTATCTTAAAGTGTAATGTTTAAGCTTTACCCTCGACTTATTTTGAAGCCGCTATCACATCAGGTTCACTGGCTAAGACTTTCCAAAAATGCTTTAAACTGCAATTTTTTTGAACTTTGACCTCAATTTTCCCAAAAAATGTGATGGAAAAGTTTGGAGAACGGATTTTTGACCAACTGAACTATTGTTATCAAGTGTATAAGGTTGCGTCCCAGTCGCATTTTCAATGTAATTTTTTAAAAATTGTCAATTACTTATAAGAATTCTAAATAAAATTAAGTTTAAAAAAAACTTTCTAAAACATAGACAAACTTTAAAATATAAATCGTTAGATATTTCTGAAATACAATTGTGTTTTTGATTACATGTTTTATGTTTTTTGTAGGGTATTTAAAATAAGTTTTCTACTTTATAAATTTGATTTTATAATTTTTGTTTTCTAGTTCACTATTCAATTTTTGAGTTTGAATATTTCAAATATTTTTCCAATTTATTATTATTCAATTTTGTACTTCCAAATAATAAACAATTTTTATAAAAAACTAAATTGTATAATTAAACAACCACAATTGGCGATCTGTTAGACGTGGTTAAAAACATTTATAAACATTTAAAATTTTTCTGGATTCGATCGTTATATTAACTATCAAGATTGGCTATTTGATAAACATTGATTTGTTCGGATGTGTTACGATTTTCTGTTTAATATTTGTACGTAAAACAAAATCTTGAGAGAATACTTATGAAATTGCATATAATCTGGGTGACATAAAATTATGTTTAAAAGGAATTGCAAGAAATATAATAAACAAGAAGCAATATACTGAAAGCTATTTAAACTTGAAGACTTTTGTGGACATCTGTGAACAATTGGGGCATTTGCAAAAACAAATCGATTTTACTCAATTCATTTGCTGTATAAGCTGCAATTATAAGTACAATTATTTAATTTTTATTTTGAGTTGTGTTCAAATAAATACGAATTAATCTGCACATATCAAACACACACGTTATTACTTTTTGTTTGTTGTTAATTTTGTTTTAGTAGTGTTGTGTTTATTTGTTACATTCTTTACTCTTATATGTAAACTTCTTCTCCAGAAATAATGGTATTACGCTCTCCTATACGTTCGGGAACATCTCAGACACAAGACGAAGAGTTAGCTTCTTTGAATTCGGACAACCCTGATACGCAATCGACCTCTCAGACTATGACTCACTCTGCTCCTCCTAGTCTTGAGCTTTGTGCTACTTCAGTTAAACTTCCACAGTTTTGGGTTAATTGTCCTGATGCATGGTTTGTTCATGCCGAAATGCAGTTTGCAACTAGAGGGATTACACAGGACAAGACAAAATATGAATACATTGTAACAGCTTTGCCACAGGAAGTTATTATGACTGTATTAGATGTTATTCAAAACCCTCCATCGGAGGATCGTTATAATAATATCAAGAGGACATTAGTTGATCGTCATTCTATGAGTGAGAGTAGAAGACTAGATAATCTTTTTTCTGATTCTGAGATCGGGGATCGCAAACCATCAGAATTTTTCCGGTCACTAGCCTTACTCGCTGGATCTAATTTTAGTTCCGATGTGTTAAAGAAACTTTGGTTAAGAAAGTTACCCAAGAGTTTGAATATTGCCATTACGGGCTCAAATTTAACTGGTTTAAATGAAATAATGAAAATGGCTGATGATCTTTGGGAGGTTTTGCGTAGTGGTGAAGTAGCTAGTGTCAAACAAACTTCTTCATTGTCAGAACATTCGAGCACTTCTAATCTAGAAAAGGTAGTTGAGAATTTAGTCCAAGCTACAACGAACATTTGTAATAGTTTCAACGCTCTTTCATTGGACGTTGCTTCCATTAAGAGACAGTTGGACGAACGTCAATATCAACCGCAATTTAACCGTTTTGGTAGAGGTAGATCTCGATCACGGGGTAGATCTAGCAATAGAGATTGGCTTTGCAGGTTCCATTTTAGATACGGAAGCGAAGCGAGAAGATGTGAACAACCTTGTTCGTATAAAACAAATAACTCAACAAACTAGATTATCCCATTGTCGGGGCGACAGACAATGGGCTTTCAGGTTTAGCCACCCGTCGCCTATTTGTTAACGATAAGACTAACAATTTAAAATTTTTAATAGATAGTGGTGCAGACATATCAGTTTTACCTTCTTCTAAATTTAAATGTGACAATCGAGTTTCGGACATAATTTTAACGGCAGCAAATGGTTCGGTTATAAAAACTTTTGGCAAGAAAATGTTAAATTTAGATTTAGGACTACGACGCGAGTTTCCTTTTGTTTTCATTATTGCAAACATTGAGAAACCAATTATTGGTGCTGATTTCTTACATAAATATGGACTTTTGATAGATATAAAAAATAGATCATTAATCGATCCTCTGACTAAATTGGAAGTTAACGCGTTTTCTTATTATTCCAAAATTTCTTTACCTAAGGTATTTTCGGTTGACAACCAGTACACGCTTTTGCTGAAACAATACCCGTCACTGATTTCAGAACCTGATTATTCAAAGCCAGTAAAGCATTCTACAGTTCACAGACTAAATACTAACGGACCGTTACCTTTTACAAAACCTAGACGTTTGGACCCTATAAAATTTAAAGTTGCGAAAACAGAATTTGATTTTTTGGTAAAATCTGGAATATGTAGTCCATCAAATTCATCTGTAGCATCAGCGTTGCACTTAGTTCCTAAAAAGGACCCGAATGATTGGCGACCTTGCGGCGATTTCAGGCGTTTAAATTTTGTGACGATACCAGACAGATACCCATTACCACATATACACGACTTGAATATGAATATGATGAACAAACGCATATTTTCAAAATTAGACCTAGTGCGTGCTTACCACCAAATTCCAATGGCTAATGAGGACATTTACAAGACTGCCATTAACACACCATTTGGTATGTTTGAATTTAACAGAATGCCATTTGGTTTGAGAAATTCAGCTCAAACCTTTCAGAGGTTTATTAATGAAGTGGTTAGTGGTCTTGACTTTGTCTTCGTTTATATAGATGATGTTCTTATTGCAAGTAGGAGTGAAGAGGAACATTTGGAGCATTTGAGGATTGTTTTTGAACGATTAGATGAATACGGGTTAAACATTAAGCCAGGAAAGTGCATTTTTGGCGTGTCGAATATAGATTTTCTTAGCCACAATATCTCTGAAGAGGGTATTAAACCATCAGAAGATAAAGTAGCGGCTATTCGTAGTTTCGAAAAACCAACATCAGTAAAGCAAATGCAAAAATTTATAGGTATGGTGAATTACTACCATAGGTATATTTCTAACTTAGCAGAACTATCTAGCCCTATTCATGCAATGATTACACAAGCTTTAAAAAAGAAGAAGAAAATTTTAGAATGGAATGATGAGAGTTGTTGTGCATTTGAACGCATTAAAGATCGGTTTGCTTCACGCGTATTATTAAATCACTTTAATAGTGAAGCTCAAATCACGTTGACAGTTGATGCATCGAATATTGCTATTGGAGGAGTTTTACAGCAAACTCGAGCAAACGTTTCTGAGCCTATAGCTTTCTTTTCAAAGAAGTTATCAGCCTCAGAGTCTAAATACAGTGCCTTTGATAGGGAGCTTTTAGCAATTTATTTAAATATAAAACATTTTCGTCATATGTTAGAAGGAAGAACGTTTACTGTTTACACAGATCACAAGCCACTTGTATACGCTTTAAATTCACGGTCAGAAAGAAGTCCTAGACAAACACGGCACCTCGAATACATTTCGCAATTTACAAATGACATTCAGCATATAAGTGGCAATTCTAATGTACACCCAAAAAAAAACGTGGGTATTCAATACTAAAAATTTAACTAAATTTTAGTCCAAAAGGTCCTAGTGCAGGAATTGGTAACCAATACTAAAATTTTTTACTAAAATTATTGAAAACCAGTAAAAATTACTAATTTTAGTACTTTGAAGATACTAAAATTAGTAACGAATTAGTAGATTTTGGTACAAAATCATTTACTAAACCTTTTACTGTAGAATTATTTTGAGTGTAGTAGCAGACACACTCTCAAGAGCTTTCGAATTGGATGCTTTACAGAATACTGACCTAAATTTAAAATTTTTATTTGATGCACAGCAACAGGATATTGAACTTAGGGAAATCATAGAAAACAAGGAGAAACATTTAAATTTAAAATTAGTAAAAATTCATAGTTTTAACATAGAGTTGTGGTGTGAAATATCTGGTGGTACGTCTAGACCTTTTGTTCCTGAGAAATTACGTAGAGTTGTATTTGATAAATTACATTCAATCTCTCACCCGGGTATTAGAGCTACACGTCGACTTATTACTCAGCGGTATTTTTGGCCAGGTATGACTAAACAAATTAACATATGGTCCAAAGAATGCATTAGCTGTCAAAAATCCAAAATAAATCGGCATACGAAATCGCCAGTAGTTAAAATTGACATTCCAAAAGGCAGATTCGAACACATTCATCTTGACATAGTTGGTCCTTTACCTCCTTCTCGTGGGCATAGATACATTTTGACAGTCATTGATAGATTTACACGTTGGCCTGAGGCATACCCCCTTAAAGATATTACTGCAAAAACTATATCACAAACATTTTTCACTTACTACATAAGTCGTTTTGGGGTCCCTCTTACTATAACTAGTGACAAAGGCGCACAATTTACTTCAAATTTGTTTTCGGAACTCACAAATTTGTTAGGTAGTCACAAAATAACCACTTCTGCGTATCATCCTCAAGCCAATGGAATTGTAGAAAGATTTCATCGCCAGCTAAAGGCCACAATTATGGCAAGTGAACATTCCGAAAACTGGTATGACGTTCTTCCAGTGGCACTCCTTGGTCTCAGATCAGTCTTTAAAGAAGATCTTCAATCTACTCCAGCGGAAATGGTATATGGACAAAACGTACGTTTACCGGGAGAGATTATAGTTTCTGGTACGAGCAATACATCTTCTGACTTTCTGACTATATTAAAAGATCATTTTAGGCATGTTCGTTCAAATTTGTCTCACCATAGAAGTTCGGACGCTGGTGTTTATGTACCGAAAGATCTCTCTAGTTGCAAACATGCGTTTGTACGCGTAGAACAAAGGAAATCATTGCAACAACCATTTGAAGGACCATACAAAGTTGTGGAGAGGGATAGAAAATATTTTAAGCTTGAGATAGGGGGTAGCATAAAAACGATTCCAATAGATAGACTGAAACCGGCATATATTGATCACGCAAACACTAGCCTTACTGACACTCCAATAAGATCTAAAAAACGAGTTACGTTTAATTTATTATACATAAATTCTTCTGGAGGGGGAGTATTGTAGGGTATTTAAAATAAGTTTTCTACTTTATAAATTTGATTTTATAATTTTTGTTTTCTAGTTCACTATTCAATTTTTGAGTTTGAATATTTCAAATATTTTTCCAATTTATTATTATTCAATTTTGTACTTCCAAATAATAAACAATTTTTATAAAAAACTAAATTGTATAATTAAACAACCACATTTTTCTAATTTTTTTTTTCTCTTTTTACATTCATATTGATTGAAAAAAGTGTAAAACAAGTAGAAAAGTTAAATTCGACTTGGCCTAATCTATGAATACCCTCCACAATGCCCTTTTAAAGTGATAGTAAATTTTCTAATGTAAAAAAAGAACATTATTGAAAAAAAGAAAAATTTACTAAATTTTTTTTGATTGTAATTTTTTTTTTGAGTAAAAAATTTTTTTCGAGTGTATTTTTTTAGTGTAAAAATATTTTTGTGACTTACGTGACAAAAATACGTTGGACAATATTTTTGTGACTTACCAATGTTTTAAAACATATTTAACGGGTTTTCAACACGTGAATTTAAGGTGAAACTAATCTGAAATTCACGGTTTTGCTAATAACTTTTGAACTACTATACCGATTTGGCTGATATTTAATACGAACTAGGCCTGGGGAACGAGAAATATATATGCTAAGCTTCAATATCCTCAGAAATGTCTTTAGAAAGTAAGCGTGTTTTTTATCTCATAAATTCACGACAAACCCTTGCCGAAATTCAGTCTTTTGCTCATAACTTTTGAACCACTGAAGCAATTCCGCTGGATTGCAGAACCAACCTGACCAGGTAAATGCCCAACAAATCTGCCAAACTTCAGGAGCCTCCGCTAAGTCTTTCTAAAGTTAGTGTGTTTTCAACAGACAGACGGACTGACATCGCGAGATCGTCTTAAAATCGATCGAGTATCATGGATATATATACTTTATGGTGTCGTAGACCAATATTTCGAGGTGTTACAAACGGAATGACAAAGTTATATATACCCTCCTCAATGAGTGGAGGGTATAAAAAGTTTAAAAAACAAAAAAAAAAAAAAACAAGTAAGAGTGTTAAATTCGGTTGTGACGAATCTCTTACAACCTCCAACATGCAAATAAATAAATTTAAAAAAAAATTGCAGGGGGTCGGTAGCGATAATTGGGGGGGGGCACATTTCCTCTCGAATAATTGTTAAAAAAATTAATTCTTATGCTTTTTGCACTAAAGGAATACAAATTAATCGTTATTAAAATAAAATTATTTGAACTTCTTGTAGCATAAAAATGTTGGATTTGTTAAACAAAACCACAAAAAATCATGTAAACATATGGTATTTTTCAGAGGTTGGTTTAGTTCTTCAAGGAGGAACTTTTTCCCCCTGGTCCGATTTTGCTCATTTATGAACTTAGCCTGGTTAGGAACATAAGACATATTCGTGCCAGATGTCGGGAGGGTAGCTCTTTCATTTTGGACTGCATAGTGTTAACTACAGACGGACGGACGGACATCGCTAGAATATATATATACTTTATGGGGTCCTAGACCGATATTTTGATGTGTTACACACGGAATGACAAAGTAAGTATACCCCCATACTGTAGTATGGGGGTATACAAAAAACCCGCTTAAAGCTTAACTCAAAATTTTCCCACGAAAAATAAAAAAAAGCTTAATCTACCGGGAAAAAATCTAAATTGGCAACGCTGGTCATTACCAAGTTTTTGCTGCACCCAAAAAAAAACAATTGTGAAATTATTTAATTTTAGGGTATAATTTACCTAAGATTTTTCGCAGGAATCCAACTTGAAAAGTTTCTTTGCATATTACCCGAATCAACTTAGGTAAACTTACAAAATACATTTAAGCATTATTTCAAATTTAATTTTGTTTATTTAGCCACTATATTTAAATAAATGGTACAGTTTGATTGGTCAAATAACGTATTTTTTTTAGGTTGATTTAATAGTTTTATATATCCCCTTCCATACAAAATGCTCAATATTATAAATATTAATTACATTTATTTTTAATATTTTTTTTTAATATAAAGGACAATTTTATAATAAAATATAAATACTAAAAAGCTTAAAATACATACTTAGCATGATCAGTGACAACTAAATTTTTCTATAGAAACTTCTCAAAGACAATTTTTCTATAGAAATAAAAAGACAATTCTTCTTTAGAAAATTCCTGACAGACAATTTTTCTATAGAAACTTTCTGAAAGACAATTCTTCTATAGAAAATTTCTGAAAGACTATTTTTCTATAAAAAATTTCTAAAAGACAGATTTACTATAGAAAATTTTTAACAGACAATTTTTTTAAAAAATTTCTCAAAGACAATTCTTCTATAGAAAATTTTTAATAGACAATTTTTCTATAGAAAATTTTTCAAAGACAATTTTTTTATAGAAAATTTCTGAGAAATAATTTTTCTACAGAAAATTTCTGAAAGAAAATACTCCTATAGAAAATTGCTTAAAGTAAAATTTTCTACAGAAATTTTCTCAAAGACAATTCTTCTATAGCAAATTCCTGAAAGACAGTTTTCCTATAGAAACTTTCTGAACGCCAATTTTTCTATAGAAAATTTCTGAAGGAAAATTTTTCGATAGAAAATTTCTGGTGGACAATTTTTCTATAGAAAATTTCTGAAAGATAATTTTTCTATAGAAAGTTTTTGACGACAATTTTTCTATAGAAAACTTTTTCAAGCCAATTTAAAAAAAAAAAAATTCTATAAAAAATTTCTCAAAGACAATTTTTCTATAAAAAATTTCTCAAAGATAATTCTTTAATAGAAAATTTTTTAAAGATAATTTTTCTATAGAAAATTTCCCAAAGACAATTATTCTACAGAAAATTCCTCAAAGACAATTCTTTAATAGAAAATGTTTTAAAACCAATTTTTCTATAGAAAATTGGTTTTAAACCAATTAAAAAAGATAATTTTTCTATAGAAAATTTCACAAAGATAATTTTTCATAGAAAATTTCTGAAAGGCAATTTTTCTGTAGAAATTTTCTGAAAGACAATTCTTCTATAGAAAATTTTTCGATAGAAAATTTTTGGAAAACAATTTTTCTATAGAAAATTTCTGAAAGACAATTTTTCTAAAAAAAATTTTGAAAGTTAATTTTTCTATAAAAAATTTTTGAACAACAATTTTTCTATAGAAAATTTTTTATAGAAAGTTTCTGAAAGACAATTTTTCTATAGAATATTTCTCAAAGACAATTTTTCTATAAAATATTTCTCAAAGACAATTTTTCTACAGAAACTTTATCAAAGACAGTTTTTCTATATAAAATTTCTGAAAGACAGGTTTTCTGTAGAAAATTTCTGAAAGACAATCTTTCTATGGAAACTTTCTCAAACACAATTTTTCCATAGAATACTTCTGAAAGGCAATTTTCATAGAAAAATTCTCAAAGACAATTATTCTATAGAAAATTTCTTAGACAATATTTCTATAGAAAATTTCTGAGAGAAATTTTTCTAGAGAATATTTTTGAAAAATAATTTTCCATAGAAAAATTCTCAAAGACAATTCCCAAGGGCAATTTTTCTACAGAAAATTTCTCAAAGACAATTCTTCAATAGAAAATTTTTTAAAGATAATTTTTCTATAGAAAATTTCCCAAATATAATTTTTATATAGAAAACTTCTCAAAGATAATTTTTTAATAGAAATTAAAAAAAAAAAAATTCTATAGAAACTTTCTCAAAGACAATTTTTTATAGAAAATTGCTGAGACAATTTTTCTGCAGAAAATTTCTGAAAAACAATTTTTCTATATAAAATTTCTAAAAGACAGGTTTTCTATAGAAAATTTCTAAAAAAAAAAAATTTTTCTGAGAGAAAATTTTTTTACAGAAAATTTCTGAAAGAAAATTTTTCTATAGAAAATTTCTGAAAGACAGGTTTTCAGAGAAAATTTCTAAAAGAAAATTTTTCTGTAGAAAATTTTTTAAAAAATTTCTGAAAGTCAATTTTTCTATAGAAAATTTCTGAAAGACAATTTTTCTATAGAAAATTTCTTAAAGACAATTTTTCTATAAAAACTTTGTCAAAGACAATTTTTAAATAGAAAATTTTTCAAATACAATTTTTCTATAGAAAATGTCTTAAAGGCATTTTTAAATAGAAAATTTTTCAAATACAATTTTTCTATAGAAAATGTCTTAAAGGCATTTTTTTCTATAGAAAATTTTTGAAAGACAATTTTTAATAGAAACTTTTTCAAAGACAATTTTTGTATAGAAAATTTCTTAAAGATAATTTTTCTATAGAAAAGACAGTTTTTCTATAAAAAATTATTCTGTAAAAAATTTCGTAAAAACAACTTTTCTTTAGATATTTTTTTGTTTTTTTAGAAAATATCTATAGAAAAATTGTCTTTGAGAAATTTTCTGTAGAAAAATTGTCTTTCAGACATTTCTAGAGAAAAATTGTCTTTAAGAAATTTTCTATGGAAAAATTGACTTTGAGAAATTTTTAAAGAAAAATTGTCTTAATACATAGGTTAGGTTAGGTCTTAATACATATTTTCTATAGAAAAATTGTATGAGGAATTTTTTATAAAAAATTGTATTTAAAATTTTTTTTATAGAAAACTTGTCTTTAAGAAATTTTCTATAGAAGAATTGTCTTTCAGAAATTTTCTATAGAAAAATTGTCCTTGAGAAATTTTTATACAAAAATTGTTTTTAGAGATATTTTCTATGGAAATATTGCTTGAAAATTTTTTTATAAAAAAATTGTCTTTTAAAAAATTTTCTAAAGAAAAATTGTCTTTCAGAAATTTACTATAGAAAAAATTCTGTAATTCTGAGAATTTTTTTCTATAGAAAAATTCTCTATTTCTGAGAAATTTTTTCTATAGAAAAAGTCTTGCATTTTGAGACAATTTTTCTATAAAAAAAGTCGTAAATTCTTAAACAATTTTCCTATAGAAAAAAAAACTCAGATTCTGACACAATTTTTCTACAGAACAAATTTTAGATTCTGTGACAATTTTTCTACAGAAAAAGTCTTTTTCAATAGAAAAAAAAAGACAATTTTTCTTTAGAACAATTTTCAGATTCTGAGACAATTGTTCTATAGAAAGTACCATATTGTGAGACTATTTTTCTAAAGAATTTTTTCTGTAGACGCTGAATTATCACTAACCGGAATCTGCAATCAAAAACCTCAAGTCATTTTCTGGATCTGCTTTTGTGTCTACTATTGAACCAACACTGCGAACCGGAGACCAATTGTTTTATGTTTTTTTATGGCGTTCCTTAAAATTTAAACAGCCTACATTGGGTGGAGATTCCAAGTAATGTATTTTTACAAGTTGCGTGGCGGATGCCGTAAATGTTCGGATAAACCACCACCGTCTGCAACTGAAAGTTAATATTTTGGTTAATATACGTTTATCAAATATATAAACTCATTATTTTTGCTTACCTTTTTAATTAATTAAATAAATTAGTTCCTCATACATACATATATTTTATAAAAAATTAAAGACAATTTGTTGTCAATGTGTTGTTTACAATGTGGCATTAATATGTCGACTTTATCGAATTAAATTTGTTTATATTTATAAAAAAAACTTAGGTAAAAGATTCAAGTTTATGTATGTTAAATTTAATATTGTAAACAATGCTATTTTACAAAATAAATGTCATATACAATTTAGTTAAAACTTGAGCAATTTCTTGAATTCAATATAAAAAAAATTTACCTAAGTCACATTAGACTGTTTAACACTAGTTATTTTTTTGGGTGTGGTTTAATCTATGATTCCCAATTTTTTATCATTTATTTTCCTAATTGAAATGGTGAAATTATGTTTAAAGTAATTCAACACCAATAATTATTCACCATATTGCAATTATTCACCATATTGCAGGGTGCTCATAAAATTACAAATTTATAATTAGCAAAGACACACACCACACCCACATTTTGCTGGTGGTGACATCTATATGTGAAAATTAATATTATTTTGTTTAAAAGTCACCCTTATATGTCTAAAAATTCCCTGAGCCAATCAAAACGTAGCAGACTGTTACCAATTGGAATACAAATATGGCGTCTGTAATACAGATGTTACATGCCAAGGGTTGGTAAATTTTCTAAAATTCCAACAAGGAAAACTATAAGAAGACAAAGGATATAAAAGTGAAAACGGTTAAAAGACCAACTAACATTCAAACAAAAACTTCCAAGTAGAAAAGACTGAACATTTAGAAATAATGTGAAATCTAATAAGACAATAATTAGATAATATTAAAGTTAATTAATAAAAAAATTATTTTAAACAAAGTTAATCTTGTATAAAACCTAAAAAAGTGTTTAATTAATACAATGCAACATCATCCAGAATCGGCGTATATGACAGATGTGCCCTTTCAACCATTATGGGCACAAGAGGCACCACCTCCACCACCAATAGTACCATATCAGGAATTAATTGCTGGATTTCCTTGTTCAGAAATAGGTAAGTTTGAACGTGAATGAGCCAATTGATTAATTTTTTAATTTATTTTTAAATTTTTTTAACAATTTTAGCTCTCTGGCAACGTTCTCAAGTCAGTAGTTTAGTAAATCCTCGTTCTAACAGCAGTAGCCGAACAAATGGCACCTCCAATGGTTCCTCACATGGTAATTCAACTAAAAAAACTCGTCGTCGCACTGCTTCTATGGCCCAACGTCGAGCGGCAAATATACGTGAACGCCGTCGCATGTTTAACTTGAATGAAGCTTTCGATAAATTACGTCGCAAGGTGCCTACATTTGCCTACGAAAAACGTTTATCACGTATTGAAACTTTACGTCTGGCCATTACGTATATTGGTTTTATGTCGGAACTGTTGGGAGGTACTCCTATGAATTCGATCAAAACACGAACATCGGATATTTATGGGGGCATGAATGGTCATCATCATCCCGGCTCTATGGCACATCATTTGCATCCGTCGGCATTTCAAAGAGATTTTGTTTCACCATATGGTCATAGTTTGGCTTAGGCCAGGAGTGATTGTGTTTATCTATTATTTTGTTAATTTGTTGATTATTATGTAATTTAAAATTTTCTAAAATGTAAGAAACAGTATTGAATAAAATTATATTATTAAAAAGTGTTGAATTTCTGCTACCGTCACTACCAAACTATTGGAGTTTTAAAACTAAAAATGTACACTCAGAAAATTATTGCAGTTACTACATGACGGTCGTTTGTGTAGTAAGAAGTATCTGTTGTTTTTAACTACAATTTCGGTCGTTTTTGTATGAAAAAATCTCAAACAACTTTTTTTGGAGTAGTTTCAAAAAATAACTACAAAAAATATACTACACTGTAGCAATAGTTGATTTATGTAGTTGTTTTTAGTTTTTTTCTAAAACTCGTTTTTTTCTAGAAATTTTTATTGCAAACGAATGTGTCGAGCGAGTTGGTTGTGCGGGATGCGGAAGGAATTATTTTTATACCAAATAAATAATATCTAAATAAATTAAATTATAATTTATTAAATTTAATTATAACAAAAAATATGTTTTTGGAAAAATATTCTTGAGCGAAAGAAAATAAGTGGATAAATGAGATAACAAGTGTGTATAATATAGCGCTCACATAAGCGTGCGTAAAAACCAATCGGAAAAAAACAAAATAAAATGTGTGCAGTGTTTTGTTTTCTTATGAGCGTGCCATCTTTCTTTTCTTTGTATACACAACAGACCAGGTACATACATACTTTTTTGAAACATTGCAAATTAATATTTTTTTTTTTTATAAATCAATTCTACCAAAGCATTTCTTTTTTTTTTATTCCAGACAAATTTTGATCAGAAGCGGTGGAAATTTGAAACAAACTATTAAAAAAACAAAGGTAAATACAATCAATTTATTTTGTTTAACATTTTATTAATATATATTTTTCCTTCTATAATTCCAGATAAATACACCAAAAAATTGTCATCATGTCGAAATTATATACAAACCAACTGAAATGTATTGCTTTTTAAATAAATATCAATCATTTAAACGTTTAAGAAATTTTTTAAATAAAATTTCAGGCAATTGTTGTAAAAACAACTGTATTAAACAGTTTTGTAGTAGTTTTTACTACATTTTGTAGTTGAAAATCAATAGTTAAAAACAACAACATGTTCAGTTGTTTTTACCGTAATATGTAGTGGACGCCTTTTCAACAACAAAATGTAGTCAAAACAACTGTCTTTTGTAGTAGATTTTACCTACATACTTTTTTGAGTGTATAATTAAAATATGTTATAGTTGCATCTGTCTAGCCAGAGGCCCAGTGTTAATCAATGTAGGTCCTTAGTAATAAAAATTAAAACGATTGTCAGTACTATTCTGATGTGCAGACACCCTTGGTCCCACATGCATTCCCGCGTTAATCTCAAATTTACGCTTTGAATCGTGAGAGTTCAGTAGAATAGGATTCACCGTCTTTTTATTACAGGTACGTTTTACAGTGGTTGCCAACGCTTCAATTCCACACCCATAGACTCCGAGGAATATTGTGACACCACTATGGAGTTACCCAACCAGTTACTGTCGTTGAACCAAGTCGAGCTCCTTTAGAAAATCATAAGATATTGTTTTCGAGACATTCGACAAACCAGAAAAAAGATCCCTGCGAAACATGTCCTTACCTTAGGTTGGTTAGGTTAGATTGGATGGGCGTCCTCCAATTCGGCAAATTCACTCGGAGGCCATAAGGCCCATTGTGATTCCCCCAAATATCATTTTCCTACTCCCCTCTGATACAAAAAAAACTTTGTTACTTTTCGAACCACCCCGATTCCCTATGATATTCGGCTAGAGATGTCAATTAGACACCGTTTAGGAAATCTAGGTCATCCAAAAATCATTGCCACAAATGCCTAAGACGGCTTCTCATCAGACCCGGACATTCACATAGCACTTCACTTCCCCACAACTTCTACAATACTACCTATCAGATATTCCCATACGCACGGCCATCTGGCCAATCATACAGTGTCCTGTAAGTACTCCTACTAATAGGCTAACCGTCCGTTTGCCAAAAGTAAGAAGATTTTCCGTCCTCTTGGGATCTGGCATTGGCCAGAGGGTAGAGATGGGCGCGTGAGTGGATTTTGACTCACACTCACTCACGCTCACGCAAAAAATAATTGAATCACTCACTAATCACTCACGCATTTTTTTTTTTTACTCACGCTCACTCACATTCACGTGAGCAATAAAAAACTCACTCACGCTCACGCGTGACTCACGCCAGATTCAATCACGCTCACGCGTGAGTCACGCAAAATCTACTCACGCAATAAAATTTTCTTACCAAAAAAAAACTCCAAAAAAAATTTTTTTACAAAAAAAAAAAAAAATTGGGCAAATCAAAAAATCTAATCACGCAAAAAATAAATGACTCACTCAGGTTTTTTTCGACTCACACTCACTCACAATCACGTGATTGAAATGAATATTACTCACACTCACGCGTGATTCACGCGTGATTCACGTGAATCACGCAAATCACGTGACCAGCGCCCATCTCTACCAGAGGGTTCTCGATATCCTGCACGTAGTCAGTGATATCCACCTATCCTTCATTCTATTCTCAGATATTCTATCAATTTCATTCATCAATTCCACTTTAGGAACCGAAATGTCAGGTTCTACACGTTCCCCCGGCAATTCAGAGCCATTTCTCGCACATTCATCTGCCAATTCGTTCCCAGCGACCCCACTCTGTCCAGGGACCCAGATTTGCTTGATTGTGTGCTGACTGATTCGACGAAGGGATTGTATACAATTCCTAACCATTCCCGATTATATAGTGTTTGATATTAAGGCCTTCAGAGCTGCAAGACTATCCACGAAAATGTTAATGACGCAAGGACGAAGGTCCCTTGTCATAATTACCTGCGCGGCTTTATTAATTGCATGTACCTCAGCGTGGAAAACACTAAACTTATACGGAAGTCTCAGTGGGACCCCGATTTCGAGGCATTCAGACTCCCGAACCCGTACCCCTCTCCATCTTTGATCTGTCCGTAAAGATTGAGATTGCATTCTCTGTTATAAAGGTTCTGTCAAAGTTCGTCTGTGGTGAGATATAGTCGGTTCTCTTCGAGTAGGGCTCAACCAAAACTCCCCTGAATAGCACCTATCTAGGATTTCCTGGATGGTAGTGTAGTGTGACCAATTTGAGGCAAATGTCACACTGCTTGGATGTACGGAAATAGGGACAGATCTTGTGTTTTCAGTGATTGGTAAAAAAAACATGTTGACTACGGTTGTAGACGAGGCATTACCAGTCACCCAGCTACTTCCTTTATTGCCAGCATGTCTACCTGGTAAAAATAGCAATGTTTTGGCAATCGTTAAGCAAGGCTTTACATAAACTCCCCAAGATAAACTTGTTTGGGTGGTTTCAATCCGTCGGGCTAAAATTTATAAAGGCTCCTAACGGGATCACCACCTGGACTCTCAGGATGTTATAATAGGGGCAATCAAATAGGATCGTAGAAAAATTGAGAATGAAAGACTCCTAATGTTGACGTAGGTGTAGTACGTAGAGCTTCAGTGATACACATCGAATCCAATCTTTGTACCTTCGCGATGAAGACAACATCATTGTCATCTTTATAGCAAGACACAAGATAATTGGATGCACCACTGCTTAAATTCAGGGAACGAATCTTGGACTAAAATCCTATCGTTTTCCCTTGCCCTAGCGAAACGTTTTGTCAAGTCAAAAATTATTTAGACTATCCCTGAATTCGTCAACTTGTTGCATAATTGTCAAAAGTTTAATTGAGGAAAAATTTTATTTTATTTACTTACAAATAGTTCATAGTTTTCTTTAAATGGATATTTTTAATATAAGGAAAAAAAATCTTACCGCCAAAGAAATTTTCCCGAAATCTAAGAAACGTAACTTTATTTTTAATACATATTTCTTAAAAAACAGTTTGAACTTAACTGTTTGCTAAAAAAAAGAGTCATCGAATTTCTCCTACTAGAATTGGGGATGTGTTCTTCTTAGAATTTAGTAAATAACTTCATCAAATTTAGTTTAAAATTCAAAATGGCGATATCTCGAAAACTAAGCGAGATAGAGCAAAACGGATTAAATTCTCAAAAGAAAGACCATAAAGAATAATATAGAATAGCCTAACTCTGCATATCTGTCCGGGTCTCAAGGCCCTAATTTCGGATCTAAAATTTGAAATTACCGAGATTTTATATATGCAAATTTCTTGGTAAATACGGCTAACACAAGAAAAATTCCAACGGAATTTTTGTACACATAGAGAACAGTTTAGTTGTGCCAGCCGAATTTAGATCCAACTGCATAGTTTTATAACAACAACCAAAATTTTCAGTTGCGAAAACCAAAATTTGTTTTTAAAATTTGACTTCTGTTTGTTCCAATAAATTTCGCTAATCGCAACCAAAAATTTCGGTTGTTGTAATTAAACCTTGCAGTTGGCTCTTAATTCAGCTGGCACAATTAAACTGTTTTCCCTGTGTAGCTCTTGACTCGTAGAACACTTCCGCAAAATACGCGAAAGCCCTTATAAAATAAACTATTAGTTTTTTATAAGGCCCCTTATTACCGTATCACAAAAACAAAGCAAGGTAGAGCGAAACGGACTAAAGTTTGGGTCAAAATCTATGGCGACCCTTCATCATCTTATAATTCTTAGGTTGCATCCTTTCCTTAAGCTCTCTAAAAACGTTTTCTATGTGAAACCTAGTAGGTGGTCTTCAACACGATAATTTCTTTAAAATTTTGATTTCAACTAATCAAATTTTAATAATCTACAAATAAAGTCATGTTTGTCTATAGAGTGCTAATAGCAGACACGTGAAACCTCTTAAATGATAACAACATCCCAACTATAATATCCTTGTCGCTCAAAATAGCACCCTTAAAAATAACATTCCTATCCTGTTTCACCGTCAGCTAATTTCGCATGAAGTGTTACTAATAATCTTTCCGTAATATTGAAAAAAAAAAAAAAATCACAAAAACAAAAAAACATATTGCCTGCCAAGTGTTGCATCTTTAAAATTGTAACATTTTTCGGTTACTAACAAGAGGGTTGGTAAGTTGGTTGTACGTAAACGGTTAAATCTTATTAAAACAGATTGACTTCTACTCCTAACTTTTCATTCCTCAGTTGTTACATATGACTGTAAGTGTTTATGCAATATTTTGGGATTAACATTGGGCTGTTATTATTGAAAAAACAAAAGGGAGTTGACTGTCGTTTGTATAATTTGTTTGGAATTTATGACAACAAGGACGTTTCTAATGAGGTTTCGGTAAATAATTTTTTTTTCGGTGGTTAGGGTGAAATCAAAACAATGCAGTTTGCTATTGATGTAAGAAGTTGTTATTTGAAAATTGAAGCTGTCTTAATAACCATTTGAAAATTGTTATTCGGTTAACGTAAAATTCCATAAAGTCAATTTAAAAAAAATATATAACAACACTGTGCTACAAAATAAACAAAATCGTATAAACTTTTTAAATGAGCTAGTTTAGAATGTAGGCCTCGTCGAAAACATCACAAAAATCCCCATCAAACTTGCCAGACCCCCTTTCGAATTTTAAAGTTATTGCTAAAAAACCACATGTAACTCAGAGACTTTTCAACCGATTTTCAATTTTTAAACTTTTTTGGATAGAAGAAGGATATGGCTTTTCAAGTGTGAATTGGTCTATACATAAAAGAAAGATATGTATTGATTTTTTCAATAATATCTAGTTTTTTTGTTATTTTGTAAACTTTTCTGAGTTTATCGATTTTTTTCTGCTATACACAGCAAAAAATATTGAGAAAAAAAATTTGAGTAATCATTTGTTTAAATTTTAAAAACAAATTTGAGTAATTTTTTAATTGACGCAATTAAAAATTTACTCAAAAAGTAAAAAAAAAAAAAATTGAGTAAATAATTTAATAAATATTTAATAGTTTTTTTATTTTTTTTGTTATTCTCTTTGGTTTTTTGAATTCTCATTTATTTTATAGTTTTTTTTATATATGTATATTAGAGTGTCCCTTATTTTGGAAATGTTGGAAATCTTGAGACGGTACCCGCTCATTTTTTTCCTTTTGACTTAAAAATAACTCAGGAAAAATTTTACGCCCCTAGGACCACGCCTTCCCTACGCGACGGGCCCTTAAAGAGCGGGGCCTAAAAAATCATTTTTCCATACAAACCAAAAAATTTTTTTTTGATTTTTAATTTTTTTGTTATTATTTATTATATTACTTGGTTTGCTTATTCACAACAAAAAATTTGATTTTGGTGGGATAAGTCTTTCAGCGCTAAAAAATTTTTCGCAAAAAAAAATTTTGAGCCGCCGGGGTCCTACAGTAAAAAATTTTTAAAAAATATTTTTTTTTAGTTTTGACCAGCAACGGTTTTAGCTGCTATGTTGCTTTAAATGATATATATTCATAAAAAAATATTTTTTGTATCTGTGACATCTTAATCGTGTTCTAAAAAAGGGTAAAAAATGCATTGATGATTTTTTTCGATACACGATAAAAATGTCACAAATATGAATAATATTTTTTTTGGAATATATATCATTAAAAACAACATAAAAACTAAAACCATTGCTTTTCAAAACTAAAAAAAAATATTTTTTAAAAATTTTTTACCGTAGGATTCCTACGGCTCAAAATTTTTTTTTTCGAAAAAGATAAAGATGTCACAGATATGAATAATTTTTTTTTTGGAATATATATCATTTAAAGCAACATAGCAACTAAAACCGTTGCTGGTCAAAACTAAAAAAAAATATTTTTTAAAAATTTTTTACTGTAGGACCCCGGCCGCCCAAATTTTTTTTTTGCGAAAAATTTTTTAGCGCTGAAAGACTTATCCCTCCAAAATCAAATTTTTTGTCGTGAATAAGCAAACCAAGTAATATAATAATTAATAACAAAAAAATTAAAAATAAAAAAAAAATTTTTTTGGTTTGTATGGAAAAATGATTTTTTAGGCCCCGCTCTTTAAGGCCCCGTCGCGTAGGGAAGGCGTGGTCCTAGGGGCGTAAAATTTTTCCTGAGTTATTTTTAAGTCAAAAGGAAAAAAATGAGCGGGTACCGTCTCAAGATTTCCAACATTTCCAAAATAAGGGACACTCTAATGTATATGAAAGGTTCAAACCATCTTTATTAAATTTTCCTTTGTCTTAAAGACATAAATTTATTTGGCAAAGTTTAAAAAAAAAGAGTTTTTTTGGAAAAAATATAAAACTTTTTTACACTTTTTAAAAAAATAAACTGATAAATTTTAAATAAATTTTTACTTGGCACAATTGAAAAATTACTTAAAAAAATCTAAAAAATTTTAAATAAAGTTTTAATTGTGTAAATTAAATATTTGCTCAAACTTTTTTTAAGCATTTAATATTTTTTTATTAAAAGTTTACTCCATACTATTAAATCGTTTACTGGTGCAAAATTGAGTAATTTTTTACTCAATATTATTAAAAATTTACTCAATTTTTTTTTCTGTGTAGTTCATTCAACAACCTTCATATTTACAAAGTCGGATAACAATTAATGGAGTTGTAATATTTTTTCAAAAAAAGAAAATTAAGATTTTGCATGAAATTGCCGTTCGGATAACCCAGGCAAAAAAAAATAAAACTAACATCATAAGAGGTCGCGTACCATAACTTTAAAGGGTTTTTGCGTGCACTCAGAAAAAAAACTTTTTTTCCCCTGGTCCGATTTGGCCCATTTCCGAAATTGACCTAGGACCATGAGACATATTTATGCCAAACTTGAGGGGTCTAGCTCTTTTATTTTGGACTGCATCGTGTTAACTACAGTCGGACGGACGGACATCACTAGAATGTCTTAGTATTGTTCACTGATCAATAATATACAGTCAAACTCGGTTATAACGAATTCTCGGTTATAACGAACTAATTCTAAAGTCCCGACGTTTTAGCATCAATTTTCACACAAAATACTTCTTTTATAACGAACTCGGTTATAAAGAATCCTCGGTTAAAACGAACTGCACAGAAAAAAATATGGAGGAAACAAATTTGAGTAATCACTTGTTTAAATTTTAAAACAAAAATTGAGTAATTTTTTAATTGACACAATTAAAAATTTACTCAAAAATTTTAAAAACAATTTAAGTAAATAATTTAATGAAAATTTAATAGTTTTTTTATTTTTTTTAAACTCTCATAGTTTTTTGAATTCTCGTTTAGTTTATAGTTTTTTGTGTATGTAAATGAAAGTTTGTAATCGTCTTTATAAAATTTTCCTATGTTTCTGAGACATAAATAGTTTTAGTAAAGTTTGAAAAAACACGGTTTTTGTTTTTTTTTTTGGAAAAAAAATTTAAAACTTTTTAAACTTAAAAAAAAAAAAAATAGATACATTTTGAGTAAATTTTTAATTGTGTCAATTAAAAATTTACTCAAATTTTTTTTCACACATTTAATAAATTTTTAATAAAAATTTACTCAATACTATTAAATCGTTTACTGGTGCAAAATTGAGTAATTTTTTACTCAATAGTATTAAAAATTTACTCAAATGTTTTTTTATTTTTTTCTGTGTGCTTATTATGGTCCCACGAACACAATTTTATGTATATTTACCTTTTTATAACGAACTTCACGCAAATATTTTAAATATTTTACCAAGCGCTTGGGAGGAATCACATTAAACAAGATTTTTACGTATATTGTGCGAGAACTATTAATATTTTACCAAGCGCTTGCACAATTATACCTAACTTTGCAAACGTTTCAAGAAATTCCCCATGAGCTTGCATAATTTTACTAACTTTAAGATAAAACAAACAAACTCTTGGTAAAATGTTATAAGTTTTTGCATAATATACGAAAAAATATTGTTTAACGTGATTCCTCCCAAGCGCTTGGCAAACTATTTTTTTGCGTATTCCATAAATATTTTTTAATGTGTGGCAATCATGTTTATCAAACTAACAAAAGGTTGGCATTTTTTGGTTTATATTTTAATTTTGATAAAATTTATTTATATTTTTAATGATTTCTTCTCAATAAGTAGTTTTTTTACGAAAAAAACATCAAATAAAACAAAATTGGATCTATTTTTTTTGAAATAAACCTATATTGATAAAAAAATATACCCCGCTTATAGCGAACTTCGCTTATAACGAACTATTTTTACTGGTCCCTCGGAGATCGTTATAACCGGGTTCGACTGCATATACTTTATGGGGTCCCCGACCGATATTTCGATGCGTTACACACGGAATGACAAAGTGAGTATACCCCCATACTGTGGTTGGAGGGTATAAAAATTTCGTTTTAGGGCGTAATATTAGTTCATCATGTTTATCTTCTTTAATTGTTTTCGAATCTGAACGAATTTTTTTCGTCACTTTGTTATATCGGATGTAACTCATCGAAATATTAGCCTAGAACCTCATAAAGTATATGGGGCATTCCAGGCCAAATCACACACTTTAAGACCCGATCCTGCAGAAGTTTTAATAACTTGGCTGATTTTCAACCGATTTTAGTACCTTATTAGAGAGGCATTTTACTCCAAATCAAAAATCTGTAACCACCTGAATCCAAATTTAACTTAAAATACCAAAACAATTGAGAAAACTGAAAAAAATTCATATTTTTCCTTGTAATCCGTTTTTTAACATTTAAGGCCGACGCGGCATGCCTTACCCATGTCCGATCAACCTAAATTTTTGTGAGACATATTTTTACCCACAAATGAATATATCTAGGGTAAGTTAGGCTCAATATCTACCAATTTAATTTTTTTGGAGCACCATATAAAATAAACCGGAGTCAAAAAAAAAGTCAAACTTTCAAAAAAAAAGTCAAACTTCAAAAATTTGAAAAAATATAGAACGAATTTTGATCACATATTGAATTATGCCTTAAAAGTTGCGTCAAAAAATCTAAGGTCTCGGACTTTTTAGAAAAGTCCATTTTAATTTTTAAACGTTAAAAAATAAGCGATAACTTAGGGCAACACTTTGTTTTTGCCCGGGTTCATATAGCTAATTTTGGGTAAATGGGGAACGCTGATTTCAAATCTGGCTACCGTTTTTTTGGGTCAGCTCTAGTTTTTGTGATATAGCCTTAGGAAACTTTAAAAATAGGCTACTTTTGGCATGTTTGTGAGTCCATATTTGCCAACACTGGTCTTGCATCCAAAAATTTAATGACGATTTAAGGTATGTAGGATATGATGATTCCAAAAATGCTCTTCCTTTTTTTTTGAGTCGTCTTTAGTTTTTGAGATATCGCTAATATAAAATTAAAAAATTTTATCACGTTGACAGAGTTTGAAGACACGATTTTGACTAATTAAGATTCCAACAATTCTATTAGTTTTATCGTGCAGGCTTAAGTTTTCGAGTTATGAAGCAAATAAAATATCATATTTTTTTATCATGTACTTGAATAATTTTATCATTTTATAAGCAACTTCAGACATTTACAAAGAGTTTCGGAACTCATTTTAATCTTACTAAGAACAATTCCCTATAACAAATTAACGCATGTCGTAAATATGATATCTATCAGACGAGTGGTTTGGCTAAAATGATGAGAACGATTTTTCTAAATTTGATTGCGTTATAACTCTTACACTAAGGCTGGGTTTTTGAGATCTCAGTTAAACTAGGTTTAGTTAATCCGAAAACTGAATTGTGCTGCCATTACCAAGTTTTTAAACTAAATTTCGGCGGAACAGCTTAGTTTTGCTTAAAATTATGGTCTTTAATGAAATATTAAAAATTAAATCAGGTTTCGTCAGAAAAATCCGAGTTTCAGACTACGTTAAACTCAGTTTAAGCTTAATCCACATCTCAAAAACCCAGCATAAGGCTGTCAGAAAAAAGTTAATAGCAGTTTTGGAATCCTCGCATCTAATATAGTTAAGTTTGTGATTAAAACTAATGCTCTAAAATTAGTGTTAGCTATAGTAGGTTAGCAAAGTTGGTAAAAAATGCACTTTTTGACTCTTTACCAGCGATTTGGTCGCGAACGAGAGCTGATGGAGCAAATTAGAAAACATGTTCGAAATCAGCACACCAAAGTCCATATAAATCAGTTGTCAAAGGTTAGGCAAATTGAAAAAGTTAAAGTTTTGTCAACCTGTGTAATTACTTCGAATAATTTTTTAATTTTTTTTTTCTAAAAAAAATAAATACCAACAAAACGTTGTCCAACTTTTTTAAGATATTTATATTTTTTACTGGTCAAAATTAATTAAAAACTTCAATTTTTTAATTTTTTTGAAAAAATCGCCATTTTGAAAAATTGATTACTCAACACCAACATTAGAGTGTCCCTTATTTTGGAAATGTTGGAAATGTTGAGACGGTACCCGCTAATTTTTTTTTTCCATTTGACTAAAAAATAACTCAGGAAAAGTTTTACGCCCTTGCGACCACGCCTTCCCTACGCGACGGAGCCTTAAAGAGCGGGGACTTAAAAATCATTTTTCCATACAAACCAAAAAATTTTTTTTTGATTTTTAATTTTTTTGTTATTAATTATAATATTACTTGGTTAGCTTATCCACGACAAAAAATTTGATATTGGTGGGATAAGGCTTTCAGTTCTAAAAAAATTGGAGCCGTTGCACAGTGCCACATTTGGCCAATCTAGGACGACAAAAATTTTAATTATATTGACTTGAAATTCGGTATAAATGTTCGTTTTGACTTCGAAAATAACATTATGAAAACTGTGGGAGGCCGGTTAAGGGCCACGCCCACTTATTTTTTAAATTTGTTATTTTGGTTATTATTTCTTTAAATTTGGTATATATACTCTCAATGACTGTAGAAATAATATCACAAAAAAAAGGGGCGGTCAGACTACTTCCACGCCCACTTTTTCAAAATATGTGTAAAAAATATATGAAAACAAGGTTTACATATCGCCCCACTGTAGTCGGCGTCGCAGACGGTCGCAAAAGTTTGCCGTTGAAATAAGTACTATGGATATTGGTCAATATATCTGAAAAAGTCCGGCGACCAATACGGACCAAACACAAAAGTTCTATTCCATCGAAAAAAATAAATATATAATTTTCTTTTCAAAAATATGTATTTTGTTAAAAATTTAATAAAAAATAGAAAAATTTGTTTAAAAAAAAGAAAAGACATGACTTAATGCATTTAAATATCCTTTAAAATTACCAAAAAAGAGTGGATAAATATCTCTTTTTGTTCAAAAGGTACAACAGTTTAAACTCGACTTAATTTATGCGAAATAATGTGCACTAGTTACAGAATTTTACAAGATGCAACTTTATGGACCCACATGTTAGTAACGAACAAAATTATCGATCTTTTATGATTATTTTCGTGCTATTAGGAATGTATATATATACAATATATAATATATACAAACATATCATGAAAATCGGGGAACTTTTTTTTTTTTGATTTTTGTCGTGCTAGATTGGCCAAATGTGGCACTGTGCGTTGGGGTCCTACAGTAAAAAATTTTTAAAAAATATTTTTTTTTTTAGTTTCGACAAGTAACGGTTTTAGTTGTAATGTTGCTTTTAATGACATATATTCATAAAAAATTATTTTTCCTATCTGTGACATCTTTATGATGTTCTAAAAAAGGGTAAAAAATGCATTTTTGACGTTTTTCGATACACGATAAAGATGTCACAGATATGAATAATATTTTTTTATGAATATATATCATTAAAAGCAACATTACAACTAAAGCCGTTGCTTGTCAAAACTAAAAAAAAAAAAAAATTTAAAATTTTTATTGTAGGACCCCAACGATTCCAAATTTTTTTTTCGAAACCAAAATCAAATTTGTTTTGTCGTGAATAACCTAACCAAGTTATATTAATTATAATTAATAACACAAAAATTAAAAATCAAAAAAAAAATTTTTGGTTTGTATGGAAAAATGATTTTTAAGGCCCCTCTTTAAGGCTCGTGGAGGGCGTGGTCGTAGGGGTGTAAAATTGTTCCTGAGTTATTTTTTAGTCAAATAGAAAAAAATGAGTGGGCACCGTCTCAACATTTCCAACATTTCCAAAATAAGGGACACTCTAACCATCATAGTATAAAAATCTGAAAATTTAAGTGCAAGTTGCATTTACTACGTACGAAAACATATCCAAAAAAAATTAATCAAAGGGGGTCGGGTCTAAAAGTGAGTGATTTGGCTTGGAATGCAAACCGATTTCCGAGGAGTGCATACCGATATTCCGAGGAGTTGCATAATATGCAAGGCAAAGTGAGTAGAAACCACATACAGTGGTTGAAGAGTTTAAAAAACTTCTTTAATATCTCTCCTAGTAAAGTAACCATTACTTGTTACTCGTTTATATAACATCCCTTAAATTAGCTCTTTAAACGTATTTTTACAAGCGCGTTAAACCATGAAATTGTATCTTTCTATTCATTTAATTCACTTTAGTCAAGTATAAATTACACAACAAATATGTTTGCTGACTTAACTATACGATGATACTGACTTTGAACACTTGTTTAACATTTAACGTTGGTTTTCCTGCCCTTCTTCGCCCTTCTTGATTTGTTTAAAATTGCATAGTTATTACCACACAAAAAAAAATATAAATTGTTTACCATTTATGAAAAATTAATTATAATTTTATGCTTTGTTAGTGTTGTCAATGCTTTGTCTGCCTTAATAAAACCAGGGATGTTGGCTAGACTCTCAAAAAACAGGTGAAGAATTTCCCACAGTAAGAAATTTCTGTTACGTTCAATTAAGTTTTTTGTTTGCGGTTAAAAAAATCTGATTTGTTGTGCTAAAAAACAGGCATAACAAGTGTTTGGATAAAAGTTACAAAAAGGGGATTATCAGGTGGATTTTGAGTAATTAAGAAGATAACTACTTAATATTGTTAAGAGTTATGCTATAATCGCAAAACTAGTTTTTGAAAATTGGTTTAGAAAGGGCTTAGCGTTTTTTTATGACAGCTGGAATGGAATAAGAGGAAACATTTTAAGTTAATTTTTGAAAAATTCTCAAGAATCTATATTAAGAACTGTAGATTATGAGTTCTTTATTTAAATAGATAGCCCTGGATTCTCCTTTACATGATCCATGCGCGTATCCAGGGGGGGAGAATGGGATTTCTCCCCCCCCCCCCCCCCAAAACGATTTCAAAAACAAAAAAAAGGAAAGGAAAAGAAAAGAAAGGGAGAAAAGAAAAAAAGAAAAAAAGGAAAGGGAAAAAGGAAGGGAAAGGAACAAAGATAGTAAGAAATGGACCAGACTTAAAAAAATTCTAGGTTCTATGGGGAATCTAAGAATTTTGTTATGGACAAATTTTTTAAGAATTTCTTTAAAATCTTTTACAATTGTGAATTTTTCTACAGGAAAAGTTAATAAAATCTATGATTTATTTTTTTGTAGGAAAAATGTTTTAAAACTTTTTCCTGGAAAACTACATCAGAACCTAAGATTTTTTCGTATGAAAAAATCTATCAGAATCTGAAAACTTTTCTGTTGGAAGATTCTGAGATTTTTTTAATAGGAAATGTGTCTCTAAATATATTAACTTTTTTTTTTAATATTGTCTAATAATAATAATTTTTTCTATATGAAGAATGTTTCAGAATCTATAAAATTTTCTTTAGATCATGGCATGGACGTATACAGGGGGGGGGCCCAGGGGGCCCGGGCCCCCCCCCCTTTTGGATTGGAAAATTTTAAAAAATGTAAACACTTCAACACATGACAAACATAAGTTATTTGAATATTGTAAATATTTTTGTTTTTGAAGAAAAGTTTTAAATATTTTTTTATAAAAACTCTTGATTTTGAGTAAATTTTCGCTTTTAAAATGTCATTTATATCGAAATTTCTGTAAAATATGTATCGAAAACACATAATACTGGTTTTATTTAATGAAAATTATGCATCAGGATCATGAAAACATAAAAAATTTCAAACTCTAAGGTTCTTAGTCACTTTTTTTATATTAAAAGTCAGATTTTGAGATATTATATCTTTAATATATATTATTCTAAAAAAAATTTTCTAAATAAAAATTTTCATATTAATTTGTAATTTTTAATCTAGCACTTTTTTAATAAAATCTGGTTTAAATTGAAAAACTACAGTTTTGAAAATTTAAAAATGACTTAGGACAATATTTAAACTGGCAAAAACTTCGATTATGTTTTATATGAATAAATAAAGACACATTTTTATAAACCAACTTACAAAAGCAACTTAATAATATTTAATGACGTATTTGGAATCTAGATTTCCATTTTATAAAAAACCAGCACTTAAATTTTGCGCCAATAATATGTAACAGTAGAGTCGTAAAAAGCGCTAAAGAATTAGTTAATTTTCAAATTTTCAAATTTGGGTGGCTGATTCGGAATCAGGTACTTTATAATTAATGGCTCTAAAGCAGGGATGATAAATGACATTTTTAAGATTGTACTGACTTCAATAAAAAATTGTACTTTTTTGACCCACATTGTACTAAAAAAGTTTTAACATTTGTTTTCACTACTTTTTTTAATTTAAATTAAACAAGAATATGATACCATATACCAGTTTTTCCCGGAAAATGGATCCCAAGTCTCATATGAACCGATTCGATCTATCTTTAGAGTTAGATCTTTAATAAGTGTAAAAAAAATACACAAACCAAATTTGAGCGAAATAAGCTTTTATTTGTTGCCAATAGATTGATTCAACTGAATATCGCGCAAAATTTTTATATGTTTAAAAATTAAAAAATGGGGACTATGTCCAATTAAAATCGGACTTGATAAGGTTACCAAAAAACATGTTTTTATTTATAATGAAATTTTAGAGATTTACGTGAAAATCGGAGATTTAGAGATTTACAAGTGGAACTGACCCGATTTCTTTAAAAATTATAATAGATAAAAAATACATTCACCTGCCAAGTTTTGAAAAGGTATTTATTATAATACAGTTATTATAGTCATTTTAGTACACTTTAAAGGGGACGTTTGTATGGGGTCTAGGTAAAGCATGGACCGATGATTTCCAATTTCAATAGGCTTGGGCCAAAAGAAACTTAAACAGTGGATCTATGTGCAATATTTCGTGGATTTAGAGCCCGCGCTCGATCTGTATTAACAGAAAAAACAATGAAATTGATTTTTGAAAATATGATATTGATTTTGGCGATTTATCAAAAAAGTTCGTAGTTTTTTGATGATTTATAACCAAAAATTTTGTCAGCTTGGTTACCATGTTAAAAGAGTCGAAATAAAATTTTGAGATTGGGAAATTTTTTAAATTGTACTAAATCAGTCAGGGGAGTACTGCCGTACTTTTGGCCTCCGAATTGTACTAAAAAAAGTACAATTGTACTTACTTTATCATCCCTGCTCTAAAGTGAGAGTGAATATCTCGAAAATGGACCACGCCATAATTAGCGGTTTCGAATTTTTAAACGCCAAAATCGGAAAAATGTTAAATTATAAAAATATTTAGTAAGATAATTTGGAATCAGAGGGGCAAAATCTATCTGGTTCATATAATTTAATTTTGAAATTTATCACAAATACATATTTAAAAACTTTTTACTTTTAGGTTACATATTGTTTCTAAAAACGATTTTCATAGACGGTTTTCATAGGAAAACGGTTTCCAGGAACGGTTTTCATAGGAAAAATACGTCAGAATCTAAGAATTAATCAGAAATGTTGTCATAAAAAAATTCACAGATTTAAAGTTTAAACATTTACAAAATGGTAGAGAAAATATCAAAGATTTTGAGAAATTTTTGGTATAAAATATTCTCAAAATATTTTCTATAGCAAAGTTCTTAGACACTGATACATTTTTCTTTATAAAAAAATTCTCAGATTCTAAAGCATTTTATACTATAGAAAAATTCTCAAATTGTAAGACATTTTTTTTTTATAAAAAAGTTCTCAGAGTCTGAGATGTTTAAAAGCAGAGTCTGAGACATTTCTGAAACATTCACAAATTCTGATGCATTTTTTTTATAAAAAAATTCAAAGATTTCTTAAATGTTGTTGGTATAGTAACCTTCTGATATTTGTAGAAATTTTTTACATGGGGGGGGGCGGTAGCCCTAGAATATAATATTAGTACATTCTGATGAAAAAAAATTTTCGAGTTGGGCCCCCCCCCCTTTTCAAATTCCTGGATACGTCGCTGGATCATGGCATTAAAACCGTAAAATTTTTCTATTGCAAAATGCTATAAAATTTAAGGATTTTTTTTTAGAAAAGTCTTTCAAAATTTCTTCTTAAAATGTTTTAGAAACTTGTGATGGATTTTTTTTTACGAAATATGTTTTAGGATCTGAGAACTTTTGTATACAAAAGAGCTCTTAGAATTTGAGAAGTACTTTAAAATATGAAAATTATTTCAGAGATTTTTTATAAGAAAAGTATATCAGAATCTGAAAAAAATTTTAATGGAAGAAATGTCTCAGAATCGTAGATTATTTCTATAAGAAAAAGTATTCATTTGCGTTTTTTTTTTCAATTTGTTAATCAATTTATTAAAAATATTAACAAAAATTCACAAAACAATCCACCCCCCCCCCCCCTCCCTCCTTCCAGCTTAACTTTTTTGCGATCCGATTGGATTTTTTTTTTTTTTAAATCTATTTATTTAATTATTATTTTAAGGGTGGTATCCCATCACCAATACTCCGATTGTTTTGCATCTTACACATGTAACAGAGTTCGGAAATCGAAGCTCAACCAGTTATAGGTGGCATTTCGGCAGTTCACCACCTTGTGGAAAAATTTGAACTTTTGGTAAAATCTGAATAAATGCCGAACTAGCGAGAATATCGACAAAAGCAAAAACACGTGTAGGCTTAATCAGAATACAGATTATTAAAAAAAATTAAAAATAAGTTGAATTTTCTTTGTAATGCGTTTTCTCTGTAATGAGTGGACCGATTTTGTTTCTGTAAACTTCCAATGGTTTCGTCAATATGGTTTTTATGTGTATGCGGTCTTTGTGCATGGATCAGTTCAAAAGTTGTATGCATTTAAGTGCAATACCTCTGTAATGTGTTTTCTCTGCAATGCGTTGACCGAGGTTTTAATCTATTTACGGTCTTTGTATGTGTATTGTATTGGTTCATGAGGTATATGCATTTGAGTGCACTAAATAGAGAAATAAGTTGCATTATGTTGTAATACGTTTTCTCTGTAATACATGAACCGATTTTATTTCTGCAAACTTCCCATGAAAGGTGACGTCAATGACAAGGTTTTTATGTGTATACGGTTGTTGTATGTGTATTAGTTTATGAGTTCCATGCATTTTAATGCACATACCTGTACGTTTGCGTAAATGATGTATATTGGGAAATATTTGGAAGGTTATTCTAAGATGGTGAAATAGGGTACACAATTGAACAGTTCATGCGAATAAGGACGAATAGACCATTTGTATTATTTTACATATGACGATAAAAACGCAGGAAACGGCTAAAAACTAATATTTTTTCCAACATTTTTGCATAATGCACTAATCCATTAGCCCTTTCAGACATCATTTAGAACTAGTTGAGAAAAGCATTTGAAAATTTGATTGTTAGTTAATTTGAGGGTGCTGATTAAGAATCTGAAGTCAGATTACATGTAAGTTCTTCCATCTGGCCGCAAGGTGCCTTCCAAGATATTGGACAAAATTCCCGGTGGGCACGTTTTGTACATTTAAATTTTAAGAAACTTAGTGTAAATAAAGTATACCATATTCAAATGAAACAAAACAAATAAAAAAATAATTTTTTGTGACGGTTAAAAAACCAAGTGCTTCTGCGTTGTACACAAAAGTAAACATTACATTTTTTTTAAATATTAAAAAAAAATTTAAAAGAACTAAATTAAACAAAAACTAATAAAAAGTTACCAGTGTAAATCACATGTATATAAAGTTAAGTATATTACCTTTTGAAAACGGTACTATATGTCAAAATCGGTTAATTTTTGCCAAATCTACAAGACTTCAAACAGAGAAAACCAAATGTCCATTATATTGGACAAACCCAGCAAAAATAAATCGAGATTTTGGCGACACAGCATCTTTTTATAGCATACCGAAGCGCATCCAAAGAGCGCTCTTGAGGATGCTGTAAAAGTAAGGGGAACAAATTTAAATTTTTTGTTAAGATTTTTTATATAAAACTTAAAATATAAAATTATATTTTAATAAAATTTCAAACATGCTTTCCTTTTAAATATATTTAACACTTTTTGAATAAAAAACCATGAGTTGTGGACAAAGACACATGATTTCACTGCATTATTATTGCACATTAATCAGCGCTGCAAAGAGTGCTTCAATCATAGCACCTTTAACACCTTTTCAATAAAAAAAAATTAAGTACACCATTTTCACTTTAGTTTCAGTTAGTTTAGTTACAAAAAATGTCATATTTTCGACACTCCAATTATGTTTAAAAATATAAAATTATATTTCAAAAATTTCCAATATAATTGAAAATTTTTAAAATGTAATTAAACATTTTTTGGTTATAAATGGTAATATCTGAAATATAAATGGAAGTTTCAGAAATATAATTTGAAATATTCTAAATATAATTGGAAATTTACTAAATGTAACTAGATCTCTTAGGCGATATTTCTTCCAAATGCTTGCAGGGAGTCAACTGATTTTCAGAATTAGTCAATTGTATTTAAGATTTTCCAATTGTATTCAGAAATAGTCAATTGTATTTCAGATTTTGTAATTTGTATTTCAGAAATAGTCAAATGTGTTTCATCTTTATTCTGCTTAATTCAGCTCTAAAAAGATACATGAATTCACTGCATCTTTATAGCGATTTTTTCAGCGCTCTAAAGAGATGTGAATTCAGAGCATCTTAAGAGCGCTTTTTCGGTGTATCCAACTAGCGCTCTAAAGTGTGACATCGCCTTAGAGAATCATGCATGAATTTAGCAGGTTTGGATGCGCTCCTTGACTCGAGTTTCCTTTCCAAAAGCTGCTGCAGCAAAATTTCTGCTGGGAAATGTCTGAAAGGGTTAATGCAAAAAAGTTCACAAAAATATAAGTTTTAAACCGTTTCCTGCGTTTTTATCGTCATTTGTTAAATTATACAAATCGTCTTTTCGTCCTTATTCGCATGAACTGTACAATTCGATTTTCGAACTTGAAATTTTGATTCTAAGGGTTCAAAAAAGGGACTAAGCAGAAAATTGGTACTATTTTTATCACTGTTGAACTATAAATACCAGAATTAAACAATTTTACATGTGGGATCCGCCAGCATAATTAAAATCCAAGAGAAAGACATATTTTCAATTTTATATTTTTAGGGTGAAAATAGTATTGGATCCTCCAGCATAATTAATATCATATTTAAAGTTTTTAGGGTAGGGGTACCTAAGCATTTGCACTACAAAGTGCGCAGGGTGATTGTTAGTTGCGTATAAAATATGGTATAGGAAGTTTACTTTTTTAATGCTGCATTGATGATTTTAACATGGGATGAAATTCAAAGTAATGCATGCAAATTATGACAAAGAATACCAGTATGGTATAAAATAAATGATATAATTTATAACGAAGCACACGAGTAATGTATAAAATATGTGAAATTTTAAAGGTTACGAGAAATGAAATAATATAGCTTATAAGAACATAAACATCAATTGAAAATCAAACAAACATGATATCAACCAAACTTTTAGTAGAAATGACCGCCTGTTAGTCAATAATACAAAACTTCGATATTGTTTTCAACAAACTCAGTCAAGTAATTTTATTTCAAAATTTTGTTATCATGTCAACAAAAAGTGTTTGTGTTTGTTAAATTTCTTTGTTGAAAAAATAATTCATTTGTCAGATCAACAAATTGTGTTTGTTGAGTTTCTTTGTTGAAAAAAAAAAAATTAAGATTTTTTACATTTGTCAGATCAACAAATTGTGTTTTTTGAATTTCTTTGTAGAAAAAAAAAAAAATCTTTTTCAACAATCAAAATTTACAAGCGTTTGTTGATATTACAAATTTCCGTATAGGAAAAAAAATAATTGTATTCACAATATGGGGGTCAATATAACAATTCGTTTTTTCTGTGTTACGAGTAGTGAAAATGTAACGTATCAAATTAACTCACGTGATTGTAAGTGAGTGTAAGTAGAAAAATATGCTAGTGAGTGAGTGATCGGGACTCGAAAATTCCTGTGGTGAGCCAATATCTAGTTTTAACTAATGCATTTTTTTATAAAATATTTATTTTTTATGTCATTATAATGTATTATGTATCCAATTAAATATAATACATTATTTAAAATTTTGAATTAATACATAATGTAACCAAACATAAGTCATCTATGATTTAATGTTTAGAAATTATAAATACGAAATACATTTTTTGCAATAATCGTGCATTACGTAATGAGTTATTAGAAAAACTTTATTTTTCACTTTGAAATAATGTGCTCGATTCGGGAGTACTCTTTCACCATTCACCTACTTTTTAAAAATATCCTTTCGAATTTTAAGATTTTTATTTTTTTTCTTGTAAACATTGAAAATATTAACCAGAAATTTTATTTTAACAAGAAAAAAATTTAAAATCTTAAAATTCAGAAGAATATCAAATTTTTAAAAATTTGGTGAATGGTGAAAGAGTACTTCTGAATTGAGCACAATATGTTGTTGAACAAATGTTTGGCAAGACATCCTAAAATAATGCTACAAATAAGGAATATGTGTTACATAATCACCACCCATTACCAAAGTTTTGGTGGGGTCTTTGGAAAACCTATCTACGTGTGTAAAGACCGTGTCCCAAAATGCACAACTTTTCGTCATATTATAAATTTTAGAAAATTTTTGTTAACAAGTCAAAAAATACTAACTTTTTTGACACGCTGTTAGCACCACGAGATAGGTCGTTAAAATACGGGTTAACTACCCCGCGTATAAATCGACCCCCCTAAAAATTAGTTTAGGCCGCTTGAAAAAAAAATACGTGTCGAATTAATTTTGGTTCTGAACAACATATCCAAATTTCATAAAGATCAGTGAGACTTCCCTTGTAAGTTGGAAAAACATTTTTTTAAATTTTTTAAAATTTTCCAAAAAATTACAAAATATTAAATTATTTTGTTTTATTTATTTCTACTCTTTACCAGTTTTTCTAAAATTTAGCTAATTTTCGGATTTTTTAATTCACTTTTTCTAAATTAAAAACTGCTCAGGAGTATAATCCTTGATGAAGGAACCTCCTTTAATTATGATGCATTGCATAAATCACAATTTCACCCCAAATATTTTTTTTGTTTTTTATTGCAAAAATAATACAATTTTTATTAAAAACAAGTAGAAAAGTTAAATTCGACTTTGCCGAATCTATGAATACCCTCCACAATGCATTTTTTTTAAAGGGTAGTACATTTTTTAACGTAAAAAAATTAACAATTTTGATTAGAAATATTTTATTTGGAGTAAAAAACTCTTTTTTTTGTCATTTAAAAAAAAAAAAAGAAAAAATACTATTTTTTTTTTGAGTGTAAAATTTTCTTCGAGTGTAATGTTTTTTTACTGTACAAATATTTCTGAGTAAATGCACGTACGTATGTACACAAAATATTGTAATTTTTGTAAAAAAAAAACTAATTTTTTTTAGTGTAAATTTTTTTTTAAGTGTAAAAGTTTTTTGAGTGTAAAATTTTTTTTGAGTGTAAAATTTTTTTCGAGTGTAATTTTTAAGTTACCAATGCTTTTAAAACTAAACAAGTTTAAAAAGCATTGCTTTAAAATTAAACAAGTTTGAAAAGCATTGTTTAGTTACCACCAATGCCTTTAAAACTTGTTAAAACCAGGCTTTAAAAACTGCCAATAACTATCGTAGTTTGTAGTTTAGTTTATTTCTACTACACGAACATTGCAGTAGCTTGAGAAAAACTAACTGCACAATTATTTTTTTGCACACAAAGTGTAGTTTTAGTTTTTGATGAACTATTAGTTATTCCTACTGCTACTGCTCACATAGGCAACAAAAAACAAAACTACACAAGCAGTGGAAGTTAAAAAGTTGAATGTTGTGCTGACCTCCACTAGTAGTTTTTACTTCGTGAAAATAGTGTACAACTTCGTAAAAAATTATAAACTGTTAGTCTTTCGTTTATTGACTACACAACAGCTAAACATATAACTACATTGGGACTGTTAAATTGAATTTAATGTACTTGTTTGACAAAAATAACATGATTTATATTAAAATAATACATTTTTAAAAACGAAATGACGCGAAAATAAATTAATGGACGTATATTTTTTTTTATTATTTTTTTAAAGCAAAAATTAATTAAATAAATTAAGCAAAATTAAAAGAATCAATTCTAAACTGAAAATAGAAAAACACATTTAAAGATTTTAAAACAATACGGATTTTTATTTCATTTAATATTTTAATATATTAACGTTCTTCACAGTATCATAAAAGAAAACTTTGTGTTATTTTTTTCTTACATTTTTTTTCCACCACCGATTTGGTAAACACGTGTTAAAAAGTATATTTGGATTTCCCGCAAATGATATGAATGTCAAAGATTTACATAAAAGTATGTGAAAAAGAAATTTACCTGTGTTTTCACGTGTTGAAGTGGCTGTATCGCAGTATAGGCTGCAAATACAACATTTGCAAATTAACAAAAAAAAAGGTTTAATTTGTTAAGCCTGTTTTGTACATATGTGACAGATGGACGGACATATCATTGAAAAAATGTGTATAGCTGTGTAGATCACTTAGGTAAAATTATAATAAAATTCACAGGAAAAAAAATGATAAAAACATTTGTTCGTTCCTAATTTAAAATAACGGTGAATAATGTTAAAAACAATCATAATGAATACCAACTTATAACTTTTTCTAAGACAAAAAAATTCAACTAATATTAAGTAATAAAAATAAATTTGATTAATTACTGTTTCAATTGAAAATGGATACTTTACACTTTATTTCAAAACTAAAAATTTGATGAATAAATTCTTTGTATAAAAGACCTGTTTATTTAAATGTCCTTTTAGTTTTAGATTTTTTTTTAAATTCAATTTGTTTAATCAAAATGTTTGTATTTCAAATAATGTGGTGATTAATACCCGCATTGTGCGGTCTATTTTGTTTACTTAATCTACAAAACCTTCTTTTCTAAAATTCCATTTAAAGAAATTATTGACTTAATTCAATAATTAAAATTTATGAAATAAAAATTAAAATGTTGAAATAAATTTTTGAAGGTCAGTCTGAAAAAATTAAACAAAAATTAAATTCAATTTTTAATTTCAAGTTTAAAAAAAATAAAAATTATATACTCCAAAAATAAAGTAATTTATAAAATAAAAGTTTTTACAAAATATTTTTTTTAAATACGTTCAAAAAGACATAATTTCAAAACAAATTTTAATAAATATGGTAAACATTGATAAAAAATACTGAACGTTTTATTTTTCTTTTATATATGTATACTGAAAAAATTCCAACAACAACTCAAAACAATACACATTTCTATTGTGTCGCCTGAAGTCATTGTTAAGTTTTTTTTTAAGACAACAACAAGAAAAACTCTCGTTATCTTCGTTTCACTAATAGTTATTGCTTCGTGTTTCTTGAGAATGACTACAGTCTTGTGTGTTGTTTTCAACTGCTTGCTTTTTTTCAAAATTTAAAACTACAACAAAACTATCAACTGAAGAGTTAAACAATTTCAAAAAAAAAACTACTGCTATAACTACACCACCAAAATGTGCGTGTAGTAGTAGCAGTAGCAAGTGAACGACTCTGAGTTTTGTTCATTTTTAAAACTACACTATTCGTTGTTTTCAGTTACTACTGCTTCTGGCAGTTTAGTTATTCTAACCCTGGTTAAAACACGTGGCATTTTAGATGAAACTAATCTGAAATTCAGGGATTTGCTTATAACTTTTGAACCACTGGACCGATTGAGCTGAAATTTAATACCAAATAGACCCGGGGAACGGCAAAGATACATGCCAAGTCTCATTATTGTCTTTCGAAAGTTATTGTGTTTTTTATCTCGTAAAATCGCGAAACACCCATGCCGAAATTTACTCTTTTGCTCATAACTTTTAAACCACTGGACCGATTTTGCTGGATTGCAATACCAACCTGACCAGGTAAATGACAAACATATATGCCAAACTTCAGTAGCCTCTGTAAAGTCTTTCAAAAGGTAGCGTGTTTTCTACGGACGGACAGACAGACAGACAGACAGACAGACAGACGGACGGACGGACGGACATCGCCAGATCGTCTTAAAATCGATCGAGGATCATGAATATATATACTTTATGGGGTCTTAGACCAATATTTCGAGGTGTTACAAACGGAATGACAAACTTATATATACCCTCTATCACTAGAGTGGAGGGTATAAAAAATATGTAACATTTGTTTCATATTGAAATTTTTCGCATATCGAATTTTTCTCTATTGCACAAATGATTTATCATATTGTGTGTAACAGTTTAACGCCCTAATTTTTAATAAATACCAAACTAAAATCAAAAATGCACCCTCTTCCTTACAAATCAAATTAACACAAGAATGCATTCCTTTAATTGAATAACAACCCCTTTAGAAAATTACTTTCTATGTAAGGAAATTCTAATATTATTATTATTTTAACTAATCTTGTCACCTAATATGACAAATTAATTGAATTGTTTTTTGTTGCAAAATCAGCAAAAATTTTATAAAAAAAAATTACTTTAATTTTTTGTAGCTTTTGCAGTTATTATTCCATGTGCCCAGATGTTCAGAAATTGCAAATTGCATTATTTGGTGTTGCTAAATACAGACACACTCTGTGTGTTAGTGGTGTGTTGTTGTTTACAAGTTACATACCTTCATGCAAGTAGCTTTTGCAATTGCATGTTAGTGGTGTGTTTGGTAAAAAGCTCACTATGGTGTAATTTTAAATACTTTTAGGTTGTGCTTTATTCTTTACTTCAACTTGAAGACACATAAATGTTGCAAATCATGCATCTGCCTCCGTGGCGCAATTGGCTAGCGCGTTCGGCTGTTAACCGAAAGGTTGGTGGTTCGAGCCCACCCGGGGGCGGATTAATTTTTTTAATTATTTTTTTTTTTTTAATTTTTTTAACAAAATGCAATTGAAGTTGTTAAAAAAAAAATCGTATGGGTTATTGGAAATTTTTAGGGTTGATGTCTAAATTCAGCTATTTTTGGTCTAGCACTCTAGTTAAGGCACAAAATTCATTTAAAGATTTTTTTTAAAAAAAAGTCTTATAAAAACAAGTAAGAAAATTATAGTCGGTCAAGACCGGCCATATAATACCCTACACCAGAGTTTTTCGAAAATTGGCCCCGAAAAATGGGTCCTATGGACCGATTAGATATATATTTTGTCAAATCTTTAATAAGTGTAAAAACACTCAAAAATCAAATTTGAGTGAAATGGGCTTCTATTTGTTGACAATAAACCGCTTTAACTGAATATCGGGCGAAATTTTCAAAGGAGCTAAGTCCAAAACTGTTCCGATGACTATCAGATTTTATAAGGTTATTTAAGTACGCGTTTAATACGGCGTTCACACTTGCTGTTTTGAAGTGTTCAAGAGTGAGATGTTTTAAAAAGTCTTTGTTCTGTGTCCATTACTTTTTTATTCTGCTACTGGTGTTTTGTTGAACAACTTGTTTAAGGTCGCTAGTGTATTTTCTATTTTCATGAAATTTGAGAGATTTATGTGAAAATCGGGAAGGTGGTTTGTATGGGGGCTACAAGAAGAACTGGTCCGATTTCTTTAAAATTCGGAATGATGATTTGTGACGACAAAACACGTTTACCTGCCAAATATACCTATTATAATACCGTTATTAGAGTCATTTGAGTCAAAACTAAAGAGGACCTTTGTATGGGGGCTAGGTCTAAATATGGACCGATTTTTTCCAATTTCGTCCTTGGGCCAAGAAAGGCTTAAGTTTCAAATTTCAAGTCAATTGAATAAAAATTGCGACCTGTATCGTGTTTACACCGTTTACATGGACAGACCGACGCACTATAGGAAATTTTACCCATTTTTTGGCCAAAAGTCAAAATTAAAATTTTTGCAAATCTTATTTTTTAAAGCTTTAATATAAACAAAATACAACAAAGTAAACATCTCTTTTTAAATTTTTGGACAGAATTCATTTTCTGTTACTTTGTCGGCTGTTTTTCTTGCAATTTCTAAATTAGTTGTCAAATAACGATTGAGTGCAGTAAATTTTGTGATAGTTTCTAATAAAAGTTTTCATAATTAAAATTAATATTTTTTAAAAACTAAAAAGTGGAAAATAATGTCGAAGGTGAGTACTTTAATGATATATAGTAAAATGTTAGTGAACTTATCTGGTAGATCGATTAAATTGGAAAAATTGAAGTGACCTTAACTTGAACTTATGGAATTATGAATTGGAATGTTATTTAAACTTACAAAAAAAATGATAGCATATGTTAGCTACAAAACCGTATAAGTTCTCTAGGACAATCAATTACCTTCCCAATTTATCAAATTTCAAGGTCGGATATTTGCAAACTTTTTTTAAAAACACATTTTTCCAGGTGACTACTGTGCGCAAAATTCAGATTTATTCAATATATGGCGACCGAAACACAACGAATATGACGAAAGAGCCGCTATTTGTGCACATTTCTTTTCATACATAAGTAGATGAAAGTGATTATTTCGAAAACTTTAAAAAATATATAAAGGAGCAATCAAGAATATTTTGTTCAAATATAAATATGAAAAGGCTTGAAAAAGTTTTAGGAGTGGAAGTTTTTGAAAAACAGCATGCTGTTTGGCTTAAAGGCAATACTTGGATAAGAAAATGTTAAACGCAGCCTGCCCCCACTAAATCGAAACCTGGGCGACTGCAATTAACTTTTTTGTCAAAATCTGCGAGAACAAATGGACGAATTACAGCAGAAATCTCTAAAAACCTAAATAGGGAAGTTGAGCCCCTAGCTCTTGCTTCATCTGCAGCTGCTCGTAGTGACATTTTGAAATGTAGTTAACGATTTGGAACTCAAAAATCAAATTTTTTAATTAAATCCTTATTAAAAATTAGCTTTGACACTTCTTAAAATTGTTAAAATAAATTTCTACTGTTATCTTCGAAAGTTAGTGTACACTCAAAAAAATAGTAAAAAACAGTTAAGAAAACCAGATAATCTATAAAAGATCTAAAAAATCTTAGATGCGAAAACTTATAACCCCGGAAACCCTGTTTTGAACTAATTGTTAGTAAATTTTTTAGGTAAATTTACTAAAGTTTTTTTTTGAGTGTACGAAAAACTTTATGAGTCACTCCCTCCCTCTTAAGCGTCTTCCAAAAGTCAAATCCAAAAAATCATTCAAATCGGTCCAGTCGTTTGGCTGTAAATAATTTTGGCCAAAAAAAGGGTAAAATTTCCTATAGTGCGACGGACGGACGGACATCGCTAAATCGACTCAAAAAGTGATTCTGAGTCGATCGGTATACTTAAAGGTGGGTCTAGGACCAATATTTCGGGTAGTTACAAACATCAGCACAAACTCATTATACCCTGTACCACAGTGTGGTGTAGGGTATAAGGATTTTTGAAAATTTTAAGGAATTATCCCCAAATTTTGCTATTTAAGCTCTAGCACCTCGAGTTGAGAAATAAAAAGGAATAAAAAGTATTTTTGGGGAAAAAATTTAATTTTGGGATGATGCCCAAATTTAGCTATTTTTGTAATCTACACATACACCCAGAAAAAAAATTAACTAATAAATGGAAATATTAACTGAATTCAAGGAAAATTGATAATGATTAGATCCATTGCCTTGTTTTACTTCTTTTAAGTTCATATTTTTCTTAAAAATAAGGAAAGAAAAAGTTTTTAATAATATGCCAATTTGAACTATAAAATAGGAACATTTTTATTTTCATTTAGTTCATACACATTTGAGGACCCGATTGCGTGAAGACCCCATTGGTTGGTTCCTTGGTTTTTGATTCAAAATGTTTGTCCGTTTCGCTCTGACTAGCTTAGATTTTGAGATACGTGAATTTAGAGGACCATTGGAGTCTGAAGAATTTTACAGACTCGATAAATTTAAACTATTACTCGGAGAGCTTTTGGGTATTTGGCGGTCTTGTTCTACATGTTAAGAGCTAGAAAAATTATTTTATACTTTTTGTTGTGTTGGCAATATTTACCAAGGTATGAGCATTTAAAAATTTTCCATTGGGGTCCACACATGTGAAGAGGACCGGTGGTACTTAAAATGGACTCCATTTTGCTTTATCTGGCTTAGTTTTCGACATATCGCCATTTTAAGTTTTTTGAAAAAAAAAAATTTATAAAATAGTTGGAAAAACTTCTTCAAATCTAAGAAGATGAACTAATTGGTAGAAAACTACGTCCTAAAACTAAAGTAGAGGAATATGTCTTAAAAATAATGTTATTTTTCATATATTTAGGTAAAATTTCTTTGGGGGTAAAAATTTCTTCCATGTGTAAGGGAATTCCATTTAAGGAAAATAATGGACTATTTAAGAGTACATGAAATAATTTTTTTTCCTAACAATTTAAAAAAATTTCCCAACTTTTAGTTAAATTTAACTAAATTGTGGGAAAATTACTAAACTATTTTGAAGAAAAAAATTTAAAAAAAATTCCCAACTTTTAGTTAAATTTAACTAAATTGTGGGAAAATTACTAAACTATTTTGAAGAAAATTTTTCCAAAAAGTTTAAGTTAAGTCTTTTTTTTCGAGTGTACAAGAAAAGATTCGTAAAAATTCGGCTTCGTTAAATATTTTTTTCATGAAAATGTGTAAGTTTTGGCCGGTTTTATATGACCGGTTTTAAAAACCCGGTTTAAAAAAAACCGGAAAAAAGCGAAAAAAAGATTTTTCGAATAATTCGACAACTGTATTAGAGAGTTAATATAGTCTACAAAAAGAATCGTCTTTAAATTACAGTAGAGACATTTTTTATTATTAAAGGGGTGATCTAGCCCTAACGGCCGGCACTGCGACCCTTATGGGTAGAGACAAGTTTAAACATTATTTAGCTCACAAGTAGATTTAATTCATTTTTCGACTTATTTCACACTACTGCACTGTGGGCCAGGATTTCCATTTTTTGGCCAATAAGGTCTGTAAGGCAACACATATTTAAAAATATTTTTTCGGAATGTCGACATCTTGAATTTTGTCCACCTTTAATATCTTTTTATTATAGCTTAAAGTTTTTTTTTTGCATGAGGTCAATGTCAATATTTGAGATTTTTTTTATATTTTTTATTTATGAAACAAATAATTTTTTTTTGTACATCGACACAATATTTTTTCAAATTTTCGGTGAAGTTCTCCTAAAGACATACCTGTTTGTTCAACACATGATATAAACTGGCAAAAAGTAAGCTATAAGCATATTTTTTTTTAAATAAATTATGGAATTTCATACTTTTGTTGAAATCCGCCTTTTTTCAACACCAAAGTCCAAAAAAGTCCAAACGATATTGACAAACCTCGAACTACGATTTGTCTCTGACAATGTATTCTATTCACATTTTTGCGACCCTGTGCGACCGTTCATAAACTTTTGATCTAGAGGCAATAAACCAAAATATGACGTTTAGAAATGCCCTAAAATGGAACTTCAACATTTTTCGATATTTTTGTTTCTGTTGATTTGTAATAAAAAACGCCTCACTTTGACAACATTGGCGTGATAACTGCTGATGGGCACGTGAGTGAATTTTGACTCACGTTGACTCACGCTCACGAAAAAAAAAACATAATTTACTCAACCGTTTTTTTTCTCACACTTACTCACTATTTACGTAAGTAAACAAAACACCACTCACGTGTGACTCACGCTCACTCGTAACTCACGCTAAACATTTTAAACACGAAAAAAATTGTAAAAACTGAATCAATACAATTAAATAATTTTGACTCACGCAAAAAAATTGCACTCACTACGAATCACTCACGCAAAAAATTGTCTCACTCACTTATCACTCACGAACAAAAAATTTTAATCACGCTCACTTTCGATCACGAGTAATTCACGTGACCAGCGTCCATCTCTAGTGCTAAACATTAAAGCTGGTAACGCATTTAAGCGGGCGTATTTTGGCAATAGCATTTTTAATATTTTTTATTATTAGCATTATTTTGCACATTGAGGATGGCAAATGCTTATTGGAAATAAAAAAGTTCTCTTTTAAATGAGCCACTGAATAAATGAACTTTTTGACGCATTTAAAAGAGAAATATTTTATTAAAATCTTCTGATAAAAGCAAAAAGAGGGATTTGTAAAAACTTAAAAATTTAAACATTGTACATTTTTTTAAAAAGCTATGTCCTAAATTTTGGATCCGCCATTTTGATTTCAAAAAATCTGAGTCGTATTCGTGTTGTGCAATCATTTCCTAGTGATATTTTGAAACATTAATCAATAATTTAAATAACTTGTCCGCCATATTGGATCCGCTATTTTGAATATTTGATTCTTAAATCAGATTTGGCATTCCAAAAACCATCAAAATCAGACAACATAGAAAAAAACTTAATATTTTATTTGACGCCATATTGGATCCGCCATTTTGAATTTAAAAAATTGGAGCTCATATTCGTAATTACTGACCCTACATCAAAAATTTCTAATTTAAGTATAATTAGCTAAGAATTACAAAAGCATATTCGCCATATTGGATCCGCCATTTTGAATTTCAAATCTTTAATTCCAAAATCAGTTTTAACATCCGAAAAACCATTAAAATCTAAGTTTTTGGCCAAAAGAGACAACATATAAAAAATTTTAAATTTAAATTTGTCGCCATATTGGATCCGCCATTTTGAATTTTAAAAGTCTGAGCTCATATTCGTTATTAACGACCCCAAATACATCGATAATGATTATATTAAACACAATAAACAAAGAATTAAAAAATCATGTCCGCCATTTTGGATCCGCCATTTTGAATTTTGAAATTTTTTTCCAGAATCGTGATCAGCGATCCTTTAACACCCATATGCAATACTTTTTTGACATATAGGTTAAGCGGTCTATTTATGGCCAAAATTCAGGGATGCTGGCCAACAGTGTACTGTGGAAAAACACAACTTTTTAATTGGCGTTTTTTGCGAAAACGCGTATTGATCTAGAAAAACTGGGAGACACGAGTATTTTATTTTCAGCCCTACTTTCAGAATTTTTCGCTCTGGTCCATGTGTACAAAAGTGTGTCGGACGGTGTAACACAACTGCAGCCGATTTTGTCTTTAAAAAAATTCTACAACAGAGTGGCAACCCTGGCATTTCTAGTTGACTAAATTTTGTGTTATAAAATTTTAAAAATATAGCAATAATTTATATTTCTTATAAAAAAAAGAATTAAAAAAATATTGCGTATTTATTTTTTATAGCGGTTTTAAAATTACTCACATTAAGGGCGGATTACTCAATGAAAAGTTTGCTGCTAACTGCCGATTTAACGGAGCCCTATGTCAAAATTTGTATGAAAAAGTTTAATTTATCGGAGAGTTAGTTTATAACGGATCATTGAGTAATCCAGCCTAAGTCTGTTTTTTTCCTATAAAACCCCCTTAATAAAACTTACAATTAAAATATAAAAAAAAAAAATGCCAACAAAATATTTCGGTAAATAACAAAGAATTCTGCTTCAAATCAGCACAAAAATATTTTGAATTTCAGCAAACAGAGTCAGTAAGTTTTTAGTTTTTAGTTTTTTTTTTAACATGATAATGTTTTTAGGCTGGTGTCTAATTATAAAAAAGTTGCAGGACGCCACCTCAGTTTGAAAACAAGAATTACTATTTTCATTTTCTTAAAACCAAAAATTTTAATAACTTGGGTTTGTAACTTGGATAATAATTCACCTCGTGGTGAATTAAACCGTTTTTCACCAGCTGGTGAATAAAAAGTAACATAATTATTTTTCAACAAAATTTTTTTTTTTTTTGTTTCATCAATTTTTTTTCCATCTAACTTTTTTTTCCATCAAATTTTTTTTTTATCAATTTTTTTTCATCAAACTTTTTTTTCAACAAAGTTTTTTTTATTAATTTTTTTTTTCATCATTTTTTTGTTATCAAATAAAAAGTAACATAATTTTTTTTAACAAAAAAAAATTTTTTCATCATTTTTTTATCAATTTTTTTTTTTTTCATCAATTTTTTTTCCAGCATTTTGTTTTTTTTTTTATCAAATTTTTTTTTTTTTTTTCATCAAACTTTTTTTCAGCAATTTTTTTTTTTTTTCATAAAATTTTTTTTTTTTCATCAAACTTTTTTTTCATCATTTTTTTTTTATCAATTTTTTTTTATCAATTTTTTTTTCATCAAATTTTTTGTCATCAAATTTTTTTTTTTTATCAAATTTTTTTTTCATTCAATTTTTTTTTTATCGAATTTTTTTTTTCATTAATTTTTTTTTTTCAACCAATTTTTTTTTTTTTCATTAATTTTTTTTCATCAATTTTTTGTGTTTTCATCAATTTTTTTTTTTTATAAATTTTTTTTCATATATATCATATTTTTTTTTTCATCAATTTTTTTTTACATCAAATTTTTTTTTTTCATCAAAAAATTCATCAAAAACTTTTTTTCATCAAATTTTTTTCACCAAAAATTTTACTTATTCACCAAATCTAAGCTTTTCGCATAAAAAATTTCCATTTGTTTATCAAATGTACATAAAACAAGTGAGAGTGGTATATTCTTTGGTGCCGAATCTTTTATACTCTCCAAAATGTTAAAACACTTTTTTGCACTTACACTCATTTACGAAATGTACAGCTCTTTTGGTTTTTTAATGGGGTCCTCGAATGAAATTTCAATTCGTTTTGCATGGAATAGCAAATAAATATAACATTATTTTTTCTAAAAAAAACTTTGCTTTGGCAAGTACACCCAAATCTTCCGCAAAACATTATCATGATTTAATGTTTTGGACAAGAGTACAAAATTCACAGGCATTTTTATTTGGAATCAGTGACATCAGTAAGACTTCTTCCTGCTTCATAAACGCAACAATGAGGCAATGAATTTGTCATTGAATAAGCAGGGTTTGAATGCTGTTTTTGTTTGAAATTGTTCTAAAAGCAATCGTTTTTTCTAGCAAATATTTCTGTGAAATTAACCTTTTCTTATTCCACTACACTCAAAAAAAAAACTGTAATGTTAACAAAAAAAGCTTGAAAACCTACAAGAAAATTTGCTGATTTTGAACCAACAATTTTTTTGGTAAAGTTAGCAAAAATGTTTTGCCAAAAATTAGTTAACTAAATTTTTTTTATTTCAACTTAGTTCATACACCTTTGAGGACCCCATTGGGTTCGGACCCGATAGGTCCAGACCCCGATGGGCCTAGACCTAGTTGGGTTCCTTAAAAATCGTCATAGTTTTTGATCCAAAATTTGTGTCCGTTTCGCTCTACCTTGCTTTGTTTTTGAGATACGTGATTTTAGGGGACCACCGTTGTTTTGAGAATTACAAAACTCGATAACTTCAAAAATATTACTCGGAGAGCTTGTTCTACGTGTTGAGAGCTACAAAAATGTATTTGGACTTTTTGTTGTGTCGGCAATATTTACCGAGATATGAGCATTTTAAAATTTTCGGGGATGCTAACTTTTTGGATCCAAAGTTAGGACCCATTAGGGCTCACACTTGTGAAGAGGACCGGCGATACTATGGGGAGCCTGAGAACCAAAAATGGCCTCCATTTTGCTCTAGCTTAGTTTCCGAGATAGCGCCATTTAAAGTTTTCTGAAAATAAAAAAAAATTTACCATTTATTTTTGCTACTTAATATTAGCATAAAAGCTTGTAAAAATTTGGTCAACTCAATTTTAAATTTTGCAAAAGAAATTAGTTCAAAGTTTGTTTAAAATTGCTAATATGCTAAATGAAGTTTACAATAATTTTTTGCTAACATGCTAATCTCAACTAAAAATTTGCTAAAAGTTAGCTAACTAGCATTAGCAAAAAAAAAAATAGTAAATCTACTAATGTATTATTTTGAGTGTATAACAATAACACTGTTAAACAAATTTATAGAAATTCACACTCCCATGAATCAGAATACATGAATTCATGGACGTATACAGGGGGTGGGCACAGGGGGCACGTGCCCCCCCTTTTCGATTTGAAAAATTTTAAAATTTAATAAAAAATGTTAAACAAAAAAATTTTAAAAAAGAAACAAAGTCATTTCAATCGAAATATCAGTAAAATATGTTTAAAAACACATAAAATTGGGTTTTTCTAATAAAAATTAAGTATCAGGAACATAAAAATAAATTTCTACAAACAATTTTTAAACTATAAGATTCTAAGACACTTTTTCTAGCATTTTTTTTAAATCTTCAAACTTGAATGTTTCGAAAATGGGACGCGCTAACTTACGAATACATAGCAGTAGATCCAAAAAAAATGCGCGTTCGTTATATCGAATATCGGAAAAATTGCTATACGCTTGAAAACTTTAGTAAGATGATTTGGAATAAGAAGGGAAAATTTATTTAGTTCAAATATTTCGATTTTGGAAATATCTTTTCTCATTTTGTGCAATTCAATGAATTTTTGCAAAAACTGCTTAATCGAAGAGTTTGATATATATCGCAAATACCAATTCCAATGTAAAATTACTGATGCTGACACTTTTGGGTAACATATTCAGCCTAACCACAAGAAAATAAAATAAATTTAAAATGAGCTTTTAATTTTATTTCCATACAAATTGTTTTTGTTTTTAAAATAGACTTTCAAAAAATGTATTGAAAATTTGAAATTTAAAATAAAACTTTTGTTAAAATAGACTTTTTGTTTTCTTGTGGTAAGGGCCATTGTTTCCAAGAACCGTGTCTTAAAAAATCTCTGAATCTGAGAATTTGTCAGACATTATTTTCATCATATATTTAGTTTTTCAAATGAAAATTTGTAGATTGAAATACTTTTCCCGTACAAAGATTTAGAGATTTCTTGACATTTTATTAAAAAAAATTCTGTATTCCAAGACATTTTTTTACATTAATTAAGATCAAATCGTGATTGGGGAGGGGGGGGGGGGGGGCAGTCCTAGATAAATATATATAAAAATGCGATGAAAAAAATTTTGAAAGTTGTGCCCCCCCTTTTTCAAATTCCTGGATACGTCGCTGCATGATTTGCATAGATTTTGACCTACTGATTCCAAATCTACCTTCCAAATTTTTCAATCGCGTAAGGTTTTCAAGATATTCGCGTTTGAATATTGAAAAATATGCTAATTTAGCACTTTTTGGGTCTCTACTCTCTTATTCTTAAGTTTATCATATAATATATGACTAGATTTAGTATAAATGATACCTCTTGATTCCAAATCTGTCATTCAAATTTTTCTAGCGAGTGTCGTTTTGGAAATATTGGTCTTTAAAAAAGTCAATCTCCACTGTCACGCACTTATACACAGAGAAAAATAAATTTCCAACTGAATTTTTCAGATGCAATAACTCAAAATTCGGTTGCTGCTACTAAATTTCTCTGTGGCAGACAAATTTTTTAGTTGTTTCAATTAAAAGACAGCTGTAACTACAAAATTTAGTTGTAACTACCGAAATTTAGTTGTTACAATCTTAATACAAATGCATCAACCGAATTTTTGTTGCAACAATTGAATTTTAGTTGGAAATTAGCAAATTTGTTTTCTGTGTGTATTATTTATAAATCACACTAAAATTTTCAAATGCGAATATCTCAAAAACGGAACATGCTAGAAATTATTTGGATTGCTGTTTTGGATTCAGTAGATCAATTTTATATAAAATCAGGTCCTATTTTGTGAAAGCAACGTAAGAATACACAGAAAAAAACGAATTGTTACATTGTTATATATTTGTGAATACAATTAACTTTTTCACTGAAAGTGCTCCTATACGGAAATTTGTGATTTCAACTAACGTTTGTAAATATTGATTGTTGAAAAAAAATTTAGAATAAATTGATAAACGAGTTTGTAATAGTTCTCTAATCTTGAATTTTTTTCAACAAAGAAATTCAACAAACACAAACACAATTTGTTGATCTGACAAACGTAAAAAATCATATTTTTTTTCAACAAAGAAATTCAACAAACACAAAACTATTTGTTGACATGATAAAATAATTTTGAAATAAAATTACTTGACTGAGTTTGTTAAAAACAAAATCGAAGTTTTGTATTATAGACTAACAGGCGGCCGTTTTTATTAAATGTTTGGTTGATATCATGTTTGATTGATTTACAATTGCTGTTTGTTGATTTAAATTTGACGATTTTATTTTCTGTGTACGTAACAGTGGACCCTCAAAAGTGCTAAAAAAAACTATTTTTTGACTTTTTAACAGCGAACATCTCAAAAACGGTACGTGCTAGAAAAATTTGGATGGTAGATTTGGAATCAGGAGATCAAAATCTATAAGGACTAGTAAGACAATTCAATGGGAGGTTTTTGGTGTCGAACAGTGTAATTTATCTTTCAAATAAAAAAAAAAAACAGAATTGAAAAATATTGCGTATTTATTTTTTTATAGTTGTTTTAAAATAGCAGTTTTAAAATAACTCATATTAAGACTGTTTTTTTTCCTTTAAAATCCTCTTAATAAAACTTAGAACATTAAAAAAATGCCAAGATAATATTTCTGTAAATAACAAAAAATTCTGCTTAAAATCTGCACAAAAATATTTTGAAATTCAGCAAACAGAATCAGTAAAAATTCAGAAAAGTTTCTTTTTTTTCTAAAACTGAATGACAGAATTTACTTAGCATATCCATTTTAGCAGAAAAATCAGCTAAAAGTTTGTTAATTCAAATTGAAAGTCATTTTACAGATTATTTTGACATAGTTCTTTGTTCCAAAATATCGGATACAGAACCCGTTATATTTTCCTGCAATCGATTTTACTTAACATTTCAGAATCAATGATTTTTGTTTAAAATTTTCCTAAAAACAATCGTTTTTCCGAGCAAGTAAGTAATTATCAAATATGTCTGTGAAATTAACCTTTTCTGGATCCTTCAGGATAAAAAAACGAATTGTTATATTGACCCCGATATTTGTGAATAAAATAATTTTTTTGCAAAAGTAAAAATTCTTAATTTTTTTTAACAAAGAAATTCAACAAACACAAACACAATTTGTTGATCTGACAAATGATTTTTTTTTGTCAACAAAGAAATTTAACTAATACAAACACTATTTATTGACATGATAACAGAATTTTGAAATAAAATTACTTGACTGAGTTTGTTGAAAACAAAATCGAAGTTTTGTATTATGGACTAACAGGCAGCCGTATTTCCTAAATGTTTTGTTGATATCATGTTTGGTTGATTTAAATTAATGGGCAATTCCACCTCAAACCACACAGCATTCGGATTTGTCACCTTCGATTTTAATAAAAGTTGCCAAAAATATTGCAAATGGATAGTGTTCCTAAAATCATTACCTTTCTGGATCCAAAACCTTTCGGTTTTTGAAATATGGCGGCTCAAAAATTGGCGAAAACGTAAAAATTTCAATAAGGTACACATACAAAGTGGCCCCTAACTTATAAACTACACTCCAAATAATCCTACAGTAAAAAATACAGTAAAAGTGTTATAACTTTAACTATACTACTTTTTTAGTAATTTACAGTATAAATTTAGCTTTACAGTATAAATTTAGTTATTTTTTTGAAATTGGCATACTTTGAACTTTACTGAATACTGATTTTTTACCGATTTTTTAATAATTTTTGTTAGTAAATTTAAAAAATTTAAAAAGTTATTTTTCACACCTAATATGGTAAAATTTACATTTTTGAATATTTTTTTTTTTCAAACGCACATAGCAAATTTTCGTTGAAAAAAAAATAAATCTATATTTTTTTTAAAAATTTCCGAAATAGATCATTGCCAGCTATCAAGCTCAATAATTATATATTTTTGAAACAATTTTTTTTGTTAAAAAAATTTTCAAAATCGATTTTGGATAGGTTTTCGCTTTTAAATTTGTTTACCGTTTTTTTATAACTGCATTAGTAAAAATTGACTAACGCGTTGTAGGGCCCTTTAATACTAACAATTAGTAATAACTACCAACTTTTTAGTAAGGAATACTGTAGGATTTCTATGAGTGTATACAACTTACAGTTTCCAAATGGGTATCATTTTAAAGGTGAAAAGATTACATTAAAAATGACGTGTATATATTTTTTTGTAATGAAAGGTCAAAGGTCATTTTTCAAGGTCTAATGTTCAAAGACCTATATCTCAAAATCTGATATTGTTATAATTCTCAAAAAAATTTAAGATAATAAATATGTCTTCCCCTTCATTTGTATCCAAATTTTAAGGTGGACACTCATTTGTTTCCGAAGTTATGGAGAAAAACGTGCTCGAAGGCAAGATTTTCTCTACGAGTTCATATGCAAAAGCTTACACACACGCAACAGTATAGCAGTAAACAAACAATGGGCCGTTCTAAAAAAAACTAAACTCATTGTTCAGCAATATTTTGACCTCCTGAATTTGATTTCACTATCAAAATTAAATTTTATCGTAGGGTTTTCTTGTTTTTACAAGGAAAACCTTCAAAGGGTGCCCAAGAAAGACAAAAAATATCTAACATCGACCTGTCTGAGCTATTTAGTGTAAATTTAGTTTTTAAGGGTTGAACAGGGGTCAAAAATTACCCATTTTTACTAATTTTCAAATTTTCAAATTGTTGCAGTCAGTTTGAGACATTTTATTTGTTGCATAATTGTTTTGGTTAAAAATGTATAGTTTTTGCTAAACAAATTCAAATATTAGTACTATTTTCTATTTAAATTAAGCAATCACATGAATTTTTTTTTTGCAGTATTCCTTACAGGTCGGGTTTCATCCGTATTTTAGAAAAAAAAAATTTTTTTAGTGTGTACAAAATAAAGTAAAAATTCAAAGATTTATTTCTAAACCATTTTTATGCTTGATTATATTCTTGTTTATGAGCTTTATTCCGATTTGAATACACGGTTTCCCCACCCATTCCTATTTCCCTAATACAGAAGAATATAGGTTTCGAATAACCCTGATCTGTTATATGTGCCATCGATATAAAGCTCAGACTGGTTGATTTTAGATTTACTTTTTTTAGCATGTGTATAAATTTCAAAGAAGTCAGGTATGTTCACTTTCGAGGAATTTCCTTGTAAAAGAAGAAGAAAACCCCTAGAAAAGAACTCAAAATACATAAAAAGTAGTATGTATTGTTCTAGACCCACACCTTTGTTTACGACTATGTATATTGTTTTGTTTGTGCAATCTTTTTCACATGAACTCGTAGAAAAAACCTTACCTTCGATCACGTTTTCCCCTGTAACTTTGGAACCATATGAGTGTCCACCATGAAATTTTGATACAAATGTAGGAAAAGACCTGATTGTTATCATATATTTTTTTTGAGAATTTTAAAAATATCGGATTTTGAGATATAGGTCTTTGAACATTAGACCTTTAAATATGACCTTTGACCTTTCATTACAAGAAAATTTGTGTATGCCACTTTTAAGGTAATCTTTTCACCTTTCAAATGGCACCTATTTGGTAATTGTAGGTTTTATAGTTTTAAAGTTATGGGTGACTTTGTATGTGCACCTTATTGAAAATTTGAATTTTTTGCCAATTTGCAAGACGCCATATTTCGAAAACTAAAAATTTTTGGAGCCTGTAAGGTAATGATTTTATGAAAACTGCCCATTTTAAATACTTTTTGCGAAATTCATTAAAATCGGAGGTGACAAATCCGAAAATGACAGTTTTCTGTGCGGTTTGACATGGAATAACCCTAATGTTTGTTGATTTTAATTTAACGATTTTATTTTCCGTGTACTACAAAATATACCAAAAATGAAAAAAATGCCATTTGTATGGGGAAACCTTCCTTAAATAAATAAATAACATTGACCAGTAATTTTTTAATATGGTCATAAATTGTGCAAAAATACATTCCTCTTATCTAAAAATAGTTAACCAAACCTATGTTGATTTCTTTTAAACCTCCAAACATGACTAACAAGGGAAGTCTCCCTAGTGTCACCCGCGGATCTTTATGGAATTGGTTTTATTTTGTAGAGTAGAAAAAGTAAATTGACACGTATTTTTTTTAGCGTCCCAAATTAATTTTTAGGGGGTAAAAATGAGTGGGGAAGACAAGGCCATTTTTCAGTTTTTTTCGTTTATCTCCTGTATTATGCAAAGAAACCTAGTCATGTTACATACCAAATAAAAGGTCTTTGGAAAACCTATTTACGTGTGCTAAGAACGTGTCCAAACATGCACAACTTTTCGTAATATTGAGTAAAATACTAAAATTTTAGGACATTTTTGTTAATAAGTCAAAAAACTTCTTTGTCCCGTTGTTAGCACCACGAGATAGGTATTTTTAATACCTTTCATCTAATACCACACATGTCTATATTAACTTTGATTAAATAGGCGTAAATCGTAAAAAACTGAAAAAAGTCAATTTCCCCCCATACAAATCGACCACCCCTAAAAATGAGTTTGGGCCGCTAAAAAAAATACGTGTCGAATTAATTTTCGTTCTTAACAACATATCAAAATTTCATAAAGATCGGAGGGTGACACCAGAGAGACTTCCCTTGTAAGATAAGAAATCTAATAGCAATTGATATAAGTAACTATAGAAGTAGAATATTACCGGTTTTAGTTTTTAAAAATATTGAAAATCTATCAGTTCAATATTAAAAATGGTTATCGACAGGCAAATATCTACAATCGATAGTAATACACCCGCATGGGTAAACGAAAAACTTTTCGAAGAATTACTTAATAAAGAAGTAGAAGATTTTCGAAAAATTTGGAGATTTTATACGAAACAAGTGAAAAATGTTAAAGAAAATTATTTCAACATTAGTGTTGGGATAGAAAGTAAAGGTATTTCAACCAAAAAGAAAAAAAAAAATAACAATAAATATTAGTAGTAATAATTAAATTTCAATATTGCAGATGGTAAAAAACGCACTTTAGGTTTTATCCTAAAAACTGCCACCAAAGAAGAAAAATTATTGCCTTATTTGAATGACGCCAATTTGAAAAAAGAAAATTTTGTAAATTTTGAAATTATACCATCACTTGAAAAATTATATAAAAATGTGAACAAAAATGTAAAACTAGCACCCAATGCTTATAAATTCCGACAACCTGTTCCAGAGGAGTATTCACTTTTTGAGGATCTACAATTGAAAGGTTATAATCGGTCTCAACGTGAAGCCAATGGTTTAAATTTAAAACAAATGTCAATAGTTTTAGAAAAATTGGCAGCATTTCATGCTGCCAGTGTTGCCACAAAACAATTAAATAATATGCCTAAAACCACAGCGGAAGCTAGAGAATTAAAAATTTTAGCTAATCGTATATTTCACGAACATTTACGTTCTTATAACTTACAAAGTTATGAAGATAAAATTGTAAGTTTTTGTTATACAACTTTCATTATAATATTAAAAACTTTTTTTTATAATTTCAGAAATCCGTTCAATCCTATTTCTTAAACAAAAATTCACTTAAAAACTCCCAAGATTTTAATGTTTTACTTTTGGGAAATTGTTGTTTGGACAATATGTTATTCCAATATGATGCTTTTGGCAATATAAAGGATGTTGTTTTTACTAACTTTGATAAGTGTTCCTATGGCAGTCCTTCTAAGGATCTGCTATACTTGTTGCTGTCCAGTGTTAATGCTGCTGATAAAATAGAGAAATTTGAATTTTACATCAAATATTATCATGATCAACTTTTGCAACATTTAAAAGTATTGAATGTTAAGGGATCAGTACCGAAACTAACCGAATTCCATTATGATTTAATAAAAAATAAACAGTGGGGTAAGTTTAGAGACAATTTTTTTAGATTTATAAAACTAATTACACTCAAAAAAAAAACTGTAATGTTAGTAAAAAAAGCTTGTAAGCCTACAAGAAAATTTGCTGATTTTGAACCCACAATTTTTTTGCTAAAGTTAGCAAAAATGTTTTGCCAATAATTAGTTAACTAATTTTTTTATTTTTTTGAACTTAGTTCATACACATCTGAGGACCCCTTTGGGTTCGGACCCGATAGGTCCAGACCCCGATGGGCCTAGACCTAGTTGGGTTCCTTAAAAATCGTCATAGTTTTTGATCCAAAATTTGTGTCCGTTTCGCTCTATCTTGCTTAGTTTTGGAGATACGTGATTATAGGGGAACACTGGGGTCTTGAGAATTAAAAAACTCGATAACTTAAAAATATTACTCGGAGAGCTTTTGACTATTTTGCGGTCTACGTGTTTTTGTTGTGTCGTCAATATTTACCGAGATATGAGCATTTTAAAATTTTCGGGAATGCTAACTTTTTTGGATCCAAAGTTAGGGCCCATTAGGGTCCACATATGTGAAGAGGACCGGCGACACTATGGAGAACCCGAGAACCAAAAATGGCCTCCATTTTGCTCTATCTGGCTTAGTTTCCGAGATAGCGCCATTTTAAGTTTTCTGAAAATAAAAAAAAATTTACCATTTATTTTGCTAATATTAGCAAAAAAGCTTGTAAAAATTTGGACAACTCAATTTTAAATCTAGCAAAAAAAATTTGTTCAAATTTTGTTTAAAATTGCTAATGCGCTAAATGAAGTTTACAAGATATTTTTGCTAACATTCTAATCTGAACTAAAGATTTGCTAAAGTTAGCTAACCAGCATTAGCAAAAAAAAAATTAGTAAATCTACTAATGTGTTATTTTGAGTGTATTTTTTTGAGGTACGTTGACCAGTAGCGAAGCAAAAGGAATTTTGGGCCACGAATCTGACCAAATCCAAAATTTCGGTCAGATTCGTTCTACCATGCTTAGTTTTTGAGATATGGGAATAGGATATTGAGAAATTTGATCATGAAGTAACTCAAAAATTATTACTCGGAGGGCTTTAGGGTCTTCAGCGGTCATATTATACTTGAAAATTCCGTTTAAAACAAGAGACTTTTTTACAAAAAATAAAGTATTTTTTTTTTACAAAAAGGTAATTTTTTTACAAAAAAAGATACTTTTTAGGAAAAAAAGTACCGACTGTTCAAAAAAAAACTTATTTTTTAGAAAAAAATTAGTTATATTACACAGTCCGACAAAAACGAAAAAAAGTTATTAAACCAAAGACTATCAATACTTAAAGATATGTGAAGTCTCCCTTCTTCTGTTAAACCCACTCTTAAATTCCCTTTGCTAAGTCCGCCATCGAACTGGACGTTTGATCAAACCAAAAAAAATCCCTTAAGTTCGATATAAAAAAAAGTGTTGCAATTTAGTGATTTTCAGACTAAAGCTAGCGTTTTTTTTCATCTAGCTGTAAAAATTTTTTTTTTTTGTGGATTATCGGGAAATCCTATTACTTTTTATTTGCTGAGAATTTGTTTTAAACACTTTTAAAGGTATTTCTTAAATAATATTACCATAATAATTAAAAATTGATACATTTTTTCAAAATTTATTAAGCGTTTTTTTGATATAAAAAGTTAGCATTATTTGTCAAAACAACAATGTTAATTTCACATTATCGTATTTTCCTCGTCTAACAGTTTTCGTACCTTCTGTTATCAAGTTCCAAAATTTTAAAAGTGGGAGACAAAGAGCTTCATTAAACATGAACTGGATAATATACGTTTGAAACTAGAAACTAGATGTAGCAATACTGCATTTACAGTATTTCTTTTCGTGATCCCGTTTCCTTTTAAAATGACTTGAAAGTCTTAGAGGATTAAATTTTATAAACTATTTTTTAAATATTTCGTCACCAAAAATGCTAAAGGCCCTAACTAACGTTTTATAAATTTTACAGGAGACGCAAAAAACAGTATAGAGTAAAATTTTGAATTTGTTTATAACTTTGTTGGTTTTGATTGAATTGGGCTTAAATTTTTGTGTGGACGTAGTTTTGTTAATATGTATCAAAATTAATCACAAAATGATTAAAAAACGTATTTCTAGTTGCGTTCATTGGCGATTTCGCAATTCACATGTTTTTAATTTTGGGCTATAAAATCGCTAATTTTTATTATGTGACCCTAATTTTTTGTAAGGACGTGTAGGTTAATAAAATACACCAGAATCAATTAAAATACCGATTTTGAATTTCTTGTTAGTTATGGAGTTTTGCATTTTAGGTGACGATTTGTACTTGTGTTAGGATTCCACTTGTGATAGCAAATGAAAGAGGAGGATCTCCCCTAATTTTTCTATTTTATGTTTTTTACATATCAGGAAAAAAGAGTAAGTTTTACGTCCTTTCAAAAATGTATCCTTCAATATCATTCAAAATTTTCAACAAAATATTTTGATAAAGTTTTCAAATGGCATTATTCACATCCTTTTATCCTGATATGGCAAAATAAAAAATGGAAAAATAATGGGAGATCCTCCTCTTTCATTTGCCATCAACAGTCTCTTCCTAAGACCACTACAAATATTTTCAAAAATATTTTACAAAATGTATCCTTTAAAACTTTGAAGTCCTTTTAAAAGGAAACAGTATCACGAAATAAAAAACTTTAAATGCAGTTTTACTCTATTTGATCTCTACTTTCAAACGTACATCATCCGGTTCGTGTTTAATATTGGCTGTCGGACGTTGTTATAGCATAAATGAGGAGGTCCAAAACAACACGCACCAATTCCACTTTTTGATTTTTTTATTAAAATCTATGTAACCATCACTAAAAATCACTTCAAAGCTCAATGTTTACACCGCAATTAACTACTGACTTTAATTATGAAACATCCTAGATCTCAATATTTACACTCAAACTCACTGCTGACTTTGTTTAAATTTATGCTTTTATCTCAAAAACTGTTAAAGTGGAAATGTTGTATTTTGTTATCGACCTCCTCACATGTCTTTAAAAATTTATCATGAATTTTCCAAAAATTTAGTTAAATTTTACTTAAAAATGGGAAATTTTCTTAATTATGAGGAAAAAAGTTTAGTTCATTTACTTATAATTAGTTCAAAGTTTTCTTTAAATGGAATTTTTTAATATTAGGAAAAAAATTCTTACTGCCAAAGTAATTTTCCACAAATCTGAGGAACGTATCTTTATTTTTAAGACATATTTCCTAAAAAACTATTTAGTTCAAGTTTTGTTAAAATTTACTATAAAAAATTAAGTAAATAACTTCTTAGAATTTAGTTAAAAATTTAAAATGGCGATATCTCGAAAACTAAGCGAGATAGAGCGAAACGGATGAAATTTTCCAAAGAAAGATTACAAAGAAAAATATTGAATAGCCTACTTTTGTGTATCTGTCGGGTTCTCAAGACCCTAATTTTAGATCTAAAATTTGAAATTCCCGAGATTTTATATATGTACATATCTCGGTAAATACTGCCAACACGAGAAAAGATCCAACGGCATTTTTGTAAAAGATCCAACGGCATTTTTGTAGCAAAATACCCAAAAGCCTTCCGATTAATAGTTTTTGAGTTATCCAGTTTTTAAGATTCTCAAGACCCTATCAGACCCCTTATTACCGTATCTCAAAAACTAAGCAAGGTAGAGCGAAATGTGCATGAACTAAAGTGTAATTTAATTTTTCCCATTTTCTAGTTAAAATTGGCTTAAAATTAAATAACTTTGTTTTCCTTATTTTTGGGAAAATTATGAACTAAAACCAAGAAAAAAAATCTTTGGAGCCAAATCATTCCCTCTTTTTCTCAAAATTTAGTTAATTTTCCCAGATTTTAGTTCACTTTTTTTTGAGTGCAAGTGATGAGAAACGATATATTTATACCCTACACCACTCTGTGGTACAGGGTATAATGATGTTTGTGTTGATGTTTGTAACTACCCGAAATATTGGTCCTAGACCTACCTTCAAACATACCGATCGACTCAGAATTACTTTTTGAGTCGATTTAGCGATGTCCGTCTGTCAGTCCGTCCGCCTGTCCATCTATCGGTTTTAGCACGATACAGGTCGCAGTTTTCAATCAATTGACTTGAAATTTGAAACTTAAGCAAACTTAAGCCTATTGGAGAAAATCGGGCCATGTTAAGACCTAGCCCCCATACAAACGTCCCCTTTGGATTCGGCTTAAATGACTCTAGTCACCGTATTATAATAGATATCACTTTGAAATTTGGCAGGTAATAAAATTTTGTATTCACGAATCACCATTCCAAATTTCAAACAAATTGGGTTAGTCCTTCTGGTAGTCCCCATACAAACCACCCTCTCGATATTCACATAATTCCCTGAAAATTCATACAATTGGAAATATTTGATAAAAATTGTATTTTTAAGTATTAGACGTGTAATTTAGTAACCTTATCAAATCGGAATATAATTGGATCATTTTTGGACTTAGTCCCCCATATAAAAAATTTCGACCGATATTCAGCTAAATCGGCCTATTAACAAAAAAATGCCTGCGAATTTTGTACTCTTGCACAAAACATTAAATCATGATATTGTTTTGCGGAAGATTTGTGTGTACTTGCCAAAGCAAAGTTTTTTTTTAGAAAAAATAATGTAATATTACTTTGCAATTTAATGCAAAACGAATTGAAATATCAGTCGAGGACCCCATTGAAAAACCAAAAGAGCTGTACATTTGGTAAGTGTGTGCAAAAATAGGTGCAAAAAAGTGTTTTATATTTTGAAGAGTATAAAAGATTCGGCACCGAAGAATATAACACTCTCACTTGTTTTATGTACATTTGATAAACAAATGGAAATTTTTAGACTTGGTGAAAAAGTAGTTTAAGTAAAAAAATTATTTTTTCCACGAAAAACAAAATTATGATAAAAAAATTTAATGAACACAAAATTTTTGTTAAAAAAAAAATTATGAAAAAGTTTTTGATGAGTTTTTTTGATGAAACGAAAAATTTTTTGATGTAAAAAAAATTGATGAAAAAAAATTATGAAAAAAAAAAAAAAAAAATTGGTGTTAGAAAAATTAATAATAAAAAATTTTATGTAATAAAAAATTTGATAAAAAAACTTTGATAAAAAAAAAAATTGATAAAAAAAATATGATGAAAATTTTTTTGATGTAAAAAAAATTGATGAAAAATTATGAAAAAAAATTTGGTGAGAAAAAAATTGATAATAAAAAATTTTATGTAATAAAAAATTTGATAAAAAAATTTGATGAAAAAAAATTGATGAAAAGATATGATGAAAAAAATATGATGAAAAAAAAAATTTTATAAAAAAAAATTGATGAAAAAAAAATCTTGATGAAAAAAAAAAATTTTGATGGAAGAAAAAGGTTGATGGAAAAAAAAAAATTGATGAAAAAAAAAAATTTATGAAAAAAAAATTGATAAAAAAGATTTGATAAAAAAAAAATTATGAAAAAATAATTTTTGATGAAAAAAATTATTTTTGATTAAAAAAAAATTATAAAACAAAAAAATTTATGAAAAAAAAAATTAACGGAAAAAAAATTTGATGAAAATAAACAAAAAAATTGATGAAAAAAAAAAAAAATTGATGAAAAAAAATTGATGCAAAAAAAAAATTTGATGAAAAATAAAATTTTGTTGTTGAAAAATAATTATGTTAATTTTTATTCACCAGCTGGGGAAAAACGGCTTTATTCACCACGAGGTGAATTATTATCCAAGTTACAAACCCAAGTTACCAAAATTTTTGGTTTTAAGAATATTAAAATAGTACTACCTCCGTCCCAAAATAATCTTAACATTTCTATATTTTGGCTGGGATTATGGAGGATTTTTTGAAAAAGCTCTGTTTTTTTTTTGTTAATACATATCAGGACATATCAATAATTTAGAAATTCTTTATAGCTTTGCAATTTTTCAATTCCCGTGCAAAATGGATTCAATAAACTGCATCCAGATAAATGAGACAGCTTGTGTTCGACGTTACAAACAGGCATGGTGTCCGCTATGGTCAAAAAGATGAAAATAGTTACAAAATGCTGCGTATGAAATAAGAAATTTTACGCTAGAGGTCCTTTTAACGCCTTTTAACGGTTTTTAATAAATGCATTATGGATGCAATAGGGACATCTTGCAAATATTTTTAATTAATTTTGTTGCAATTTTAGTACACGAGATTAGTATAAGATCGTTTTTTTAATTTTTTCTTGTATTATTTCAACTAAAACACTGCTTAATAAAATGTAAAGTTTAATTTGGGACAAAAAAGTCTATAGAAATGTTAAGAATATTTCGGGACGGAGGTAGTAATTCTTATTTTCTTTTTCGTTAATTGTTATCTTATATAGTCAAACTGAGGTGGCGTCCTGCTACTTTTTTAAAATTAGACACCAGCCTAAAAACATTATCATGTTAAAAAATAAATAAACCAATTCCACTAAAATTTTATCTGTGTCTTGACCGACTATAACTTTCTTACTTGTTTGTTTTTATCAAAGTGTGCTTTAAAAAAAGTACTTTTTTATAAAAGAAATTTACTTTTTAAAAAAAAAAAAATACTTTTTTAGAAAACAAGTATTTTTTTTTTTAAAGTACTTTTTCCCAAAAAGTACTTTTTACTTTTGTTGACATGGAATATTGTTTAAGGCCGTTTGTCACGATAATACTGAGTCGTAAGATTTTAGTAAACCAAAATAAAATTAAATTTGGTCTGACTGTCAAAAAATCAAACCAAAAAATGTTTTCGATACATTGCTCTTTGCAATTATCACATTTTAAATAATATGAAAACAGCTGTTTAGAAAAATAAATGCTAAAAAAGTTAATTTGTTGCGTTTTTTTTTAAAAAAAATCATTAAAATAAGAGACTTATAAATTAATAACCTTAACTTTCTATCTTTAGTTTTTTGTTTTTATGTTTTTGTCAATAAATTAAAAAAAAAAATACATCCCTGATAAAATGAAAAGTCTCAGCTTTTAGAAATATTTCTAAAAATGGCGAGTATTATACGACTGTCAAAATTTCTTCCGTATTACCGTCCGTGTCATTACATTTCGCATGCACACGATAACATTTTTAAGTTCTATACGATTTTTTGACAGAACATTTTACTGAGTCTTATCGTGACAAACGGCCTTTATTGGCATTAGACGCTGCTGATGCACGCCATACACATGTGTTTTTTTTTTTTTGATATTTCCAGGTGTTACAAACGAAATAACAAACTTCCACATATTCTTTACTACTAACAATAAGTGTAGGGTACAACAATATACTGTTTTATTGTTGAAAATGATTCATCTACTTGTACTAATAAATTATGTTTTTTTTCTATTTTAGCATATGAAGCAGTGACGCAAGTATTACCACTCGCCCTCTGGGAAACCAGTGATATAGAAGAGGGTCAATCAACCGATAAGTTATTGAAAGTCATGTATGGACAACAAAATTATAGAGAACAAATTGAAAAATTAATGCCATGGTTAGAAAATAAAGCATTTTTAGAAGAATAAGCTAAAAATGAGTACTAATCGAACATCTTAATAAAATGAGAACTTGTTTTTAATGAATAAATCTAAAAATTAAATAGTTGCATGCTAATTTATATGATAAATACGAGTGATTATACATTTTTGATAAGATTAACACATTTTTTTTTTTTTTTTAAATAAAATTTCTTATCACTATTACTTTTCAAAATTTAACAATTTGTTCAACTTTTTTTAACTTATCATCAGATAGTCTTGAAACTTTCGATAAGATTTTGATAATATTTTAAGCAACTTGTTATAAAGAGAAAGAGAGAAATGCAATTTTTAATAGTTTTGAAGCTGTCGTGTGCCATATTTTCTATTTCTATGTCAATAAAATAACTATTTTTTAAATTTGATTTTAGTTTATTTCAAAATTTATTGCTAAACGGTTATTAAATAAATATTAGCCCGGATAAAAGAATGACTACCCCAGTGCCCGAATGGTTGACAGCTGACCTCTTTGTTAGTGTTTTAGAGAAAAATGTTGAAAATTTTGAGAAAATACAGAATTTTTCAGCTAAACCTGCTTTTGCTCCAGGAGAAAATTATTTATCAGTTTTATGGTCAATAGAAATTGAAGCAGTGTTAAAAGGTAGGTCACACGATTAGATATAATATTAAAAAATTTTCGATATTTAAGGGGGGGTTAAAAAAAACTGCCTTCATGTGAGCAATTTAAAAATGGCTATAGGCGCTCCAGTAGGCTAGTTGGTAGCGTGCTAGCCCATGAGTCTGGAGGTCGTGGGTTCGATTCCCACCAAAGTCCTTGGTCTGTTTCGCTATAACGAAACGAACCCAGCAAAAACTTCGCTTACCAAGTAATTAACCTAAGGGGTTAGCCAAAATATGAGTAACTAGTTACCTCCAAATTTTAATGTTAATTACTTTAACACGGTGATGTCATTGGAGGTAACCACATTTTGCCTTTTTTTGCGCAATGTAATGCTAATGGTAATTAGTAGTATTCAAAGCCATTACCACGTAAGCGAGGCAGGAAGGGGTACCCATTACCAAGTTTTTGCTGGGAAGGTCATGGTTACCAGTTTCTCGGTTAGGTAAAATTAGCATATGATTTGTAATATAAAATAAAATAAAATAAAATAAAATAAAATAAAATAAAATAAAATAAAATAAAATAAAATAAAATAAAATAAAATAAAATAAAATAAAATAAAATAAAATAAAATAAAATAAAATAAAATAAAATAAAATAAAATAAAATAAAATAAAATAAAATAAAATAAAATAAAATAAAATAAAATAAAATAAAATAAAATAAAATAAAATAAAATAAAATAAAATAAAATAAAATAAAATAAAATAAAATAAAATAAAATAAAATAAAATAAAATAAAATAAAATAAAATAAAATAAAATAAAATAAAATAAAATAAAATAAAATAAAATAAAATAAAATAAAATAAAATAAAATAAAATAAAATAAAATAAAATAAAATAAAATAAAATAAAATAAAATAAAATAAAATAAAATAAAATAAAATAAAATAAAATAAAATAAAATAAAATAAAATAAAATAAAATAAAATAAAATAAAATAAAATAAAATAAAATAAAATAAAATAAAATAAAATAAAATAAAATAAAATAAAATAAAATAAAATAAAATAAAATAAAATAAAATAAAATAAAATAAAATAAAATAAAATAAAATAAAATAAAATAAAATAAAATAAAATAAAATAAAATAAAATAAAATAAAATAAAATAAAATAAAATAAAATAAAATAAAATAAAATAAAATAAAATAAAATAAAATAAAATAAAATAAAATAAAATAAAATAAAATAAAATAAAATAAAATAAAATAAAATAAAATAAAATAAAATAAAATAAAATAAAATAAAATAAAATAAAATAAAATAAAATAAAATAAAATAAAATAAAATAAAATAAAATAAAATAAAATAAAATAAAATAAAATAAAATAAAATAAAATAAAATAAAATAAAATAAAATAATATTAAAATAAATTTAAATATAATAAAATTAAATAAAATAAAAATAAGTTCGTAAACGCGAAAAATCGGATCAGGGGGGAAAAAGTTTCCACTTGAACCTCTGAAAAACTGTTTTTACATATTTTTGTGTATTTTTGTCAAGCAAATGAAACATTTTTATGAAAGAAGAAGTTCAAAGTCCTGCAGTTGGACCCAGAGGGTTAGAAAAAAACGATTTTTTGTGCCGCCCCTTTTGTGTGCGTGGATGTAAAAAAAACATTAAATGATAAAATTGTGTTACTGTAGTGCAAAATACGTAATAAATGAATTAGAAAAAACTGATCGTGAGAGGGAAGGTATCAATCAACACAGTCCCCTTCAAACCACACTCCCCACCCAAAAAAACGCTTCTGGTTTTTTTAATATTTTTAACATGTTGGAGGGTATAAAAGATTCGGCACAGCTGAATTTAGCACTCTCACTTGTTTAAGATTGAAAATCTCAGATTCTGAGATGTTTTTCATTCATATGAAAAATGTCTTAGCCTGATTCCAAGACATTTTTCGTATGGAAATAGTTTCAGATTCTGAGACATTTTTCCTTCAGTAAAAGTTTTAGATTCTAAAACATTTTTCCTTCATATAATGTCTAAGATTCTGAGATTCCTATAGAAAAAAATCTTAGATTCTGAGACATTTTTTTAAAGAAAAAGTCTAAGATTCTGAAAAATTTCCTCAGAATGATTCTGACATTTTGCGTATAGAAAAAGTTTCAGATTTTAAGACATGTTTTTTAAAGGAAAATTTGCAGATTATAAAATATTTTTACTTCAGATAATGTCTTAGATTCTGAGATTCTTATAAAAAAAATGTTAGATTGTAAGACATTTTTCTATATAAAAAAGTCTCAGATTCTGAAACCTTTTATCCATAGAAAAGAAAGATTACCTCGAGCTACTCAAAAAAATTATTTTGTTTTTGTAAGATTTATTTCTTAAAATTTATTTTTTTCGTCATGCGACTTTTTTCATTCCAACGGGACCCCAAAGTCATGTGTGCCCAAAGGCCCGCCATACCTTATGGCGGCCCTGTCAAAAACCCAGCCTTAGTGTATCTATTTTTCTGGAGGTGAACCTGCATTCACAATTTCAAGTCTCTAGCTTTGATTATGAATGGATGTCAGCTTCCGAAAGCTTTTGACATTCCCGCACTCAAAGTCAGCAGTAGTCAGGGCATGCTGACTTTCTGGGGACATGTCACCTAAGACTCCTTTGGGGAAATGTCTGATGTAGGTCATACGAAAATACAAAAAAATTTCGTATTTACTTTTGTTTTTACTTTTATACATTTTCCTTTATAAATTATCTTTCTCATATTTAGAAAAAACTTTTCGGCTTTTTTAGTCCCAACTGGATTTGAACCTGGAACCTCCAGTTTATTAGTCCCACACCTAACTACTTGTTCCAAACTTTATTTTGAAAATTGTTTATTACTTTTATACTATTTGTTAGATTTTGATTTTATTTTAAATAAATCGACAATATTGCCATCTCTTTCTTGGAAATTGAAGAGTTGCCCAGATTTAAAATTGTAATCCTTTTCGAGGAACTGTCACACTCTTAAAACAAACATTCAGTGCGGACAATGTAAGGACATGTCATCAAGGATTATCTACGATTTGTCAGAACCTGATGACATTTCCTCAAGGAATCACTGTGTAAATTTCCTCAGTGACACATTTTCCAACTAGGCTGTTTTGGAACATTTTCAGATTTCCTACATGGAAAATTATGATTTTTCCGAAATAATTGATCTGATATTAAGTTTACTCTGTAAATTGTATAATTACACTATTGAACAAATTCATAGAAATTCGTACTCCCATGAATCAGAATACATGACTTAAATAGATTTTACCTAGAGATGGGTGCGTGAGTGATTTTTGACTCACACTCACTCACGCTCACAACAGGAATTTTTAAATCAAGCATACTCACTCACGAGAAAATTTTTATACTCACACTCACTCACAATCACGTGAGTAAATTTAATACAACTCACACTCACGTGCACTCACACAAGCTTCACTCACACTCACGAAACTCTTAATTTATACAAAAAAAAAATCAAAATCAAAAATTTCAAAAATCTTTTAAAATTTTCAGCAAAATTTAAAGTTCAGCGAAATTTTACATTTTTATACCCTCCATTCTAGTGATAGAGGGTATATATAAGTTTGTCATTCCGTTTGTAGCTCATCGAAATATCGGTCTGGGACCCCATAAAGTATATGGGGCATTCCAAGCCAAATCACTCACTTTTAGACCCGACCCCTTTCGATTTATTTCATTTTTGGATATGTTTTAGTACTTATTAAATGCAACTTGGACACCAATTTTCAGCCTTTTATTTCAAGATGGTGTTGAGTAATCAATTTTTCAAAATGGCTATTTTTTTAAAAAAATTAAAAAATTGAAATTTTTAGTTATTTTGACCATTAAAAAATACAGATATTTTAAAAAAAGTTGGACAACGTTTTGTTGGTATTTATATGTAGTTTTAGAAAAAAAATATGAAAAAATTATTCGAAGTAATTATCACTTATTTTTTGACGTTTAAAAATTAAAATCGACTTTTTGAAAAAGTCCGAAACCTTCGATTTTTTTGTAAAAAACTATAAAAGTTCTACTCTAAATGACGCAACTTTTAAGCCATAACTCGAGATGTGATCACAATTCTTTCTATTTTTTTTTAATTTTTAAAATTGCACCTTTTATGTTTTGGTTCTAATTTATTTTATATGGAGCTCCAAAAAAAAAAAAATGGTAGATACTGACCCTAACTTACCCTAAATATATTCATTTGGAGGTTAATATACGTCTTACAAAAATTTAGGACGATCGGACATGTGTAAGGCGTTTAGCATGGTCCTTGAAGTTTAAAAAACGGATTACAAGGAAAAATATGAATTTTTTACTGTTTTCGCAATTTTTTTGGTATTTTAAAATAAGTTTTAATTCAAGTGATTACAGAATTATGATGTGGAGTAAAATGCCTTTCTAATAGGGTACTAAAAATTAAAATCGGTTGAAAATCAGCCAAGTTATTACAACTTCCCCAGGCATCTAGCGTGTGCTATACAACTTGATTAAAAAATACGAGTCCCTTTTTTTAAATTTATTGAAATTTTCTACTGTAATAACATTTTTTCATTATTCATGTTTCAGTGTAATATTTTTTGGCTTTTCTAAATTTTAAAACAAAAAAAAAATTATTTATTTTTAACATAGAGATTTCAAAAGGGTGTTGAAAATGTAGGCATTTTTAGCACTAATTTAAATAATGTTAGCAAAACACAATATGAAAAATACTTGTCATCTAATTACATTTGAACTTGAAGAATAAAAAAATGTTATTACAGTAGAAAATTTCAATGAATTTCCAAAATCGTATTATATTGCTTAATCAAGTCTTCTGCCATACGTTAGATGCCTGGGGAAGTTGTAATAACTTGGCTGATTTTCAACCGATTTCAGTCTTTGGTACCTTATTAGAGAGGCATTTTACTCCGTATTATAATTCTGTAACCACTTGAATTAAAACTTAACTTAAAATACCAAAAAAATTGAGAAAACAGAAAAAATTCATATTTTTCCATGTAATCCGTTTTCTAAACTTCAAGGCCCATGCGGAACACCTTATCCATGTCCGATCGATCTTAATTTTTGTGAGGCGTATTTTTGCCTCGAAATGAATATATCTAGGGTAAGTTAGGGTCAGTATCTACCAATTTAGTTTTTTTGGAGCACCATATAAAATAAATCAGAGTCAAAAAATAAAAGGTGCAATTTTCAAAATTTGAAAAAAAAATAGAACAAATTGCGATCACATCTCGAATTATGGCTTAAAAGTTGCGTAATTAAGAGTAGAACTTTTAGACGTTTGTAAAAAAAAATCGAAGGTTTCGGACTTTTTCCAAAAGTCGATTTTAATTTTTAAACGTTAAAAAATAAGTGATAATTACTTCGAATATTTTTTTTAATATTTTTTTCTAAAACTACATTTAAATACCAACAAAACGTTGTCCAACTTTTTTTAAGATATCTATATTTTTAACTGGTCAAAATTAATTGAAAATTTTAATTTTTCCATTTTTTTTGAAAAAATCGCCATTTTGAAAAATTGATTACTTAACACCAATTTGGAATAAAAGGCTGAAAATTGGTGTCCAAGTTACAATTAATAAGAACTAAAACATATCCAAAAATAAAATAAATCGAAAGGGGTCGGGTCTAAAAGTGAGTGATTTGGCCTGGAATGCCCCATATATATTCATAATCCCCGATCGATTTTAAGACATTCTAGCGATGTCAGTCTGTCTGTCTGTGGAAATGGTGATCACGGCCAAATTATTAACGGAGATGACTGAAACTTAACATATTTATTGGAAGTTCTCCCGAGAAGTTTGGTATTGCATTTGAGCGATATCGGTTCAACGGTTCAAAAGTTATGACCGAAAATGTAAGGACACCTCAAAAATTTTAGTACATTCAACATAACCTAAAAATATTTTTTTTATCGCGGAAATTTTTTTTCAAAATTTATTTTTTTTTTTTTCAAAAATAATTTCCTTATAAATAAAGTTTTTTGCAATAATCTTTTAGAAATTGTGGAGGGTATCACTACATTCGGCAAGGCCGAATTTAATTTTTTACTTGTTTTTTGCATTTTTCGGGACGAAATCTTAAGTTAAGCTAAATTTTACAACTTTTTGTTGCTTTTTTTGGTACAAAAGGAAATATGAAGAGAAAATAAATCACGCAAAAAAAAAAAAAACTCACTCAAAATCACGTGAGTAAAATTGAATTCAGTCACACTCACTCGTGATCACGTGTGAATCACGTGAATCACGCTCTAATCTGCTCATGTGCCTTCCAAATTTTTCACATAAGGTTTTTAAGATGTTCGGTTTGAATATTGAAAAAAAAGCTAATTTAGCACTTTTTGGGTCTCTACTGTAACTTATTCTTCAGTTGCTCACACAAAATATGACTGGATTTAGTATAAGTGGTACCTCTTGATTCCAAATCAGTCATCCATATTTTTGTAGCGCGTGCCGTTTTTGAAATATTGGCCTTTAAATAACTCAAACTCCACTGTCATCCACTTACTTCTTTATAAATCACACTAAAATTTTCAAACGCGAATATCTCAAAAATTTTGGATTGCAGTTTTGGAAACAGGACGTCCATTTTAAATAAAATCAAGTCCTATTTTGTGGAAGCAACGTAAGAATACGTAACAGTGGACCCCTAAATGTGCTAAAGAAATAGATTTTTAGACTTTTTATCAGCGAATATCTCAAAAACTGTACGTGCTAGAAAAATTTGGATGGCAGATTTGAAATCAGAAGACCAAAATCTATAAGGACCAGTTAGACATTTCACTGGGAGGATTTTTGTTATTTTATTAAAATTTTTGTTTTATATTTAGATGCTTCCACAAAAACCTTAAAATACATGTTAAAAATACCACCAACATCAGCACAAGCCTTAGCCATTACGAATATGTTGAGCTCATTTCAACGTGAAACGATTACATATTATGATCTTTTGCCAGCATTCGATGAAATGTACAAAAAAATGGGTAAATCAATACATATTGGACCAAAAGCCTATAAATTTGATAAAGATTTGGGTATCGATGTTATACTAATGGATGATATTCGTGTTGATGGTTACACAACCATGAACCGCTTGGAGGGCCTTGATATGGAACACTCGAAATGGGGATTAAAAAAACTAGCACAATTTCATGCTGCTTCAGCGACTTATGTAGCAGAAAAAGGTGCACTACCTGAGCTTCTTATGAAACCCATGTTAAATGAATATATGATAAAGGCATTGGAACAATCACAAAAGCCACAAGTAGACAAACTTTTGGAAAATTTATCACTCTACAAAGCTGAACACTTAAAAGAGAAAATAGTAGGGATATTAGTGTGGAATTTTTAAAATAAAACAATTTTTGACTTAAAACATTTTTCAATTTCAGATCAACTATCAAACTATTTATTCAGATCAATCTCGGCAAACTGACCTGCTAACGGTAACAAAACCAGAAGGTTTTTATATTTTTAGTCATGGTGATTGTTGGTCCAATAACATAATGTTCCAACACGATAGTGAAGGACATATTAAGGATACTCGATTTGTGGACTTTCAAGCTGGTCGTTATACTACTCCCGCTATGGATTTACAATACTTTTTACTAGGTTGCCCTCAAGTGGATATTAAAATTAAATATTTCGATTATTTTGTACAATATTATCATCAGGAATTGGAGAAAAGTTTGAGATTACTAAATTATCCTAAATCCATACCATCATTAAGAGATGTCCACAAATGGTTATTTGAAACAAGTTTTATGGGTAAGTTAATTAAATTAAAGTTTTGAATTAACCGAACTATTACTAACATGGACGTCTTTTTCCCCACACGGATAGATTGACTTATTTATATGTTTTAAAGGAATCGGACCAGTTCTTCGTATTTTCCATATTCACATAAATCTCTCGAAATTCATGAAAATGGGAAATATTTGAATAAAATTTTATTTGTAGATGTTAAAGATTTACTTTGGTTACCTAACTTTATTTGAATATATTCAGATAATGTTTGGACTTTGTCCAACATATAAAAAATTCAACCGATATTCAGTTAAATCGGTCTATTGGTGAAAAACCCCCTTTTCCACTTAAATTTGGAATGTGTAAAGACCTGCCTCTCACAAACGTCCCATTCAAATTTGTCCCAAATGACTCTTATAACCGTATTATAAAAGGTATCTCGAAATTTAGCAGGTAATATTTTGTATTTACAAACTACTTGTTATTCCAAATTTTAAAGGAATCTGGCCAGTTCTTCTTGTAGTCCCCATATAAACCACCCTCCCGATATTCACATAAGTCTCTCGAAATTTATTTGAAATATTTAAATAAAACCTTGTTTGAAGATGTTAAAGGATTACTCTGGTAACATAATTTAATCTGAATATATTTAGATAATTTTTGGAATTTTTTCCAAACAAAAAAATTTCGACCGATTTCCAGTTAAATTAGTCTATTGGCAAAAAAAAGCCTATACCACTAAATGTTTGTATGTGTGTTTTTGCTACACTAATTTAAAAAGATATAACAAAAGATGGTTCCGATCGGTCCATGTTTGGACTTAAGACCCACTTTCCGTGACGTGGTTTTATAATTTTCTTACCCATTTCGGTAAATTTAGATTTAAATTTGTTTAATTTAATATTTAAATTTATTTTTAGGTTTCACCGTCATCTTAAAAGCTCTTCCCGTCTTTCTGCTGGATCCAAACGCAACTAAAGACATTTCTATGGATAATATGATGGGTGATAAATCAGCTGGTAGTTCTATGCAACATGCCATGTACACAAATGACAAATATGTTCAGCAATTACAGAAGATCTTACCATGGATGGAAAATCGTGGATATTTTGAGTAATAGATTAAAAATAGATTAATTGTTAAATTCTAAAAACTTAAAAATCTAAATAAATAAAACATTAAAATAAAGAAAACATCAATCAAAATAAATTCTCTGTCCAATCAACAGAAAAATCTACTGAAAATACACAAATGACAAATATGTTCAACAATTACAGAAGATCTTACCATGGATGGAAAATCGGGGACATTTTAAGTAATAGATTAAAAATAGATATTGTTAAATTCTAAAAACTTAAAAATCTAAATAAATAAAACATTAAACATTGGCGTAGGAAGCCAACATTTCTGGGGGGGGCTAAAACCCCCTAGATTTTTTTAATTTTTTGGTATTTTTTTTTTTAATAGAAAAACCCAGACCTATTCCTGAAGCGTTCCCTTTAACATGGGTCTAGGTCTCCTAGAAACGAATGCCCCCCGAAAGCGGTTAAAACTTCATACTTTTTTTTTAATTTTGATTCTACAGAAATTCGGAAATTTAGAACTCCTAGATATGTATTGAGAATGAAAGATTTTTAATGTTTTTCCTATAGTAAAATCATTAGATTACTATGATTTTTTTCAAGAAAAAGTTCTGATGATTGCAAAAGTTGATGATTATTAGTCAAAATTCTCAGATTCTTTCTTTCAATAACGTTTGTCTATAAAAAAAACCCCTTAGAATTTAGAAACTTTTTTAAATCAAAGAAGTTTAAATGTTTTCCTGAAGGTAAAACCCTAAGATTCGGTAAAGTTTTTATTACTGAAAAAAACATCAGATTCATATAAAAACTTTTTTCAATAATTCAGACTAGTGCCTACGGTCAGTACCGTAGTACCGGGAATACCGGTATTCCCGGTTCTCGGTATTACCGGGAAATGGTACCGGTTTCCCGGTTCTTATTTCATTCCCGGTATTCCCGGGAATACCGGTATTCCCGGTTCCGGTTCTGACGGTATTCCCGGGACTACCGGGTACGTATGTTTTGTAAAATTAAAATTTTTTCTTTCCTTTTATCAAAAAAAATTCAAAACATGTGGAAAATACAATTTCCATATTATTTTTTTGAATTTAAGAAAAAATAGTTACATGATTTTCAAATAATTTTACAAACACAACTAAATATTTCTGAAATACTGATTTAATAGTGTAATTTAAAAATTTTATGGTATAGTATTTTTTTGGTTTTTGAGAACCGGTATCAGGATCAGAACCGGGAATACCGGTATTCCCGGGAATATATCTAGAACCGGGAAACCGGTACCAGAACCGGGAATACCGGTATTCCCGGGAATACCGAGAACCGGGAAATGGGGGGCACTAATTCAGACTATTTTTCAATGGGAAAAACTATTAGATCTTATATAATAATCATTACGAGTTCTTAAGACTCATTGAATAATCAAGACTCATTTCATATTATTATTTATTGTTGCAAAAATTAATGAAATCATTAAATTATTAAAAAAAAGTTATATTTGATTAAAATTCTGGGGGGGGGGGGCTATAATTACTCTATCTACGCCAATGACATTAAAATAAATAAAACAACAATCAAAATAAATTCTCTGTCCAATCAACAGAAAAATCTGCTGAAAATACACCTATTTTGAGCCATTTGAGAAACCTGCTGATTTTAGCAGACGCGGTATACTAAATATCTGTCATGATTATCTAGATGAAGTCAGCAGAGAAATCTACTAATTTTACCAGAAACATCTGCTGAATTCAGCAAAATAAATCTGCTGGTTTTAGCAGAGCAATTTGCTGATGTTCAAAAATATGTTCAAAAATATCATTTTAATTGTATAAAAAACGAAAAAAAAAAAAACAAGTAAGAAAATGATAGTCGGTCAAGACCGACCATACAATACCCTACACCAGAGTTTCCCGGAAAATGGGTCCCAAGTTTAAACATGGACTGATTAGATCTACATATATTTTGTCAAATCTTTAATAAGTGTAAAAAGTACTCACAAATCAAATTTGAGTGGAATGCTTCTTTTAGTTGACAATAAACCGCTTCAACTGAATATCTGGCGAAATCTTCACATGGGACCTATGTCCAAAAATGGTCCGATGATAATCAGATTTGATAAAGTTATTTAAGCACGCGTTTAACATACACAAACAGAATTTTAATTAAATATTTTCTATTTTCATAAAATTTGAGAGATTTATGTGAAAATCGGGAAGGTGGTTTGTATGGGGGCTACAAGAAGAACTGGTCCGATTTCTTTAAAATTCGGAATGGTGATTTGGTACATGATTACCTGCCAAATTTCAAAAAGACACCTATTAAAATGGGGCTATTAGAGTCATTTGAGCCAAAACTAATTGATTAAAAATTGCGACCTGTATCGTTTTTACACCGTTTACATGGACAGACAGACGGACGGACGGACATCGCTAAATCGATTAAAAAAGTGATTCTAAGTCGATCGGTATACTTAAAAGTGGGTCTAGGACCAATATTTCGGGAAGTTGCAAACATCAGCACAAACTCATTATACCCTGTACCACAAGGTGGTGTACGGTATAATTAACACTTTGAACAAAAAAGTTGGAAACATTTTTTGAAAAAAAAAAAATGTCAGCAAACTATTTCTGTAAAATTTAAAAAAATCAGCTAAGAATATGTTCGGAAATTTCTTTTTTATTGTATAAAAAACGAGAATAAAATGAACACTTTGAAACAAACTTACAAAGGAAGTCTCTCTGGTGTCACCCGCCGATCTTTATGGAATTGATTTTATTTTTTAGAGCAGGAAATATAAAGGGACACGTATTTTTTTTCATCGGCCCAAATTCATATTTAGGGGGTGAAAATGAGGTGGGAAGAAACGATAATTTTTCCTATATTATACATAGAAACCTAGTCATGTTACATTATCAAATGAAAGGAATTTGTCTAGAAAGCCCTTTGTTTTTAATAAGGCTTCTTTCGAAGTCCAGCGGAATACTTAAGCGTAAAATTGAAAAATTTGCGTTTGATTGTCAACACTATTATCATGTTCAACAATTAATTGCAAGTCATATTTTGAGTTCAAAACGTAGTGTAGTAATTCATTTCATTCTACTTACGAGCAAATATTTATATCAGACAATTAAAATTGTAAGCACATATTTTTTTATTAAAGTGGTTAGACATTTAATAATTTAATAAACATTTATTAGGGTTGCCAACAATAAATCTATCGTAGGCTTATTGTTAGTCAGCAAAATATATTATGTCGCTTTTTTACTCATTTTTAGAATGGAGAAAAAGCTGTCTAATTTTTTATTTTGGTACAGGGTGTTGTAAGTTTGTACTGATATTTGTAACTACCCGAAATATTAGTCTAAGACCACCCTTTAAGATTGCCGATTAACTTAGAATAATTTTTTGAGTCGATCATCTTCAGTCATCTTCAGTTAACAACCAGAAAAAGTGACGAATTTCTACAAAAATTTTTTTTTACCAAATCCGTCTCAAAAATTCTGAAATTTGGCGCTCTTCATTGGAAGAATATTTAAAAAATTTTACAACCGCGTTTTTGTCTACAGATGCTGATTTTTAAACATAAAAATTATTTTTTTTATCAAAGTTGGTCTCAAAAATTGGAAAATGTTAAGTGTGTTATCTATATATATAAAAGAGTAATGTGACTGACTGACTGACTGACTGACTGACTGACTGACATACTCATTCATCACCGCCCAGCCCAAACCGCTGAAGCTAGAGACTTGAAATTTGAACTGCAGGTCCACCTCCCGGAATATAGATCCACTAAGGCTGGATTTTTGCCAATGTTGATTCTAAGGGGGTAAAAAGGGTAAAAAACTGTACTTTTGGTACTTTTTATATCTCCTGAAATAATGGCCATAGAGACTTGAAATTTGGACTGTCTGTTCACCTCCCGGCATATAGATCCAGTAAGGCCGGATTTTATCCAATGTTGATTCTAAGGGGACAAAAAGGGTAAAAAACTGTACTTTTGGTACTTTTTATATCTCCTGAAATAATGGTCACGGAGACTTGAAATTTGGACTGTAGGTCCACCTCCCGGAATATAGATCCAGTAAGGCCGGATTTTTTGCCAATGTTGATTCTAAGGGGACAAAAAGGGTAAAAAAACTGTACTTTTGGTACTTTTTATATCTCCTGAAATAATGGTCACAGAGACTTTAAATTTGGACTGTACGTTCAACTCCTGGAATATAGATCCAGTAAGGCCGGATTTTTGCCAATGTTGATTCTAAGGGGGTAAAAAGGGTAAAAAACTGTACCTTTGGTACCTTTTATATTTCCTTAAAAAATGGTCCTAGACACTTGAAATTTTGAATGTAGGTTCAGCTCCCGGAATATAAATCTACTAAGGCTGGATTTTGCCAATGTTGATTCTTAGGGGTAAAAAGGGTAAAAAACTGTACTTTTGGTACCTTCTATATTTTCTTAAATAATGGTCCTAAAAACTTAAAATTTGCAATGTAGGTTTTTGCCAATGTTGACTCTACGGGGGTAAAATGGAAAAAAGTGTACTTTTGGTACTTTTTTAATTTACTGAAATAATGGTACCTTTTATAAAAAGTACCTTTTATAAAAAGTAACTTTTATAAAAAGTACCTTTTATAAAAAGTACCTTTTATAAAAAGTACCTTTTATAAAAAGTACCTTTTATAAAAAGTACCTTTTATAAAAAGTACCTTTTATAAAAAGTACCTTTTATAAAAAGTACCTTTTATAAAAAGTACCTTTTATAAAAAGTACCTTTTATAAAAAGTACCTTTTATTAAAAGTACCTTTTATAAAAAGTACCTTTTATAAAAAGTACCTTTTATAAAAAGTACCTTTTATAAAAAGTACCTTTTATAAAAAGTACCTTTTATAAAAAGTACCTTTTATAAAAAGTACCTTTTATAAAAAGTACCTTTTGTAAAAAGTACCTTTTATAAAAAGTACCTTTTATAAAAAGTACCTTTTATAAAAAGTACCTTTTATAAAAAGTACCTTTTATAAAAAGTACCTTTTATAAAAAGTACCTTTTATAAAAAGTACCTTTTATAAAAAGTACCTTTTATAAAAAGTACCTTTTATAAAAAGTACCTTTTATAAAAAGTACCTTTTATAAAAAGTACCTTTTATAAAAAGTACCTTTTATAAAAAGTACCTTTTATAAAAAGTACCTTTTATAAAAAGTACCTTTTATAAAAAGTACCTTTTATAAAAAGTACCTTTTATAAAAACTACCTTTTATAAAAACTACCTTTTATAAAAAGTACCTTTTATAAAAAGTACCTTTTATAAAAAGGACCTTTTATAAAAAGTACCTTTTATAAAAAGTACCTTTTATAAAAAGTACCTTTTATAAAAAGTACATTTTATAAAAAGTACCTTTTATAAAAAGTACGTTTTATAAAAAGTACCTTTTATAAAAAGTACCTTTTATAAAAAGTTCCTTTTATAAAAAGTACATTTTAAAAGTACCTTTTATAAAAAGTACCTTTTATAAAAAGTACCTTTTATAAAAAGTACCTTTTATAAAAAGTACCTTTTATAAAAAGTACCTTTTATAAAAAGTACATTTTATAAAAAGTACCTTTTATAAAAAGTACATTTTATAAAAAGTACCTTTTATAAAAAATACCTTTTATAAAAAGTACCTTTTATAAAAAGTACCTTTTATAAAAAGTACATTTTATAAAAAGTACCTTTTATAAAAATTCCTTTTATAAAAAGTACCTTTTATAAAAAGTACCTTTTATAAAAAGTACCTTATATAAAAAGTACCTTTTATAAAAAGTACCTTTTATAAAAAGTACCTTTTATAAAAAGTACCTTTTATCAAAAGCACCTTTTATAAAAAGTACCTTCCATAAAAAGTACGTTTTGTTTAATATGCCGAAATTACACTTTTGGTACTTTTTTATATCCTGAAATAATAAACATAGAAACTTGAAATTGGAAAAGGTTCGCCTCTCAGAAATTAATGGGGTTAAAAGGAATAAACAAGTGTACTTATTTATTTCCTGATATAATGGCCCCAGAAACTTAAAATTTGGAAGGTAAAATCCTTCGGTGAAAAAAGATATTGGGAAAAGTTTTCCGTTTCTTAACGGGGATAAAAAGTACTTTAAATATTTGCTGAAACAATGATCCTAGATAATTGAAATATGGATTGTAGGATCCTTCGGTGAAGAAAAAACATTCTGAAAGAGGTACTTTTTTTAAATTCCGTTTCTAATGGGGGTAATGAAGTGTACTTTTGGTACTTTTTCTGTGCCTATAATAATGACCTTAGAAGATGGAGATGGAATTGGAAATGAAATGGAGTAGAACGGGGAATAATATGGAATAGAGCAGGGAACAATATGGAATGATATTTTTAACTCAAATTTTTGGTGTTTAGCTTTTTTTACTCCATATTTTTTTTTCCAATTTCTTTTTTCACTGAAATATTTATTCACTCAAAATCCAAAATCCCGACATAAGGGATCATGGTAACGTACCAGCAAAGTTATTAAAATTTTATTGTTTATATTATTCATTGAAATATTTTTTTATGGAAGACTTAAACGTCGACAAGTAAATAAAACAAAGACTACGAAGGGGAATTTTTTGAAAATCGATAGAGTTGTCCTGATCCTTCTATTAACCGGTATTCAATACAACCGGTAACGAAGTACCGGGATTGTAAGCTAGTCTAAAAAATATTAGAAAAATATAAAATCACGATTTTGGTCGGAAAATCGATATTTCCTATATCGGTTTCAAACACCCCAGTTGCAGTGTTATCTTCAGTGGGATTTTAAATGTCGGCATGTTTTGCTAATGGTAATCGTTTTTAATTTTTGGTGTTCCAAATTTGTTTTAATGAAATTGTTCGAGCTGAAATTGTTCGTGGATTTTAATAACTAATTTTAAGAGTTGGAAAGTTTTCAAGTTTACGATTTCGAAGGAATTATCTAAATTTTAATGTTTAAATTGTTTAAGACAGTTTTCGCGATTAACTAATGAAAAATCACATCTAATCATGGGTTGTCTTATGAGTAAAGACTAGAAAAACTAAACTTGTAAAGATTTGTATTCTCTTCAAGTTTAATTTCAACATGACATATGGCAAGCCTTCTTGTTATAAAAACTAACAATGAACTTAACTTTGGCTCGCGTCAGATGTATTCAAACAAATCTGTTTTTTATTACACTTGATACAATCTCAACCCGTGTAAAAATTAAAATTTGCCACCAATGTTAAATTTACGAAAAAAATTCACTTTAAAAACAGGCGAAGGAAAAATGTTTCAGAAATTGCGAATTTTTCTATAAAAATGTCTCAAAATCAAAAAACATTTTATTAGAATCTGAGAGTTTTTCTTTACGAAAAATTTCTCGGAATCTCAAAATTTAGAATCGGAGAATTTTCTATACCAAAAATGTTCTTAGAAGTTTTTTGCATAAATATGATTTAAAATCCAAAAACTTTGAAAAAGTATATGAAAAAAGGTGTCCCAGAGTTTTGAGTTTTCACACTTAAAGTAAATTTAAAAATTTTTAAAGAAAGGTTGCATAAATTTTTAAATTCTTTTAAAAAAAATAATTCGACTTCTTTTTATCGTAAATTTAAAAAAAATGTTTTGTTTTAAAAAATGAAAAAAAAAACTCTAAAATTTTTTTGAGAATATCATATTTTTTGTTAGTAAAGGAAATAAGGAACCGAGTAAAAATAAACATATATAACAATATATAATTTGATACACACATAATATATATCATATATGATTATATATCCCGTATGATGCAATCGTATGCAGTTATATATAATTTAATCATGATTCCCCGAGTAAAAAAGATTTGATATAATCATATATGCTATTATATAATTATTTATATTTATATATGGTAATGCATGAACTTTGATATGGACATATAAGTTTATATATAGCATTGTATTTTTCCTTATTTTTTAATATGATCACATACTTATTCACATCTATTTACATACCGATCTATATGAAATTAGATATGACATATAAGGTCGGGAATTTTTGGATATGGCAGATAAAAAGATATATGATTTTATTTATAATTATATCCCAAAAAAAATTTTCAAAAGTCTCGGACAATTAAATAAAAATTAAAAAATTTTCATGTCCTAAAAAATTTTATGAAAATTTTCCAAAGTCCCGGAGTAATAAAGTCATTTGGAGTAAAAAATCATTGAAAATGTTTTTAGGAGAAATTTTATTTTTTTGAAAAATTTTTAAGTTCCGAAAAAATGTTTTTAAATTTTCTAAGACACAAACATATTCCAAAAAATGTTAAATGTTTTAAATCCCTTAAAAATGATTTTAGAAAAAAAAATTACAAATTTTTAAGAATTTGCTAAGTCCCGAAAAAACTCCGAAAAATGCAATAAAAATTCATCTAATTGATAATGTATCCAATCTGATAAAATAATTTCTAATTTCACGTTTAAAATTCCTAAAAAATTTACAAGATTGTATCTAATTATATAAAAATTTATCTAATTTTAACAGATAAGATATGATTTAATACAATTAGATAGACCCATTTTTGGGATCAAACTTAATCAAATTTGATATTATTTTATCAAAAACTAGCTGGCCCGGTCCGCGTTGCTGGCCCAAATATAAGATCAGTGTTATATTTCATCTCGCTTCCAATATATAGCCCTGCAAAAAATGTAATGAATTTCTTGGCTTACAAAGATTTGTGGGAGTAGTTTTTAAGGACCCGTTTAGGCAGATAATCATCTTCAAATTATATTTTAAGAATAAAAAAATAACCATGTCTTCGACTTTGCGACCTGTACAAATTTAAAACTTCTTTAGTATCATTATGAACAACACAACAATGAATTATGCATATCCTTCGTTCTTACTGTGAGCTATCGTCTTGAGTTCAAACAACCCTTTACAGTTTTCCGGAATTTTCCATTTTTTCGGGACACTTTTCTCATTTATATTTCCTTAAAAACCTAATTAGAACTATTATTAACATAAAAAAATCGGTCCGGTCATTAGTAGTCGACTTATTTAGACAAAAGTTGGCGTTAAAATTTGTGTGGTAAGTTAAATTTGATTTGGACCAAGTTTATGCGGAATCTATTAAGAAATATTTTTTTTAATAGATCGAGTTGGAGTAAAAATTAATTTTAGATATATCAAAAAAAAGTTGGCGATTAGAATTTTTCTTTCCGACCAATTATATGGACTATAAAGAACATTTAAAACAAAAAAATAGCCAAATCGGTCCAGGCGTTCTCAAGTGTTGCAAATTTTAAGGTTATTGAAAAATGTGGGCTTTGAAGTGGGGTAGTACAATAATTATTTCCGTAAAATCCTTACTTGGGCTATAATGATCATTACAGAAAGAAATTATCAAATCAGATCATTCGCTCTCCGATCTTAGATTTATTGAAAAAAAAGGGAGTGGACAATTTTTCTTTCCGTAAAAACCTTTGTTGTGCTATCACGAATATCAACAAATAGTAGAGTTGTCAATTATTCGACTTTCAACTTTGTTCGAATAATTCAAATAATGGTTTTTCCTCGTTCGATCAAACGATTAAAGATCAAAATTTATTCGATTAATCGAAGAGAATAACGAATAAAAAAATTATTTTAAAAAATATTTTTATTAACAAAAAAAATAAACAATTCATATAAAATAACTTAAAATAAGAAAGTTAAAATTTTTATTAACAAAAAAATGCATAAAAAACTTAAAAATAAAATATTTAAAAGTTAAAAAAACTTAAAAAATGAATAACTGAGATCACTTTTAATTAACGGATTTCGAGTTTAATACTTGTTGAGAAATAATTCTTAATTATTATTTGAAGAATTCAGACAAAATATATCATAAATGATTTTAATTTTTGTCAAATAAGCGATTTAAGTTGTTCTTAAGAAATAATCTTTCAAAAATAAAAGTTGACTCAATTTTTTTGCTTTCAAACGATTCTTTCGCTAATTGTTGAAGTAGGTGATATAGTAAGAAGAGCATACAAAAGTTTATCTAATTTTTCTGTTCTTTTTTTAGATTTTCCCAAATATACCATATCGTCTGATATATCGCTGAAGTCCTTTTTATTTTCTGAATTTTTAATATGTACTTTGAATTGAATTATTTAACTCGCATAAAAGATTATTATTTTCATTACTAATAACTTCCTCTATTTTAATACTTTTATCTAAATTATTGTGATTACTAGGGATGAGATTTCCATGCAAATGCATGTTTTTTGTCGATAGTCTAAAAACGATATCGATCAATTATCTTTCCGAATCAAGAAATTTGCGTTAAAATGGCATCGATTTGTTTTTGCATATTTTTGCATATTTTGGTGAAAATGCATATTTTTGCATATTTTAGTTTTTAATGCATATTTTGTGCATATTTCCAACTTTTAAGTGCATATTTTTGCATATTTTGGCATAAATTAGCAAAAACACAAATTGAAATTTATTTGTTTCAAAAACTATTTTAAATTTTAAAAATTTATTTTGGAAATAAGAAAAATTATTTTTTTTTCTTTAAAATTTTTTTTTACAGATTGTCTTAATTTCTAAAAAATCTTGATTTTATAAAGATTTAAATGTTACTATTTAAACCCGGCGTTTCTTTTTGCTTTTTAAGAAGTTTTTCCTATGAAAACAAAATTTTTATTGCACAAATTTTATTTTTTAGTGCATATTTTTAGGTTTTTTAGTGCATATTTTGAATTTTTTAGCGCATATTTTAAGCGCATATTTTCGATTTTTTAGTGCATGAAAATCTCATCCCTAGTGATTACTTTCAACATAAAATAATCTGGAGTATAATTCATTTGCATATTATTTTGTTTCGCTTTTTGGAGAATATTTTAAGAAACTTTCATTGCTCGGAAAATTTCCAGAATTTAGAAGAATTATTAATTTTTCCTAATTCTATAATGGATGTGCTATCCAGGGCTATGGCTACAATATATTTTAACTTTCCTACATTTTGTATAAAATCTTTCAAAATTTATGAGAATAAATTAAATTCTTAGCATTTATTTAATTTTTTAATTAAAAAAAATTGTTCGATTAATCGACATTAATTAATCGATTTATTCGTTATTCGAAAATCATCATTTTTGAATTATTCGAACAAGAGTTGGGTTTTATTTGATCGATTAATCGAATTATTCTTAATCGACTGACAACTCTAACAAATAGCCAAATCGGCCCTGTCGTTCTTCCGTTTTAGATGTATCGAAATAAAAATGGGCGTGAACAATTTTTATTTCCGTTTAAACCTAAGTTGGACTATGGCGACCCGATTTTAGATATATCGAAAAAAGGAGATGTAAAAGTGGGAGTGATTAATTTGTTTTCCGAAAAAATCTAAGACGAACATTAAAAAAATAAGATGAACATTTAAAAAAAAAAAAAATATTATCCAAATCGGTCAGTTCTCAAGTGATCCGATTACCAACGAACTACATTTGATTTTTATTTATATTTTATTATTCTATATTTTATTTTTCTATAGAGCAGTTTTTATATACATCGAAAACATCATTCCTTAAAGTAAAAACCTTATTTGAATTAAACCAACCCGGTCCCTCCATTCAAAAGTAGGCGTAGAAATGGAAAATTGTTATTTCCAAAAAAACCTTAGTTGGAATATGACGCACATTAAAAACAAAAATAGACAAATTGATTCAGCCATTCCATGATTTAAAATATATATATTGGGAAAAGTGAGCGTAAAAGTAGGCGTGGACAATTTTTCTTTCCTTAAGAATCTTTTGCGGACTATAACCGTTATAGTTTTTTCGATACATAAAAAAAGTGGGCGTGGGAAATTTTACTATCCGTTAAAACCCTAGTTGAATTATGATGAAAATTTTCAACAAAAATTAGCCAAAGTGGGTGAGGTCAAGTTCTTTTTTACGTAAAAACCAAAGTTGGAATATGATTAAAAATTCATTTAAAAAAATTTAGACAAATCGGTCCAGCTGTTTTCAGATTTTAGATAACTTGAAAAAGTGGGCGTAAAAGTGGGCGTGGTTGATTTTTCTTTCACTAAAAACTTATATTGGATTGCTACGAACATTTTAATACAAAAATACCCAAATCGGTACAGCCGTTTTCCGATTTTAGATAAATTGAAAAAAGTGGGCGTAAAAGTGGGCGTGGTCAATTTTTCTTTACGTAAAAACCTAAGTTGGACTATGACGAATATTTCAAAAAAAGAATTGTGCAAATCGGTCCAGCCGTTCTCAACTGATGCGGTTACCAACGAACGACAATTGATTTTTATTTATATAGATAGATAATAGAATTTGAAATAATCGTATAATATTCGATCCGCCAATTTTCGGATCAAAATTAATATGGATTTACATAAAACCATATCTGTTCATATATAATTAAATATTGCTTCATATAACTTTTTTTTATTCGGGTCGTATTAAAAGGTGTACGGTTGATATAATTATATAAAATTATATGAGGGTCAATACAAAATTTGTTTTTCTGTATAATTTAACATAAAATTATATATAGCTTATTCTGTTCCATTCAAAACAATATATGTTTCCAATTAAACAAAAATTTTCTAAGTTTTTAGGCAAATTATAAGAAACTTTTTAAAATGTTCCTAAACATTTCCTTGCCAGGGCCTACCTACCTGGTTCGAAGCGAACCCAAAAATTTTTTTGTTTTGGAAAATTATATGTTTGGTGAATGTATCGTTGACCTGTGGTGTATCTCAACCCAAACCAAAAAACACCGGGATTTTTAATGTTTTTATGCAATTAGATCTAATTAGATCCACCAATATATGACAATGTCTGGTTAAAACTCGGATGAAATCAAATCATTTTTTATACAAGTTGATCTTTTTTAATGCAAAAAGATCCACCATTATTCGGATCAAATTGCGTATAAATATATATTGTGTTACATATCATTATATATTGCATCATATAAAAATTTTTACTCGGGGACCTCGAACTAGAATAAACCTACTCCAAAAAAAAAGAGCAAAAATTAATTTTTTTATAAATTTTAAGAACAAATCATTATGAAAAAAATCATTGATCTTATGAAAAAATCATAGACTCATTATGAATTATAATTATTTTTGAATACCCTGGACATAGAGCTTTTTTTCGCTTAAAACTCGTATCAAAACTGTAAACGAATTGATTTCAAAATCTGGGAGTCTCGGGTAGCTACACTTTTTAATCCTATTTATAATCATTTAAGGCTGCTCATAGGTGCAACAAAAATCGTTTTTTTCCATACGGAAATCATTTTTACTTGAGTTTATTAAAAATAAGAGGCGTAATCAGAATGTAAATATTTATTTAGTTTTTAGAGCATTTTAATATTATCTCAAGTATTTAATGCAGCCACTTAGACAAGATTTTTATATTGATACAAAACTACAACTAAAAAATTAAGTTGTCTGATTAAATTACTAGCTAGTATCTCTTTCGATCTTAAACTGCACAGTACAAAAATCGTAATAAAAACAGATATGGTTAATAATAACGGGAGCCATGAAGAAACAATTGAAAATACGGGTTTTAAAGATGTACCCGAATGGTTAAATGAAAAACTTTTTCAACAATTTTTGGAAAATGATTTTCCAAATTATCATAAAATTAAAAAATTTATTGCTAAACCTGCTGTTCAGACAGGTGAAAATTATATGACAGTTATGCTAAGAGTAACAATCGAGGTAGAAATGAAAGATTCCACGACAACTACTACCTCTTATATGATTAAAATTAAGCCCACACCAGAAAAAATGCAACTAATGGTTAAGGAATGGAAAATATTTGTTAAAGAACATACAACCTACAGCAAATATATACCGGCTTTTGAAGAATATTATCTTAAGGCTGGGCGAAAAATAAAATTAGCTCCTCGTTTATTGGAACCAACTCAAACGAAGATAAATGATGATCTTATTATATTAGAAGATTTAAAAATTAAAGGTTTTAAAAATTTCAATAGACATTTAGGATTGGATGTGGTTCATACCAAAGCGGTCCTACAAAAACTAGCACAATTTCATGCTGCTTCAGCTCATTATTTTGTACAGATGGGACCATATCCAGCAATGTATGAACAATGTTTATTTACTGAAAAGGATATGTTTGAAGGACATCGTATTACAGTCAGTAAAACATTTAGAAATTATTTGGATTTATATGGTGATTTTAAACATTTAGAACAAAAATTGGTGAGTAAAATAAAAACGATAAAAAACAAATTAAAAAGTAAAATTCGAATACGGCCGAAAAATTGACGACTTAAAAAAAAAAAGTTCTGAAAGCAGTCTAACAAAAAAATCACTTTCAATGTGCGATCTTCGTGAGCGTATTCAAAAAAAAAATGTTTAAAGAGTACTTTATTTGCAAAAAAAAATACACTACCAAACATAGAAAATGCGACTGGAAGGTGACCTTATAAACTTGATTACAATAGTTCTGCTGACACAAATCCGGTCTTTAAACTTTTCCATCATATCTGGTTTTTGAGAAAATTGAGGTCAATGTTCAAAATAGCCATTTTCGACATTTTTGGAAAATCTAGCGGATGGCCCCGATGAGAAGACGACTTCAAAATAAGTCGAGTGTAAACCTTAAACATTACTCTTTAAGATGTAGACCTCATTTGGTCAGTAGACCTCATTTTGTCTTTCAATGATGTCTTATCGAAAAAAAAAACGTTTTGGGGGGAAATACATTATTAAAAGACAGTTGGTGGTCCAACGGTTAAAGCGACTGATCAAATGAGTTATACACCTGACTTATTTTTAAGCCGTCAGCACATCGGGTTAATCCGTAGTCAAAAATGTCCGAAAACACGATTTTTTATATTTCAAATTTCTCAAAAACCTGATGTAATGGAAAAGTTTGGAGACCGGATTTGTTACCAGGAGAATAATTGTAATCATATGTATAAGGTGGCGTTTCAGTCACATAAAGTTTTTTATACCCTACACCACTCTATGGTACAGGGTATAATGAGTTTGTGCTGATGTTTGTAACTACTCGAAATATTGGTCCTAGAACCACCTTTAAGTATACCGATCGACTCAGAATAACTCTTTTAGTCGATTTAGCGATGTCCGTCGGTCCGTCCGTCCGTCTGTCTGTCCATCCGTCTGTCTGTCCGTCCGTCTATGTAAACGTTGTAAACACGATACAGGTCGCAATTATCAACCGATTTGGCTGAAATTTGAAACTTAAGCATATTTTGCCCCAAGGACAAAGCCTATTGAAATTGGGAAAAATCGGTCCATGTTTAGACCTAGCCCCCATACTAACGTCCCCTTTAATTTGACTCAAGTGACTCTTATTAGCGTATTGTAACAGGTATGCTTTTGAAATTTGGTAGGCAAAATTCACAAATTATCATTCCAAATTTTAAAGGAATCTGACCAGTTCCTCTTGTAGTCCCCATACAAACCACCCTCCCGATATTCACATAAATCCCTCAAAATTCATGAAAGTTGGAAATATTTGATTAAATTTTTTTTTTTTAGGTGCTAAAGGTGTACTTTGGTTACTCACTTTTATCTGAATATATTCAGATCATTTTTGGATTTGGTCCCCTTTATAAAAATTTCGACCGATATTAAGTTAAATCGGTCTATTGGAAACAAAAATAAGCCAATTCTACTAAAATTTTGTCTGTGTGTATTTTCTGCACTAATTAAAGATCTAACAAAAGATAGATCCATCGGTCCATGTTTGGACTTGGGACCCATTTTTCGGAAAACACTGGTGTAGGGTATTATATGGCCGAAAAAGCGACATTTTCTAATTCTCAGGGTCCAAATGCAGGACTTTGAATTTCTTGTAGCATAAAAATGTAGCATTCCCGAGTAAAAATTTTTATATGATGCAATACATAATAATATATATAACAATATATATTTAAACGCAATTTAATCCGAATAATGATGGATGTTTATGGCAATATCTGGTTTTGACCAGATATTGCCATATTTCATTGGATCCAATTAGATCTAATTGCATAAAAACATAAAAAATCTTGGTGTGTTTTGGTTTGGGTGAGTTACACCACAGGTCAACGATACATTCACCAAACATATAATTTTCTAAAACAAAAAAAATGTTGGGTACGCTTCGAACCAGATAGGTGATATACATAACCCTAACAAGGAAATGTTTAGGAACAATTTAAAAGTTTCTTATACTTTGCTTAAAAACTTAGAACATTTTTGGTTAATTGGAAACATTTAATTGGAAACATTTATATATGGAACAGAATAAGCTATATATAATTTCATATTAAATTATACAGAAAAACAAATTTTGTATTGCCCGGGTAAAAAAAGTTATATGGCGCAATATTTAATTTTATATGAATAGATATGCTTTTATGTAAATCCATATTATATTATATACGATTATATCAAATTCTATTATTTTTGATAAAATAATATCCAATTTGATTCAGTTTGATCCCAAAAATGGGTCTATCTAATTGTATTAAATCATATCTTATCTGTTAAAATTAGATAAATTTTTATATAATTAGATGAAATTTGGTAAATTGTTTTGGAATTTTAAACGTGAAATTACCCGAACACAAAATTTTTTTTGGCAATTTTTTTTGGAGTAAAAAATCATTGAAAATGTTTTTAGGAAAAAAAATTTTTTTTTTTTTTTTTAAATTTTTAAGTTCCGAAAAAATGTTTTTAAATTTTCTAAGCCACAAACATTTTTTGGAATTTTAAATCACTTATATTTATAAGTGATTTAATAATTTGCTAATATTATATAATATTATTTCATATATTTATATCAACCGTACACCTTTTAATACGAATCATGATTAAATTATATATTACAACATATGACTGCATTTAAAAAAATTAGAAAATACCTCACGGGATGTATAATCATATATGATTTATTATGTTTGTATCAAGTTATATATTGTTATATATGTTTATTTTTACTCGAGTTTGTTAAACAAAAAGACAAAAAATCATGTAAAAAATTATATTTTTCAGAGGATAGTTTAGTTCTTCAAGGGGGAACTTTTTCACCCATCCGATTTTGCCCATTTCCGAACTTAAACTGCCTAGGACCATAAGACATATTCGTGCCAAACTTCAGGAGTCTAGCTATTTTATTTTGGACTATATCGCGTTAACTACAGACGGACGGACGGACATCGCTAGAATGTCTTAGAATCGATCACTGATCAATAATATATACACTTTATGGGGTCCCCGACCGATATTTCGATGCGTTACACACGGAATGACAAAGTGAGTATACCCCCATACTGTAGTTGGAGGGCATAAAAAACTTTTTCGAGTTTATCGATGTTTTTCTGCCATAGTTCATTCAACCACCAAAAAATTTAAAAAAATATTCTTTAAAAAAATTTAGTTCTGAATACAATAAGCTTTATCTTGATGAAATCGGATTGCAATTGAGAGAATTATGATAATTTTTCTAAAAAAAGGAAATTAAGATTTTGCTGCAAATCGGTGTTCGGATTAGAGATGGGCGCGTGAGTGGATTTTGATATTGTTTGCTCACGCAAACAATCATCAAATCACTCACCAATCACTTACGCAAATGTTTTTTACTCACGCTCACTCACTATTCACGTGAGTAAAAAAAGTTACTCGCGATTACGCGTGACTCACGCCGGATTCAATCATGAACACGCGTGAGTCACGCAAAATCTACTCACACTATTAAATTTTCTTACAAAAAACTCCTAATTTGCAAGAATAAAAAAAAAACAAAAAAAGTAAGCAAAATCTAAAAATCAAATCACGCAAAAAATAAATGACTCACTCACTAATCACTCATGCAGATTTTTTTCAACTCACTCACAATCATGTGATTGAAATTAAAATTACTCACACTCACGCGTGATTCACCCATGATTCACGTGAATCACGCAAATCACGAGACCAGCGCCCATCTCTAGTTCGGATTAGCCAAACAAAAGAATTTAATTCATTATAAGAGGTCGTGTATTACATTAGACTGGCATTTTGTTGTATGGCAAAAAAGTTTTTTTTTTCGATTTTGAACGTCAGGGCAAATTTTTATTCTTTTTGGCCTAAAAATTATGTGGTACAAATTTAAGGTTAATCGGATTAAATTAACCCGTGGCGCCCAGCGATCAAGTTTTGGATTTTTGAAAATTTTTAGAAAAAAAAAATAAAAATTAAACTATCTCTTGCGACACATCATACTTATTAATTTGACACGAACATCAAAGAATTTTAAAATCCGTCAAACGGTTTTCGAGATAACGCTATTTGAAATTTGCAAAAAATTGTCGTTTTCTCCAACGTTCTAGAATTTTTTTTTTTAAATTCAACATTTCTTACTCTCGATCCTTTTAAAGAGCTTGACAAAATATTTTATTCAAAATTTATTTGAGCCATATCCGATCGTTTTAGCCCGTGGCGCCCTTTAATCAAATATTTACATATATTTTTGGAAAATTTCCACCAAAATTTTAGATTTATTAAACAAAAAAAATAAAAATAACACTGTGCTACAAAAGACCAAAAATAATTTATGCAGGGGTTCTCATATGATAATTCGGGTTGGTTGGAGTCCATAGAGTACTGATATACTCATAGTTTTTCTGGATCACTTCGTTAAGTACGTTTTTTATTGGCAAATGTGTTGAAAAACGGAAATTCTTAAATTACAATTTTAAAAAATTATTACTTTGTTAGTTTGCAACCGATTTTCGATTTTATCGATTTTTTTTAAACAAAACAAAAATATTAAAAATCGATCAAGAATTGGCTGAGCTACGATCGCTTAAGTAAAAAAAAATCGAATTTTTTGAAAAATTTGACATATTCTTTACACTCTAAGTTGAAATTGAATCATTAAACAATTTTTTTGAATTTTTTGTAAAAAAGTATAGTAAAGTGGCTTTCCAAAACACCAAAAAACATAACAATCGGTTAAAAAATGAATGAGTTATGCTAAGTTTTGTGATAGGACATTTTTAATTTTTTTCAGAAACGCTTGTAATTCAAGCATTATTCATAAATCTTGTTACTAGTAGTATTTTATGCGCATATGCATATAAACTAGAGATGGGAACGTAATTAGATTTGTGCGTGATTCACACATGATCAGAAGTGAGCGTGATTGAAAATTAATTTTACTCACGTGGTTGTTAGTGAGTGTCAGTGTGAGTGGAATAAAAAAATGGGCGAGTCAGTTACTTCCAAATCCTATTTATAATTTTTTGGGTTTGTTCAAAAAATATCAGTGTTACTTCTTAAACAAAAAAATATTGTGAATCGGTTGAAAACTGGCTAAGGTGCGCTTGTTTAAGTAAAAAACCTTTTTTGAAGAGTTATACCTGCAACATTTTTATGACAAAAAACATTTGACATTTTTGAAACGAAATTGGTAAAATTGTGGGATCATTTGATGGAAATTTTACCTGTTTAAAAATATACGTATGAGGCATTCCACACCAAATGTTCAGCGAAAAAAAAAACATGTGAACCGTAAATTTTTAAATGGGTTGTATGGATAGCCATGTGAGGCATTCCACACCAACTGTTCCACTACAGAAAAACCATAGTGGTTTCAATGGGATATCATTTGCAAAGTATTCGCTCTAAGGGTACTAATAAATAACAAAAATAAAATTTAAGTTTTTTTTTTCAAAAAATGGGCCTTGTAGGCGTGGTCAAATATTAAAAATATCAAACTTTTTTGCCTGAGTATTTATTCACGATCACGCACGCTAATGAAAGAAAAAAAAAATATTCAAGCACGGTATTTTATTTTACTCACGCTCACGTGAACATCGTGACCGTAACTTATTTTTTTCTACTCACGTCTGCGTGAATGAGCGTGAGCAAAATAAAATATCGTGCGTGACTAAATTTTTTCTTTCATAAGCGTGCGTAATCGTTATTAAAAACTCACTCACGCTACCATCGCATCTTAAAATATTTTTTAAGTATTGATATTACTCATACGCACACGTTTTAAATACCATTATTGTATAAAATAAGCGTGTTGCAATTTTTGAATTTTGATTTTTCGAAAACAAGGCAAAACACATCTGTAAAAATTTCAGATCAGATAGAAAATTCCTTTAACTTTTTTTAAAAAAATAAAAAACAAATAAAATTGCGGCATGTTTTTTGATAAATAAAGTTTAAGTTTAATTTAAAAAATTCAGAACTTCTTCTGAAAATGTTTCAATTTTTATACCCTCCACTCTAGTGATAGAGGGTATATATAAGTTTGTCATTCCGTTTGTAACACCTCGAAATATTGGTCCAGGACCCCATAAAGTATATATATTCATGATCCTCGATCGATTTTAAGACGATCTAGCGATGTCCGTCCGTCCGTCCGTCCGTCCGTCCGTCCGTCCGTCCGTCCGTCCGTCCGTCTGTCCGTCTGTCTGTCTGTCTGTCTGTCTGTCTGTCTGTCTGTTGAAAACACGCTAACTTTTGAAAGACTTTACGGAGGCTCCTGAAGTTTGGCATATATGTTGGACATTTACCTGGTCAGGTTGGTATTGCAATCCAGCGAAATCGGTCCAGTGGTTCAAAAGTTATAAGCAAGTGAATGAATTTCGGCAAGGGGTTTTCTGGAATTTACGAGATAAAACACACGGTAACTTACGAACGGCAATTCTGAGGGTACTGACGTGTGGCATATATATTTATCGTTCCTCTGGTCCGGTTCGTTTTAAATTTCAGCCAAATCGGTCCGGCGGTTCAAAAGTTATTAGCAAAACCGTAAATTTCAGATTAGTTCACCTTAAATTCACGTGTTGAAAACCCGTTAAACATGATTTAAAAACATTTGTAAGTCAGAAAAATATTTTAAAAGGTATTTTTGTCACACAAAAATATTTTTACACTAAACCAAAAAAAAAATACACTTAAAAAAAGTTTACACTCAAAAAAAATTTTACACTCAAAAAAAAAAATTGGTAAATTATTTTTTTTTTTTCAAAAATTAACAAAAAAAAGTTTTTTTACACTAAAACAAAAAAAAATACACTCAAAAAAATTTTACATTAAAAAAAAAATATTTTTAATTTTTTTTTAAAAAATTAATAAAAAAAGTTTTTTTTACAGAAAATAAAATATTTCTAACCAAAAAAAGTTTACACTCAAAAAAAATTTTACACTCAAAAAAAAAAATTGGTAAATTATTTTTTTTTTTTCAAAAATTAACAAAAAAAAAGTTTTTTTAAACTAAAACAAAAAAAAAAAAAAATACACTCAAAAAAAAATTAGTATTTTTTTTTTTTTTCAAAAATGAATAAAAAAAGTTTTTTTTACAGAAAATAAAATATTTCTAACCAAAAATGTTATTTTTTCACGTTAGAAAATTTACTATCACTTAAAAAGGGCATTGTGGAGGGTATTCATAGATTCGGCCAAGTCGAATTTAACTTTTCTACTTGTTATTTTTTTTAATTGATAGCCCATTCAAAAATCTATAAACAGCTTTTGTCTTTAAGACTTTACTGTGTTTCATTTAATTTGCATAAATATTGAAGTAAAGATGCTCAGGCAAAAAAGTTAGATATTTTCAATTTTTGACCACGCCTACAAGGCCCACTTTTTGAAAAAACTTAAATTTTATTTTTGTTATTTAATAGTAACCTAAGAGCGAATATTTTGAAAATGATTTCATATTGACACGACACAACTTTTTTTTTTTTGCTGAACATTTGGTGTGGAATGCCTCATATATGGAGCTAAAAAAATTACGTTTTTGGTTGTTCAATTTTTTAAAAACTGGGCTTAGGAGGCGTGGTCAAATATTGGAAAAATGGTCAAGTTTGTGTCAAGTTGCCTTGTTTAAATATATATCAAATAAAAACGAAATGCACCAAAATCTCAAAAATTTACATTCTTGTATAGTTTTGTATCGGCTATCGATTAAAATTTTTTTGGAAAATTTTCACAACCCGTTCTGAAATTTTCCATTTTCTAAAAAAGTCAATTTATAAAAAATCCAGCCACTTTTGTTTTTTTGTATTTTTTTTTTAAAGATTAGATGTTTGTCTAGCAAGATTTTTTTAAAAATTAAGAAAATCTATAAAAAAAAAATAAGAAGAAAAAAAAGTAATTTTTCTGATTTTCAAAATAAATTTTTAAAATTTAAAATAGTTTTTGAAAAAAATTAATTTCAATTTGTCTTTTTGCTAATTTATGCCAAAATATGCACAACTTAAAAGTTCGAAATATGCACAATATATGCATTTAAAATCAAAATATGCAAAAATATGTATTTTCACCAAAATATGCAAAATATGCGAAAACAAATCGATGCCATTTAATGCAAATCTCTTGATTCGGAAAGATAATTGGTCGATATCGTTTTTAGGCTTTCGACAAAAAAACATGCATTTACATTAGGGGTGGGATAGTGCACGAGTTTTCGATTTCGACACGCTAGAACCGCTTATTTTGTGAGGTTCGTAAAAAAAATGCATGGGCCAAAAAATGGGGCAGATCGGATAGGATCTAGGGGTCGCTCATCGGGGTCAAAGTTGGGCGTAGAGGGGAAAAAATCCACAAAAAGCCCCAAAACTCCCCTGGTTTTGCTCCTAGAGGGGTCAAATGTGAGACCGGCCCCCATTATTTTTTCCCTCTGAACACTTTTGCCAAACATATCTAAGCCCTATCTCCAATCCCTAAGGGGGGTCCCATACAAAGGTTCCATTTTTAAAAAATCTTGCTCCTACCGCTCTAGATGTCCTAGAAGTCACCCTAGAGGAATCAAATGTATGACCGACCCCCAATATTTTTTCAACCCCAACATTTTCTTAGAAAATACCTACCCCCTATCTTCAATCCTTAGGGTGGTCCCCATACATTTCTTTTTATTTTTTCTTAAGTTGTCATATTAAATCAGCTCCTACCGGTCCAATGGTGCCTCCTAGAGGGGTCATTATCAAGACCAACCCCCATTAATTTTTAGCCCCCAACACTTCTTTTGAACATACCAATTCCATATCTCCAATTCCTAAGGGGTCTTCCACACAAAATTACATTTTTGTAAAACTTGCTCTCACCGCTCTAACTACCGCAGGGGTGACCCTAGAGAAGTTAAATGTGTGACCAACCCCCAATATTTTTTCAGCCCCAACATTTTCCCCAAACAAACCTACCCTCAATTTTAAAGCCTTAAGGGTGTCCCCACACATTTTTTTTATTTTTTAATTTTTTTTTATAAAATCTGCGCCTACCGCTCCCATTCTGCCTTGTAGGAACGGTAAATGCAGACTGGCCTCCATTAATTTTTGCCCCCTACATTTTTTCTGAACATACCTACGCCGTATTTCCACTTTGTAGGGGTGCTCCCCTAGGGAAAACTAAATTAGTAATGTATGTATAGAAGTCAAATGTATGACCTGCCCATATATTTTTTTAGCCAAAACATTTTCTTCAAATATACCTACCCTCTATCTTCAAGGTGTTACCCCACAATTTTTTTATTTATTTTATCGAGAAATCCGAGGTCTTTAATTTGTAATTTAATAGTAACTTTTGTTAAGCGTAAAAAAATATTTTTTTAACTTGAAAATAATAAAAAATGATAAATAATATAACTATAAATCAAATTAATTTATTTTTATCGTGTGATGGATATTGTTTCCGATTTTCGGCCACGGCCTGAAGCAAAACTATTTTTTCCTCCTCGTTACGGCACAACACGTTGTTATAGTCTTCTATTAATTTTACGTCTCTTTCGGCAGCGTCGTTGAAAACATGTAATTTACGTAATATTTGCAGCGCTCGCTGGTAGTCCTGACGATTTTCCCAAGTATTTGGATCGGAAGCAATGAAATTTGTTGTTATTCGGAAGCGTGCAAAAAATTTTGGAGTCTCAGGTGTGACGTAGTGGCTTAAATCAGTTTTCATGAGTTCTTGATTCACTTGTTTCGATGCCATGTTAATTCTTTTCACACCTTAGAATCCAACAACATGTACTGGAGGATTACAATCCTTGTTGCCACTGTCGCCGCTATCCTCTGAGGCATCTTCTTCCCCGATATCATCGTCTTCTTCTTCCTCGCTGTCTTCGTTAGACGATTCGTCCATCTCATCGTCAGATAACTCTTCCTCAAATTCCTCTTTCTCTTCTTCAAATATACGAATTGCATTCGACATTTTTCGTTTTATTTCACAAGAGATATTCGGATCAAATAGTGCGAGAGCAACAGCTTCGCCACTGAGATACCAGAGATGTCCACAGAATCTCTTGACCAATCGTTGCGACAGAATCTTATCAATTGAAGCATAATTGGCAACCGCTTTCAAAAAATTCAAATCATTATTTAGAGCTTCTATTGCTTTGGTAGCGCTAAACCAAGCTTTTACGTAAATTGTTATGATGAAAACGGTCACATCAAGAAGTGCATTTAATTCTTTTTTGGCCAAACCGATATATTTTCGGAACAAAAACATTTTTAGGCAATATATGCCTTTTGCCAACCATCGAGCATGACTGATGGGTCCTGGTGGGCTAAAATGCTTATAAGGAATATTTCCACCAAGGTATAATAAAACAATTTCAAGAAACTCCTTGTAGTCGTCTCTGGGTTGCTTTTCATTTATTTGAGCCCAACAAAACAACTTGATGTCAGTTTGGACTTGAGCTGGTATGTTGCCTGCCACTTCCTCATCTTATATGCCAAGACTGTACGGTTTGTCTTTTATATTTTCCCACTGCTCTTTAAAACGCGCAAACATTAGCACTCCTGGTCCACCCGTTTTGCCGAATTTGGTTTCAAACACTTAGTTTTCCCCAGGGGAGCACCCCTACAAAGTGGAATACGGCATAGGTATGTTCAGAAAAAATGAAGGGGGCAAAAATTAATGGGGGGTCAGTCTGCATTTCGCGTCCCTAAAAGGCACAGTGGGAGCGGTAGGCGCAAATTTTATAAAAAAAAATAAAAAAAAAAAAAAAATGTGTGGGGACACCCTTAAGGCTTAAAAATAGAGGGTAGGTTTGTTTGGGGAAAATGTTGGGGCTGAAAAAATATTGGGGGTAGGTCACACACTTAACTTCTCTAGGGTCACCCCTGCGATAGTTAGAGCGGTGAGAGCAAGATTTACAAAAATGTCGTTTTGTGTGGGAGACCCCTTAGGAATTGGAGATATGGAATTGGTATGTTCAGAAGAAATATTGGGGGCTAAAAATTAATGGGAGTTGGTCTTGGTAATGACCCCTCTAGGAGGCACCATTGGACCGGTAGGAGCTGATTTAATATGACAATTTAAGAAAAAATAAAAAGAAATGTATGGGGACCACCCTAAGGATTGAAGATAGGGGGTAGGTATGTTCTAAGAAAATGTTGGGGTTGAAAAAATATTGGGGGTCGGTCATACATTTGATTCCTCTAGGGTGACTTCTAGGACAGCTAGAGCGGTAGAAGGAAGATTTTTTAAAAATTGAACCTTTGTATGGGACCCCCCTTAGGAATTGGAGATAGGGCTTAGGTATGTTTGGCAAAAGTGTTCAGGGGGAAAAAATAATGGGGGCCGGTCTCACATTTGAACCCTCTAGGAGCAAAACCAGGGGAGTTTTGGGGCTTTTTGTGGATTTTTTCCCCTCTACGCCCAACTTTGACCCCGATGAGCGACCCCTAGATCCTATCCGACCTCCCCCATTTTTTGGCTCATACACTTTTTTTACCAACCTCACAAAATGAGCTGTTCTAGCGCTTCCAAATATTGCTGCTTAAAATCTCACACAACACTATCCCACCCTTAATTTACATGGAAATCTCACCCTAGTTATATAAAAAACTTTTTTACCCGGGACCCATTGAAAAAATTTTGGTACACAATTTTTTTCTCACTGAACATTTGGTGTGGAATGCTTCACATGTATATTTTTAAACAGGTAAAATTTCCATCAAATGATCCCATAATTAGCAATTTCGTTTTAAAAAAACATGTTTGCAAGCGCACAGCTTTTTCTGTCATAAAAATGTTGCAGGTATAACTCTTCAAAAAAGGTTTTTTACTTAAACAAGCGCACCTTAGCCTGTTTTTAACCTATTCTCAATATTTTTTTGTTTAAGAAATAACACTGATATTTTTTGAACAAACCCAAAAAATTATAAATAAGATTTGGAAGTAACTGACTCGCCCATTTTTTTATTCCACTCACACTGACACTCACTAACAACCACGTGAGTAAAATTAATTTTCAATCACGCTCACTTCTGATCATGTGTGAATCACGCACAAATCTAATTACGTTCCCATCTCTAGTTTATATGCATATGCGCATAAAATACTACTAGTAACAAGATTTATGAATAATGCTTGAATTACAAGCGTTTCTGAAAAAAATTAAAAATGTCCTATCACAAAACTTAGCATAACTCATTCATTTTTTAACCGATTGTTATGTTTTTTTGTGTTTTGGAAAGCCACTTTACTATACTTTTTTTACAAAAAATTCAAAAAAATTGTTTAATGATTCACTTTCAACTTAGAGTGTAAAGAATATGTCAAATTTTTCAAAAAATTCGATTTTTTTTTACTTAAGCGATCGTAGCTCAGCCAATTCTTGATCGATTTTTAATATTTTTGTTTTGTTTAAAAAAAATCGATAAAATCGAAAATCGGTTGCAAACTAACAAAGTAATAATTTTTTAAAATTGTAATTTAAGAATTTCCGTTTTTCAACACATTTGCCAATAAAAAACGTACTTAACGAAGTGATCCAGAAAAACTATGAGTATATCAGTACTCTATGGACACCAACCAACCCGAATTATCATATGAGAACCCCTGCATATTTTTGGTGTAGCACAGTGTAATTATAATTAGGGATGAGATTTTCATGCACTAAAAAATCGAAAATATGCGCTTAAAATATGCACAAAAAAATTTAAAATATGCACTAAAAAAACTAAAAATATGCACTAAAAAATAAAATGTGTGCAATAAAAATATTGTTGTCATAGGAAAAACTTCTTAAAAAGTAAAAAAGAACGCCGTGTTTAAATAGTACCATTTAAAACTTTATATAAGTATTTTTTTTTTTTAAATTAAGAATATCTGTAAAAAAAATTAAAAAGAAAAAAATGTTTTTTTTTTATTTTCAAAATAAATTTTTAAAATTTTAGATAGTTTTTGAAACAAATAAATTTCAATATGTGTTTTTGCTAATCTAAGCCAAAATATGCACTTAATAGTTGGAAATATGCACAAAATATGCATTTAAAACCAAAATATGCAAAAATATGCATTTTCACCAAAATATGCAAAAATATGCAAAAACAAATCGATGCCATTTTAACGCAAATCTATTGATTCGAAACCATTAAACCCATTTCGCCCTATGATCAAAGTTTAGAGTTTTTGGTTAAAACTTTGATCGAAGGGCGCCATGGGTCAAAATGATCGGATTTGGCTCAAATAAATTATGAATGAAAGATTGTGTCAAGCTCTTTGAAAGGGCAAGAAATTTTGAAATTTTTTTTGACAGCGCATTAAAATTAATAAGTATGATGTGTCGCAAGACATAGTTTTATTTATTTTTTTTTTTTCAAAAAATTTTAAAAAATCTAAAACTTTGACTGCCGGGCGCTACGGGTTAATTCAATCCGATTGATCACAAATTTGTACCATATATTTTTAGATCCACTAGAACAAAAAATTGCCCGGACACTTGGAAAAATCAAAAGTTGAAAAAAAAAATGCTACGCTAGTATTACATATATTTAAAAAAAAAAAAAAAATAATAAATGCCACTATAGTATTACACATATTTTTGAAGGTCCGAATTTGATTGCTTTATAGCATTAGGTTTTTGAGATAACAAGATGTATTATATATCCCATAAACCGGACGCTATAGAGCCATTTTAAGGCCAGATTCAGCGCGTCAAACACCTTTAAAAAATAAATAAAATAATTAGTTACCAAATTATTTCTATTATTTCAGAAAACACATGCTGAAACCCAACCAGATCCATTTCAATTAAAGTCAGATTGGAAACAAAATGCATTTAATGTTCTCAATCATGGTGATTGTTGGACTAACAATATAATGTTTCAATATGACAAAGATGGCAAACTAAACGAAACCTATTTAATTGATTTACAAATGAGTCGT